>PVJL010000033.1:42500-410000 GCA_004026885.1 Lyroderma lyra
TTGAAACTCTGTACCACTTCTGTCAAAGGTCCCATCCAGTGAAAGATGACATCACCCCTCACTGCCAGGCATCCCACGCTGTGTGTTGTGGTTCAGAAGGCTGTGAATGCTGTGGTCTGGTAGATGATGGGGCCCCCATGGAGAGCTGCACGGCACACGTGTTCATGAGTCTCAGAATCCAGACACAGAGAAAGTGAAGAAATTAACTTTTCTTAGATCTTTAACAATCAGAGATGCAGGTTTAACTGTTTCCTAAACTGAAATTTATTTTTAACGGGGAGGGCATTTGCTCGTTTTTATATTTTTACAGAAACACTTGATTAGGTGGTAAACACATTATACATCTATCATCTTGATCATTGCTTTGGAAAGAGGGGGAATCCAAATTCATGGGAAAACCAGATTCTCAAAACAAAGCCTCCTTTGTTCAATAAAGCTTGTTTGCTCCATGGTATCCTCAGTTTAGATTTTAAGATCCTTAAGGACAGGAATTTGTTTCTATTCTTTTTTTTTTTTTAATCCCTAAAGCTGGTCATAGGGTATATTAAAACATTACTCTTGTTAAAACTTCTAAATTTTAGCAGTCACTTCTGGTTTCCTAGTCAACGCTATTCCATACGTCTGTGACAACAAACTGTATTCTGTTCACCCATCTGGAGGTAGTGGACTTCAAGTAAAGAGGGGAGGCCCTCCCCCAGCCCAGGGGGTGAATGGTGATTGGTTTAAACCGATTTGAGCCATCCTACCTCGTCACTTAGAGGTTTGGAAATGGGGTACATAAGCCAGATCTGTCCAATGAGATTTGAGGGGAGGTCTTTAGTGCTTCTGGGAGATGTTGCTCCTCCCAATAGAGAATTTTCTCCTTTCTTACCTTTGAAAACAGTTGTGTGAGGACATGATGTGTGTAGCTATGACAAACTCAAGGTGAATCCAAGAGAACTGATGAAAGCTAAAGCAGAATGCTGATACTGCTTAGATGCTGAATTCACCAATGCTGACAATTACTTCTGGGCTTCTGGTCATGAAAGATAATAAATGCCTTTGTACTTTCAGCCATATTTAGGTGGCTATTTTGTACCTTGTAGCCAAAACCACTCTGAGGTAGATATTTAAAAAGGTGTCTTCCATCATCTCATTTAATTCTGCTAACAGTCTTGTGAGACTGGTGTTATGTGGAGTCCACAGAAGACACTGAGACACAGAATGCTCGACCTGACTAATATCACAAAACAGAGAGAGTGATAATAATCATACCTGCTCCCCAAAATAGTTTGTAAGGCTGGGGAGCCAGGGTTTTTGCACTCCAGAAGCAGACCTAACACAGAAATTACACCTTTGGATGACCACTCCCTTGTTCTTTTTAACACACTGTCATTTAACTTGTGCAGAGTGAGGACCAGTAGAGGTTTATTGAAGTCAGTGAAGCTGCAAACTTGGAGGAATTTCCTT
Source organism: Lyroderma lyra (assembly GCA_004026885.1). Taxonomy (NCBI): domain Eukaryota; kingdom Metazoa; phylum Chordata; class Mammalia; order Chiroptera; family Megadermatidae; genus Lyroderma; species Lyroderma lyra. The sequence goes on from PVJL010000033.1 coordinate 43,950, forward strand.
TATTCCTCAGGCAGGTTCTCTTGAACTTTCATGTCTGCAGAAGCCTGGACTCTTCCTAACATCCTGGGGAAACCCATTATTAGGGTACCCAGACATAAAGATTTGGAAGGAAATTCTTTTTCACATTTGTCCTGTCTTCTTCCTGCCTGCCACTGATTTGTTCTGAAAACTCAGTCTGCTCCCATTTCTAATGAAAGGCCCGTTTGGAGAACCTCACTATGATCTGAGAGCTTAGATGTAGGCTGACCAGACATACCCTTTTAAATGGGACAGAAAGCAACAGTACTGTCCCGTTTCAAATACTCACGGTCAGCCTCGTCTCACTGGGCTAAAGTCAACGTGTCAGCAGGCTGACCAGACGTGCCGTTTGAAATGGGACAGGACTGTTGTTTTCTATCCTGTTTCAAGTGGTATGTCTGGTCAGCCTAGTTAGATGGAGCAGAGCCTCACAGGAGAACCTCCACCCTTCCTTTCTCTGATCTCCTGTCTTAGCTGGACGTGGGGAAGTGTGAGTCCCATCTCCACTTCCATTTCCAAAGGACAGGTTTAGCTTCTCTGCTTCCTACTAGGCTCTGACTTAGACCTGTGACCAGGTCTTATCAGGCCCGTTTGCATGCCCTTTAAACTTCAAGAATGCTGAGTGCAAAAACCCTGGCTCCCCTGCCTTACAAACCATTTTGGGGAACGGGTATGATTATTATCACTCTCTCTGTTTTAACATGGGTTCCTCAGAAAACAAAGCCCAAAGCAAAATGATCTGTTGGGGATGCAGCCCCAAGAAATCTAGAGTGAAGGATCCAAGCTGGCCATAGCTTTGCAGTATACACGCTGTTGCTCATTTTGCAGAACATCCTTGGAAACGTTGTATAAACCTCCTGTGTATCAGCACTGGCCGTAGGGGAAGAAGAGGGTGAGCTGGCTCTCTGTGCTGGCTTTTCCCTCACGTCGTGTTTTGTATTGATCCAAGTTCACCCCTTGCCCTTCTCGGTTGTGTTACCAGGCCTCTTCAGAGCCCACACAAATCCAGTAAGGCCAAAGTTCAGATCTAACTTTCTCTTTCTGACAGTTGTTTTCGTAAATGGGGCCCATGATGGTAGCTGTGCTGGTATTTGGGGGCCACTCGGGTTGGCCAGAAATCAAAGCCAATGGTCAAGTGTGGGAATGGGGCACATTGGCTTTGTTGAGGCAGAAGCTGGGTCTAAACCCAGTCTGTCTTCCTAACAAGCTGGAAAGTGGATCTGTTTTTTTTTTTTTTTTTCTTCAGTTTGTCTCATTTGAAGGGGTTAGCACTCTCCCAGGATTTGGCATCCTCACTCCTGTTTTAACAGGGCAACCTGCTCCTCCAGAGCCATAGGTAAATGCACCAGAGCTTACTTTCATGGATGAATAAAGTCAGTAATCCCGCTCTACTCCAAGCATATGCAAATATAAAATGTTACTTTGTATCTTCACTGGGTGGAACTGTCTTTAACTGCACGGGAATGAATTCATTTTTTTTAAAATTCATTTTAAGAATCTGAGATCATCTTGATATTGGCTGATTTATGTGACTACGATCATTAATTACCCTTTATCAGAATAAAAGGTAAATTTACAACTTGTCTTTTTCAGTGTGTTTTGTTAGGTAGTTTGGAATTTTTATTTTCTCTATTGTTTTTATAAAACACACATCAACTGATAAGTTTAAATTATATAAATCCAACAGGGACAGAAAGCACTCGATTAGTTCAAGGTTGAGAAAAATGAGGTTGAGGAGATAGAATTCAGATAATCAAAAATGATTGTGTCAGTTCTGGAGCAGACTTTTTAGCAATAGTTTTCCTTCTTGTCTAAGTTTTTCTATGTTTGTAGAAACTTTTAACAAAGGATTTGCCTTCTTTCAAAAATAAGCCAACCTCCAGAAATGGAATTTCTTCTCTGTTAAAATCTCTCAACAATATATTTAGAAACTCATGTCTGTAAGGGCAGATTTGAAGACAGAAGGCTGATGTAATTCCAAATGGCAACAAGCAATACTTGAGCTGTGTTCCTGTTAGCAATTTTCACCAACAAATACAATTTAACCAATGAGTCTCGATGAAAAGCATCACATGTACCACAGGAAGCTCAAGACACCCGCCCTCTGTGGTGAGGACAAGGACTGGGGCTTATTGTACCACATTCTCATTTCAACTGCATGTGGCAATGTGTTGACCAGGCCTCTCATAACATGTCTGTGATGGATCTGGAGGATTTCAGCTGTCCTCATAACCACAGTCCTGGAGTGATTTATGATTTTAGTGAAGTGCTCCGAGTTATGGTCAATGCTATTAAAATAGCTCTTGAAGAAGAGTGGTTACTAGGGAAAAAAGTCAACTATAGATGATCTAATTGGGCTAATAATTCATTCTGGAATACTAGAAAGGAGATGGTGTTGGATTTAGACACAGTTAAGTTTTATTTCTATCTTAATTTTTAACTCTGTGTACTGAGAGTGTATTTTTTAAATATTCTGAAACTCAGTTTTCTTCTCTGCAAAATGAGAATACTAATACTAATCTCAAAACACAATTGTGAAGATGAAATGAGAAACTACAGAATGATCAGGCTCACTGCCTGACCAGTAGCAGGCATTTAGCAAGCGTTCTACCTCTCTGCTTCTTTTTCTTCCTCTGCCCAATACATCCTCCCTCCAACTTTTCTACAGACCAGGTGTCTTATAGACCCTGTTGGTTGGCTCACAGAACAATTACCTGTGATCGCCTGCCTGGATGCCTTCTATTATCCCTCCTAGAAAACATACAGTCTTCTTTTCCCAGACCGCCTTGCATCTAGTGATAGAGGACATACTTCTGGCCAATAGGACATAAAATGATGTCTCTTGAGAATTTTCAGGGAGAGTTTTGGTTTACTGATAGAAGCATCTAGAAACACTCTCTTCTTCTTACCTTGAATGCTTGTGTTTAGGGCAGCCATTTTGTGATCTTTAGCAATATCAAGATTATAAAGTATAACAATTGTAGTAATACAAATTAGCAATATCAAGATGAGGCAATAATTACATTAAAAAATTCAGAAGAATGACAGAGCCTCACAGAGATGCAGGTCCTGACTTGAGTGAGCCCTTTAACAAGAGCTGGCAGCTGCCTACCTCAGTCTTCCAGGTAAGCAAGAAAAAAACCAAACAAACCAAAACTCAGTTTGGCCAAGTCATTTGACTATACAGTTAGGTAAATGGGACAGGGATAGGAAGAGGGGGAGGAAGGAAGGGAGAGAGAGACAAACTACTCCCATAATATGCATCTGGGGAAGCAAATCCTCTGATTTAATAGGGAAGCAAACCCTCTGATTTTCGAAGAACTAAATGTTAATGTGGTAGACTACACAATGGCCCCCCAAAAGATATCCAGGCCTTAGTCTCTGGGATCTGTAGCCGTTACCTTGTATGGCCACAAGACAAGGAATGCTGACAGGCGGCCTCCAGAAGCTGGAAGCAGCACGGAGGGGACAGGGCTCCCCACAAGCGCCTCCGAGGCACTGTGGCCTTCCCACACCTTGATTTCAGCTTAGTTTTACACTCCAGAACTGTGAAATACTATGTTTTTGTTGCTTTCATCACCCAGTTTGTGGTAATTTGTTATAAGCCACAACAGGAACTTAATCCAGTTAGCTATCAATAGCTTCTGTAGTTTTATTTTAGGGTATGTGTGAGTAATAGTGTAAGTGATAGTCACTGAATGCCCTCTATAGGCCGGGCAACCACACCAGCCACTCTGCATGCATTACCTCATTTAATCTTCACCACAGTCCTCTGAGGCCACTGCCCCTCTCCTCTCCCCTTCCCAGCAAGGAGAGCAACTCCACGGAAGGCAGGAGACCTTCCCGCGTCACACAGCAAGAGAGCTCTGGAGATGAACGGGGCCCCTGATTCCATAACCATGCCTGCCCTGCTGCTGAAGAAGCCATGGTGGACCTTCAGTGTATGTCCCCACTTATGCTTCTAAGACAAGTTATTGAGTAAAACAACTGTGTAGTATTGACATCTGTAATTGGAGATACTCAGGTCCTTTAACCTCCTCACGAGCATTCCCTTCACGGATTAAAAGAAAGTGCTTGCTAAGTGTGGGATGCTGAGCTGAACACCAGGATGGCAGAGACCCACAGCCTCGTCTCCAGAGGCTCACGGGCGCTCTGTGCCCCCATCTCTCATCATTTCTTTATGAGGCGGCAGAGCAGGGCAAGCCTAACCATTACGGCACACATTCCGAATCAAAATAGAACTTCTAAAAACTTTCATTAAACTCAGTATAAATTAATGTAAATTAATTGTAAGTCTGAATAATCTATGCTGCTCTTCTTCTCCATACATCTAAATAATGGAAAATAAGTAGGCAAATTGAAATCACTATTTTCAGTAACCTCCACAGCAGGGTTACTAATTACCTCATACCTCTGCTGAATATTTCCTCAGTTATTCTTTCCAGTTGGCATTTCAATTTCCTTCATGTGAGGGTTTCATAGCCTTGATGATAAAGTAGGTATTTTGTTAGCAAAAAAATTCATTTATTTTAAGGCTAAACATTTCTTTGCATTTATTAAGTTTCTTATTCTAACTTAGCCTCTGTGTTTCCTCTTCTTTCTGAAAGTGAGTAGATGAAGTGTTTTCCATTAACTTAGAATGTTCCAAAGGATGTCTCTGTGACAAGCTAAGTCATTGCGACCTTAATTTCTCACTTTATTTTTCTTAAGTTTCCACCCCCGCCCCGCACCTTCCCATCTGGCCCAACGAGGTAGGTCTTCCTCACCCTAGGGATCTTTCCAAGAAAAAGTAGGAATATCAATAATTCTTTCAGACTTTTTCCAAAAGGCTGAACTGTTTCTCCATGAACCCAAGTTAGATCCTGGCATTAAAGTGTTCTACTAAGAGTGAAATAGGGACTGATACTGAAAGGTGTTTAATCAAGTAATACACCAGTACAGAATCAAATAACACTGATGATGTGTATAGTTAGCGTAAGTATCAATGCATCTACAGTGAAAGGGTATTTGTACCATGCATTCAGACAGACAAGTGTTAACACAATTGTTTTATTTGCAGCTGGCTCAAAGGTCTCTTTATCTTAAATGATGAAGATGCCAATACTTTATGAAAATAGAGAAATTGAAATTGAGACTTTAAACAATTGTTTAGAGTCCTGTAGCAAACTTCTATTAAGCTTTTTATTTATATGAATTTAAGGCACTCGTTTTTCCTTTTTTTAATTTTGGAATTGATTTTAAAAATAGCAAGATAAAAGGAATTACCTTCTCTAAGCTATTTATTGGTTAAAGTGGGCAAATAATTAGTCAATGGCCTACTTGAAAAATATTTTCCAAATGTTGCTTTCGGAAACAAGTGTGGATTTAATTTGTGAGAAATGCACACACAAAATGAAAGAGAAAATGAAATTCTGTCCTCTGCACTCTGTTAGCACTTTAAAAAATTGCCGAAACCTTGAAACCAACCAGCACGAAGTGTTTTTGATCTACACTTACAATCTATGAAACTATGTTAAATAATCTTGAAATCCTCTCTGTGAAATTTCCATATTCATTGGTTGTCATGGAAGCATCTCATCCTGTTCCTTGAAGTCTCGAAAAACAAAGACACTTATAAAATGGATGAAACTAAAAACAGCTTGAGTTCTTGGTGAACTAGACTTGAAAGATTCCAGGTCTCTGTACTATATTGACATTCTTTTATTGAACTCCTCAAAATATCATGGAACAACCACTTAATAAAGCAAAGCCAAGTATGATTGGAAGTCACTGCAGTGAGTTAGAATGCCACCTTGACAGATCTCAGTAGATCTCATAGGACGGAAGTCTGAAGGGACCTTTATAGGATGCTGGAGGTCTCAGCAGGTGTTTCAAGGGGGAGAGATGATGGAGACTGGGCAAAATTCGTAACATGTAGACAGGGTAAGATGAGTGTCTCAAGGGAAAATTTGATGGATTAACTCTTACTTGACAAGCAATGAAACTATTGTCTCAGAGAAATTAATTTGCATGATTAGCTTAGAGAAAATGTTTATTGGTTTACAGTCTTGTCTTTCCTGTGCAAAGTTTTATTAAACAACTAAGTTATGTTGCTATAAGTTGTCTCAATTTCACTTACATGTTGATATATATCTAGTTTATTCTTTTAACAAAAACTCAGAGTTATGAGCCAGAAGGGAGGCCTTTTAGAGATAAGCCTGTGAGCTTTGAAGAACTGAACATATTCTAACATTTACTTGGCTACTTTCACCAAAAGCACTGGGGAAATGTTGTCGTTAGTGGAAGATAGAAAGGAAGGGAAGAAGGGAGTATAGTAGTTAACTCTATGGCCATAAACTCTTGATGATATTTGAGGAGGAATAATTTTGACCATTGAGAATTACTTTTAGGGTATGACACACTAAAGCCAATGAATTTGGCACCACTTTTTACAAAACTCTGTGCCGGTGTGAACACAGAGAAGAGATGCAAGACTCTTAATGCTCTTTAAAGAGGCACTAAATCACAAGGTATTTCGTATAGGGAAGGGGCAAGGTAGTTGTTAATAATGTATCTTCCTGGCATGATAATATTTGCAATTATTTGCTCTTGATTAGTAAATCATTTCAGCTGCTTAACAATAAAGTAAGTTAGTCTCGTTTTTCCACATCTAGAAACTTTGCCTTTTATGTTGGCCAATAATGCTAATATCAGATTTCGTATATTTTAGATAGTAAATTTGATTCTGTTTGGACTTACCTAAATTCTTGATTAGAGTTTAATCACCTGGGTACAAATTGCATTTGTAATTGGTCAGTGACTCTATTGGTTTGACTTCTCTTGCTCATTATTTTCCTTTTCTTCCAGGGAACTAGTAACTGCAATATCCAGAAAGAGAGGCTGAAAGGACATCATCTATTTTCCCTGCTAAGGTGAAAGATGGGGTTCAGGGTTACTGAATTAGAAGTGGTGGCATGGGTAGCACAAGGCATCCCAACCTGTGGGACCTTACACAAGTTGCTTTAGCTTACTTAACCTCAGGCTCTTCATCTATCAATGGAAGTAAACGTAATGCTTATCTTTTAAGGATGTTAAGAGGATTAAATGGAAAGAATGCAGGTAAAGCTTTGAGCAGAATGCTTGGCACACAGTTAAGAATAAGTGATTGCTGTTATTGTAGCTATTAAAGATTTATTGAAATGTACTATATATTCATGATATATAATAATCCATAGGAAGAAACAAAATAATTGATACTTTATCTCTTAGTGTTCAAATCAGTGGGTAGAGTCATAGCATCTTCATTAGAACATCACGAGTGAAAAAAAGGCCAATAACAGGCAAGTGATTGGAATGTGATATCTGTTTCTATTACTGGCAGGTGAATACCTACAACACATTTTTTTCCACCAAATACTGGTGGAATTCTAAATATGTTGTCAAATGTGTTCTCTTTAACAGAGACTTAGTTTTCAGACTCTGAATAAAACCCTAAGTGTTAATTATGTTAGCACCTTCTTTGCAGAACATTTGGTCACAGTGATAATGCTTAGGTGCTATTTGCTCAAATAATACTCAATATATCTATTCCAATATCACTTAGTGATTCAAATGATAGGATGTGAACATCATGTAGAATAAACCTCTATAACTTTAGTATTCAAAATAAAGTAGTCCAGTGTGAACCTCCTGAATCTGTCTTCTCCTATTAAGATTTACTCCATAGAAAATCTTTACGGCTCTGTTAAACCATCCTTAAATAGAAATTGAATATTAAACTGAAATTGGAGTTCTTTAGAATGAAAACATTGCAAAAGTCACAGTCAATAATATTTTTTCTAACAATTAAACATTAAAGCTAGAACAAATGTTATTTTTAAATTCCACAACTCAAATTTCAGTTTGCTTTGATCATGTTAGATTTCTTTTAAAAAACCCACAATATGAACACTGTCAAATTTTTCAGTGCTAAATCATTTTCATTGCCCCGGCAGTTTCAATGAACTGATCTACTTCAGTGTTTAGAGTCAAGTTTGTTTGTTTGTTTGTTTGTTTGTTTTGGTGGAAGACTCTCAAAGTAAAAAGAAAGTTGTTTTCCCTTTCTTGGTAAGAAAGAGTAAGACTATTTTCAAGTTAAAAAGTCATTGCAACCTAATTGAAAACTTCAGGCCAAATGCTGGGAACACTGTGGTTGACCATTGTAAAATAAATATTGAAAACAGATTCTACTTGGCTTTAAAAATTAATCTGCCTAATAATCAAGATAGATAATGGGCAGACACATAAAACCAATTACAGAAGGAAATATTTTGAAATGAATAAAAAGAAGAAACAGGTTAAACAAATACAGAATAACACATTCATTCACTTGGCCAAAAGATTAAGATTTTTGTTTGTGTGGTTAATATAGAGTAACTTGATTTTCCAAAGATAACACTTGAAGGAATGTTTGAAGAGAACTCTGATGTCTCTGGATTTGTCCCAGTTCTAAACAAGGATTAATACCAACCATGAGTATATCTGCTGTGACCCCAAATGATCTCTTAAAGCTGTTGCATGTTTGCTCCTATTGTTTGAGGACCAAAAAACAAATAAAAAATTCACACCTTACAATCAGAAGATTGTGTAAAAGTCATGGAATTAAGCTACTAATCCACCATTAGAAGACCATATATTTGGAGTTATTTTTCCAGTTCATGAATAAATTTAGGTCACATCTTTACTGGGTTTGTTTTTGTTCATTGAAGAATGTTTATATACATATATGTACATGCATGTTTTATATGTGTTATTTATAAACATATATAACACAAGTTTTATAATTAACTGCATATATACACATGTGTGTACATATAACACAGACACACACATACATATACATATATAACTCAAACTATATGTTATACTAATGATGGATCAGTAGCTTAAATTTTATATATATAGTAGGTTGAATATATATGTGTGTGTGTATGTGTGTGTGTGTGTTTGTCCACGTTATATGTGGCATATACAGAAAGTGCCAAAAAATGTAAACACATTTTAAGAAAGGCAAAAACTATATTAAAAATGAAATACTCAAATATATACCGATAACAAAAGATGAATACAGGTCATGTTTGACTTCTGCAATTACAAGAGGTGCTCAGGGTGGTTGCCATCAGCACCCAGACACTGCTGACTATGGTGAGCTGCTGCTTGAGCAACATTGACCAAGGTGTCCACTCGTATAGCTGCACGTGCTCTTTCAATTTCCTTCCAGAGCACCACCTGTATAGCCAGTTTTCTGTGGCACACCACGTCCTTTAAGGTCCCCATAGGTAGAAATCAAGGTGGGTTAAGTCAGGAGAATGTGGGGGAAACTCAAACAACGTTCTTAAATTTCAAATACCACTTCAAATGGTCTTGTGCTCCTCAAACGACAATTGTGCTTCTGTCATTTTCTTTGACTGTCCCATCTGTCGCATGGTGATGCCAGCATTCATTTGATTGCCATCTTTGGAGTGAACATCATGCTACATATTGCTACTGTAATTCAATTAAACTTCAAAAAGTAACACAGAGATAACATTGTTTAAAATGTGTATACATTTTTTGGCACCCCTGTATAACTTCAAATTATATATGAATGAAATCATATGTATATGTGATTTGAAGTTAGAAATCCTGAGATGAAATATTGAATTCTGGCTCTATCACTTCCTAGCTGTATGTCTTTGGGTAAACTAGTCAATTTTTCTAATTCTGCAATAATACTTGTAAAAGGAGAATAATAATATAACTCACTTCTAAAAATTACTGTGAGGATTAAATGAGAATGAATGTAAAGTTCTTAGCATACTGGCTGTCACACACTAAGTATTCTGTATGTGTCAGCCACTGTGCTAAGAGGTTTGCATACATTCTTGCCTGCTATAATGTAACATTTAGTATCTACATGTGTATATTTATCATGTATCTATCTATATATCAATATATCTTTCATCTCTCATTATCTATCGAGGGAGGGAGAAAGAAGGGAAGGAAGGGAGGAAGGAAGGAAAGAGTTGGAATAAAATGGTGAAAAAAAATTGTCTTCCAGAATGTTTACATCAGATGATTATTTTATATGAAAGTAGGCTATTTGAATTCATATGTGGAATACAATAAAGAGCAAAATAATATCCACTCAACTTTGTCAGATATGAAGTAATAAGGAGCTAGGAAGACAAATGAAAGTCATGATCAGAAAGTAAGCCAGAAGGGGTAAAAGATATTTGCATCAGAATCTTCATGCTCATGCTATAAAATGTAGGCCATTGAATTTTGAGTTATCTCTGAGAGTTATCCTCCTTCCAGTAAAGGCAACATTTGTACTTAATAAACATCATTTCCCCCAGCTGTCTGTCTTCTGAGCAAGTATGGAATTGCGAGCATTAAATCATTTTAATTGAAACAAACTTTGGAATTGTAATACAGTCTTTAATCTTTGGTAACTAAACATATGACTTTGCCAAGGGGACATATTACTGGATAAATGTTCCATGTTGAATCGATCAGGCACATTTCTAAAGAGTATGTTACCAATTAATTGGCTATATGTTTTTTACAAAATAATGGATAATACTTTCGTTCCCATGACCACCCCCTAAATAAATTGCCATTTTAAGGTTTCTTTGTAATTATTATTTTAATAGAATTGTTATTCAATGAACTTGTAAATTAATTATGAATAAATTTTCTGTGCATATCTTTTAGTTAATAAATTATTTTTTAGGTTCACGAAAAAATTGGGCAGAAAACTGAGAATGGTACATCTGTTACAATCTATGAACCTGCAGGGTTTGGCAGAAATAATGTCCTTTTTAAATTAGTTATGTTAATGTAATTATGATATTGTTATGTTACAGATTTACATGCTTATGATTTTGGTATAGATTACCAGCTCATAAAAAAGGGGTGTGATTTGTGCCAGACCCTGTATACTGTAGTGTCATTATCACTCGAAGTCCAGAGTTCACTTTAGAGCTCACTCTGGTGGTGTACATTTAGTGGGTTTTGACAAATGTATAATGACATATATTCTTATTGTAGTATCATACAGAATAGTTTCACTGCCCTAAAAATCCTGTGCTCTGCCTATTCATCCTGTCCTCCCTTACTACTCTCCAATACCTAGAGACCACTTATCTTTTTACTGTCTTCATAGTTCTGCCTAATCTATAGTGTCATATATTCGGAGTCATACAGTATGCAGTTTCCTCAGATGGGCTGTTTGTCACTTAGATATTTAAGTTTCTTCCATGTCTTTTCATGACTTGTTCCTCATTTCTTTGTAGCACTGAATAACATTCCATTGTCTAGATGTACCACAATTTATTTACTAGCTCACTTAATGCAAGATATTTTGGTTGCTTCCAACTTATGGAAATTATGAATAAAACTTCTATAAACATTTACATGCAGGTTCTTATGTGGACGTTAAGTTCCAACTCATTTGGGTGAATATGAAGGAGTACGATTGCTGGATCACATGGTAAGAGTATGTTTAGTTTTGTAAGAAGCTGCCGAACTGCCTTCCAAAGTGGCTGTACGATTTTGCTTTCCCACCAACAGATGTATATTATACATCTGACATTATTTAAATATCTTTCTATTATAATAAATATTTATTTAATGTTTACTATAATGGTTATTTTACTAATGTTGACTTGCAGAGGCAGTGAAAGAACTTCTTGAGAAGTCTGCATGTCCCTTAATATAACAGCAATATAAGTACTTCCATGTGGGTGGATGAAATGCAATCGATGCAGAAACAATTGGAGTTCAGGAAGTCAAAGAAACTGTGAAACGAGGCTGTCAGGTGAGTCATCCAAATGGACACTGGAGACACTCAGAATTATATAGATCTTGAGGTCAAGGTAGAATGTGACAAATGTGGGGGAGTGATTAGAACACTGGTGAACATTAGATTGAGAAAGCCTTGCAAAGGAGGGTACATTCGACCTGGCTCTCACAGAGGAGTGGGCATTCTCTATAGAGAGAGACATAATGGTAGGTATGCTTGGCAGAGGGTACAGTATATGCAAAGATCACAGACAAGAAAAGCTATTTAGGGAATGGTGAGTGGTTTTATGCTGTTAGAGCAGAGAGAGGAAATATAGGTTAGAGCCAACTTATGTTTTAACAGAGGGATACTCATATTTTGGTTAACAGCTACCTCCAATACTCATTTTCTAAGGCTAAGGAATCAAAAACGTTTATTCCTTTTGTGAAAGGAAATACTCTCCTTAATACAGATAAGATAGATCCACTTACGCTCCCCCACCCCAACTTTTTTTGGGGAGCCTTATGCATTACTTAGGGCCATCAGAGGTAAAATAGACTTGACCTAATTAGCGTTGTATTTCCTTTGTTTCAGTGAATCCATTTGGGAATGAATGTAGTTCATCTCCCAGGTCTTAATGAAGGAGTGGGGAGGACAAGATGAATGAGCATTTTCCAGGGAACTGATCCCATGGTGTACGTATCAGGTAGCTTTGCTACAGCAGTGACAACCCCAGTATCAGTAGCTTAAGGGGAACAATGTTTATTTCTTGCTGTGATTATCTGTAGCTCTCCTGGTCTCTACTGGGCTCTGTTTGACTTCACTGGCTCTACTGGGCCCTGTTGGGGCCTTTTTGAGCTCTGTTGATCTCTGCTTAGCTGTACTACTAGGCTTCTATGAGTTCTACTGGGTTCTGTGGGGCTAGATTCAGCTCTGCAGATATTTTGGTAGCTGACTTTGGGAATATACAGTTATCATGATGGAAGGCTAGTGCAAAAGGGCAGCAGCCAAGCCATTCTGAGGTAAAGATTCTTCTGGTCAACACGGTGAGAAAGACTATCTCATGACCAAACTCTCGCCAGACTCCTCTGAGCCTTTTTCTTAACAAGGAGTCAATGTTGGCCTATGAATTCATCAGATTCTCAGAATAAATGGTTTTGTCCATCTCCCACACTTGACACACAGTAAGAGACCTGAACAAATATGGCGTAGTCTCTAACAGCAGAAGGCCTCAGCTGTAGGAACACCCAGCCCCTCCTAAAACTCCTGCCTGAGAAAGGCTGATGCTACCAGGAAAATTAACTGTTTGTTCCAGCCAAAACCATGTAGGCTTCTTAACCCACTCTTAGAGCAATTGCACAAGAAATGTTGCAATTATAAATTATTGCTCTGCCCTTTTGAGATGTAAGTGTTGCGTGAACAAAATCAGGTCCTTTTCCCGAAGGACCTGAGAGCCACCTTTTTGAAATCCAAACATTCAGGAGGATACACATAACTCCAGCTCCTGGTCACTATGGGAAGATGAGAGCCTAATTTTTTACATCACCATCTCCTGTCATACACAGAAACATGTTTCTTCTTCGGAGAAGCACTAATTAGCAAACCTGGATGGTCTAGTCATATTATCTGACCCCAATTACCGCTTTTTGTAAATTTCTACTTTCCTGACTGCTCAAGTTTTTGCTGTCCCTGCTCCCTTACTGTCCCTTTAAAACACCCACTCGCCTCTGCACAAAGGGAAGCTGAGTTCAGTTTACACTGGACCCTTCTCCTGCTGCAATCGTTTATCGCTGAATAAAATCTGCCCTCCCAGTTTCAACTGTGCCTGGCTTTGTCTTTGACAGTGACAAATGTCTTACCGATTTTATCCCAAAGCATGTCAAATGAGGAAGCCCAAAGTCAATGGAGGCCAGGAAAAATGACAAGGGTAGAAAACATAGATAAACCAATGATAACACACAAAGGTTTTTAACAAAAATGAATACCACAGATTCCATAAAGTGGTCTTTCTCTCAGGTGTATTTTTAAAAAGGGTTAAAAATGTTGTTTTTGACACAGCAAATACAAATAGAAAAAGAGCAGTGTTGCTATCTTAATTGGCCAGCACAAAATTCTCTCAAGGGAACTAAATCCATAAATTAAAAAAGAGTATCTTTAACATCAGAATATGTTATTCATTTTCATTCTTAACTGGTGAGTACTGTTGCAATGTTCTTTAAATGGAAGCCAATTAGTTGTACTGCCTTGTTATTATTAAAAATGTGCACTTGATAATGAGAAATAGGAAAAGATTGCAGAAAACTCCAGAGTCTGAAAAGCATCTAAGATCCCAACCTCTTGTAAATTTTGTTAAAATCTCTCCAAAAATTTTATTTTCATTTTACTTAATAAAATCAAGAAACACTATGATTGCCACTTGATGTGCCCTTTCAGATCTTTTACAGCCATTATTTTAGGCTACGCTAGAAAAGATAATACATACCAATTACTTAAGACAGTAGCGTGTGTACTGAAAATTGTTCAGTCATTTAGATTTTAGGCTTGCTATGCTCCAGAGGATAGTACAAAATGCCCTATTTAGATGAGACTGTCCAGTGTTGGCAAACAGCCCCAGAAAATTAAATTCCAGGCTAGTGTGTGTGATACTTGACTTAAAGGGAAAATAACTTACGTTCTGTGATATTTGACTGGAAGGGAAAGTAACTGCAATGTGGTGACCACTCTGAAGTGACAAAAGTAAGGAATCTTCACTTCAAATTCAATATATATAACATCTTCATCAATTAATGAGAGGGGGAAGTCAATAGATTGTAATACTAAGGGAACAATTATATGATGATGGATAGTTAGTGATAAAAGGTTCTCAAATACTTTGTTCAATGCATTACATGATCAGCTATGAAGTGGAAAGTTTACTTGTATTCTGTGGAAGGAGAAATGAAAAGGAAAGAAAAAAATAAGGTATGATCCTTGTCCTCCATGAATTTGTTGGGTAGTGGAAAGTTCCAGGAATTGATGTTAAACACTTACGTATTCGATGTTGATCATGACATAGCCTGTGTTCACAACAATATCACACTGAGTGGGTAGTCGGAAAAGAATGAGAAGGGTGCTTGCTTTTTAGAGAAATTAGATTTCAGAATTATTTGAACAAATAATTGTTCAAGAAGACATGAGTAAACACTGCTGAAATAATATTTAGAGAGAGCAAATTTATCTAAAAACAAATTGTACTTATAGCAAATTAAGAGAGCTTGTTTTATGTAAATACGACTAAAATATACACGATTATGACAAATCAGATAGGAAGCCAAATGATCTAAAGAATTAGATCAGGTTTAAAATAAAATGAATGCTAGAAACAGTATTAATAACAATAGTATAATAAAAGCTACTAAATATTTGTTCTGTGCCCATCACTGTGGTAGGCCATTTTTATATATAATACTCTTAATTCTTAAAACTGCCCTGCAAGTTTGGTGCTATTATTTTCACCAGTAGTGAAAATTAAGGCTTGGCATGACCTGGTAACTTTTCCAAGCTTACAAGCTATTCAGTTAGTGGAACCAATATTTGAGTCTTGCTCCAGAGTTTGTGTGAAACATCTGAATAATCAGCGAGGGCACTTTTTTCAGTAATAAGTAAGAATTCTTTTGTTATATGATCATAATATCGTAATATTCCATAGACCACCAAATAGAAAACCATGGATTTTTATTTTCTCTACAGAAGAAATCATAGTTGGTCCCAGGACAGTAATTTTTTATGATGGTTCATGTCATCTTAGGGGGAAGTAAGTGACTTTAATGGGGAGGCGGGTGAAGGAAATGAGATTTTCTTTAGCTGATTAACTAAAAAGGACATGCCTTAGAAAACAACAGCGGGGCAATCTTATTCTGGATCTTTCTCTAGGAAGAAGCTATTCACAAGCACATTTTGGGGTTCTGCTGTTTGGGGGTGAAGTCTGACTTCTCTTTGTTGTCATATGGAGTCTATAGAGGGTAAATAATCCTGAACCTTGGTATTTGGAAAATAAAAGTGAGATTGTCCATGCTGTCTACTGTGACATCCCTGCCACTCCAAGTTCCCTGAATAGGCAACTGGTTTGGTGCCAGTTGAGGTGACACTTCCTCTCATTGCTTACTCAAGACAACTATCACGTAAAGTCAAGTTAGTCAAAGAAAACCACTGATATAACAAGAACCTGGTTTGTGTAGAGACATTCTAGACTGAGAGCTTCTGCTTCCTCGTGAGACTCTTCTTCCTTGGGCATGATTTCACTGTTGCTTTCATTGCTGGTGTCCCTTCCTGAATGGGTCTCCAACCCAGAGAATGCTTTTGTTGCCACAGATTTTCCCAGGATCAGTCCCGTTCCAGGCACAGCTCCCTGGATGCTGTCTTTTCTCACCCCCCACAAACTGGCTCAATCAGGACACAGAGGAGCCTTGATGGACTCTGAAGGTCTTCAAAGGCTCTCTGGGGACAACATTACAATTTCAGCACCATTATGGTTTTTAAATTGGTTGAATTGTATTTAAGCCTCCTAGTTCTACCATTCTATGAATAAACAGAGTTTGTGGGCAGGCCTAGGAACACACCCATCACTCATCTCTGGGAAAATGCATTATAAATCCTAACAGGCTCCATAAATGTATTCCTGGAACACAAGTCATTAAAGCTAGGAACAAACTAAGTGGGAGTGAAACATAAAGGCTTTGGAAGACGACACACTACGTCCACATGTGGCAGAGCCCAGAGTCACTTTGCTACTCCAAATGGACATGACATCTTAGATGAAAATCTCAGCTTCTTTTAAAACTGTTTACATAAGCAATGTGCTTTCTCCAATCCAAGCAGCATTTTGTAAAGCTTTTTTTTTTTCCTTCCAGCTTTATGGAGGTATAATTGACAAATTGTAAGACATTTAAAGTTTATGAAGGGATGATTTGATATGTGTATACATTGTAAAAAAATTCCCCTATTGAGTTAATTAACATGTCCATCACTTCACATATTTATACTTATAGAACATCTATTCTCTTAGCACATTTTCAATTATAAAATAACAGTGTTATTAACTAGAGTCACCATGTTATACATTAGATATGCAGACCTTATTCATCTTGTAATTGAAAATTTGCACCCTTTCACCAACCTCTCCCTACTTCCCCTGACCCCCAGTCTCTGGCAACCACTTTTCTACTCTGTTTCTATGAGTTCAACTTTATTTTTTAAGATCCCACATATGATTGATACCAAGAGGTATGTGTCTTTCTCAGACTGGCTTATTTCCCTTAGCTTAAGGCCTTCTAGGTTTATTCATGTTGCCACAAATGATGGGATTTACTTCCTTTTCAAGGCTGATTAATATTCCATTGTCAACTTTTAAAAGCTGTATTGATGATGTACCGTAATGGCAGGCTCACAGTTTGGTCTCTTGTTGGTGTCAAGGCTGATACTATACCACTCCACCCAGATATTTTTCTCTCAAAAGCCACAAACAAATCCCTCCTGCCCCTTGTCACTGCCTGTATTCTAATGTCCATCACCATCTCCTTTTCTCTTCCACAGCCAGAATTATCAATGACTGTGTCCCTCCATAAGAGAAATTCTTCATGGGGACTGCCAAAAGAAAGGCACTTTATCTATTTTGTTACATAATGATCAGGCCATACATAATTTTTTCAAAGAGTAACTAATTTTTTCCCCCATAGGATTCTAGTTCCTGGAATACAGAATATTGGTAGTCACCTTTGTCAAGTTCCTATTTGTAGCTAGAAAAACATCAAAGCTAAGAAGTGAGATGTTTGCTTCTTCTTAGAAAGATTAAGTTAATTCCATAGCTTGTCTCAGATGCTTAAAAACCATAGTACTTAAGGGAGTTCCCTGGTGGTGTAGTGGCTTAAGGCTTCAGCGTTGGTGTTGTCAGTGCTGTGGCCTGGGTTCGATTCCCAGCCAGGGAACTACCCACATACCAAAAAGAAAAACAAAACAAAACCATAGTACTTAAAACTTTGTCATTGATTAAGCCCCTTTATTAACATTTTGAAAAAAATAAAGGAAAGGTAGGCATTCTTTTAGATATTCTTTGCATATTTATAAGCAATTATTAATAAGCGCTTGGCTGTCTTTTCTTATTAACCAGATTGCATAAACGTCATGTCTATCTTTCCCTCCTAGTTACAAGTTTCCAAAACTTTAATTATATACACAAACATTTTGAATAGTTTTACTGTGTGTAATGTTCAATAAGCATATTTTGATCCTGATCACATTAAGTTGATATATGTCCTTTAAGTGTGTTGAATGTTAGTATTTTTGTTATTTCTTTTATACACCCCAATTTCTGCTTTGGCTGGAAACAGATCAGGGTGATTTTTATTTTTGTTTTTAATTTTACTACTCCCCAAGGCTTTCTTAATTTTGTTTTTCATGAATACGCAATATTTTGCCTCGGAATATTTAAACCATGACTAATGTATACTCACATAGCATTTGACTTATTAAATTAGTTTTTTAAAAAATGAACTATTTGGTTAGTAAGTAAAAGAGACAATTTATAATATGTGACTCTATAGCCTAGTATCTAGAATTGTCTTAGTGATGTAATTCTAGAAGTGATCTTTCATATTTGTTATTTAATTTATGACATTGTAGATCTCAGTGGTTGGTGGTAATAACTAATGAAATACAATGATCAAAAAGGCAAGTAAATAATGTTATTTGAATTTATTTGTTAGTTTTGTGCTTTATATGAAATATTTTATTCTAGTCTCCCAACTGTCATAATATAATTAATTCTAATTTAGAGATTTGGAAATTAGGGTTTATAGATGTTTAAAAATCTTAGCCAAGTTTATATTAGTAAGTGGTAATGATACTTTCACCTATTGCTCAAGTTCATTTTTTCCTGATTTTTGAGTCCCTGAATTCAAAGACTGTAATTTTTTTTTTTATTGCTACATCCAGGCCTTTATTTTTTTAGAAGAATAATGTGGCAAATATTGTTGTCAAAAGGATTTTCATATGAAACCAGCTCTACGGAGAGTCTTTTTGTCCCTTTCCCTTATTCACTCCTGTGATAGCGATGCTGGGAACAATACGTTCTATTCTACATGCTCATCTTCACAGCTTACCTTCGACCCTGCTCCCAGCAAGGAAGGGGATCTGGTTGTCAGTGGTAGCGATGCTTTGCAACTTCCTATGCTAAATCATAAGAGGGGATTTTTTTGGCCTTGTTCTCCTGGGACTCTCACTTAATCCAGTCAGCATACTCTTAGGAAGGCCAGACAGCTTACAGAAAGGTCCACATGGAAAGAATGTAAAGCTCCAGTCATCGGACACTCATGTCTCATCTACCAGACAATAGCCAGCACCAGCTTGTCAGCCATGTGAATGAATCATCTTGGAAGTAATCCTGTCGTCCCCAGGTGAGCTGATGCTATGTGGAGTACAGGTGAGCCAGTCACACAGATTCACGTCCAAACTGAAGCTATGAAAGCTAAATAAACTATTGCTATTGTTTGAAGCCCCTGTTTTGTGGTCATTTGTTATTCAACAATGGATAACTAAAACAAGTGTTGAATGCTCTTTAGGATTCACAAAAAATTTACTTTAAAAAACCATTTTCATGGCACTATATTTCTGAAAGTTTTCTATCCATTAGATGAACTAAGACCAAATCTGATAGAAACAACCTAAGCCATGTTGCCCAACTCCAGGAAAGCTTGCATACATCTGAAATAATTTCTGTTCTGTAGTTTTATACTTATCCTGCACTGTCATAAAGCCCTGTGTGTCTGTTTAAACCAAAATGATCCAGGAAAAAGCAAATTAGATTATTTACTCGGGACTTACTGCAGTGGTATAGGGGAAGTAACTTTTGTACTAGTTAATGTTCAAAAGGAATCTATTTGAACCTTAAACAATTCCATTGCTATAAGTTATCTATCTTCTATTAATTCTATAATTGAATAAATATTTTATTTAAAGTATGAACTCTTCCCTTCTAACAAACTTCTTTCACTCAGGACGTATTTCCTTTCAGACCATTTTGTGTGTGTGTTATTTACAAATTTCTTAAAATTTAATTTTTCCTAAAAATATCATTTTTCTTTCTTTCCCTTTTTCTTTTACCATAAGTGGTCATAAATATCAAGGTTATTGGTCCCAGTTATTCAGGCTTCGATATTCATTTGATAAGCTCATAATATCATCCATTATCCATATGCATATTTTATCATGGCATAGTATGTAACATTATAATATACCATGATAAATGAGTAACATACAATGCCTATAATATCATTGACTATGTGTCAGCAAATATATGGTTCACATGAACTATTTGAAAGGGCAGGTAGACAAGAGCTCAGGAATGTCACACAGGTGGCCTTACTTTATCACTTCCTGAGGGTCTGTATTCTAGGGACACTAGGCTCTAATGTCTGGTGTCACAACTACTGTAGCTTTGGTTTCCCCTTCTCTAGGAAACAAAGCTTGAAACAGGAGCTTGTGTGCAGGTAATTTAGGAAGTGACCCTAGGTAACAGGAATGGTGACCGAGAGGCTGCAACCTGGAAGGAGAGAAAAGAAAGGGAATAATCTATCAAATTGATCATCACTGTGGCTACAGGAGCTCCGTTCTTTTGGGAGCTTCTTATGAGCTGTTTAATGTGGGTCGTTCCCTGGCTGGGAATCGAACCCAGGCCACAGTGTTGACAGCGTCGAAGCCTTAGCCACTACACCACCAGGGAACTCCCAGATGAGCCGTCTAGAAGGTGAATGCTCCAGTGTCCCATCAGACTTCACTCACTTAAGAAGCACAAATTCAAAAACAGAATAATTAAGCATGTCAAGAGAGTTACATCATGGCACTAAACTCAGGCCCTTCCGAGTGCCCTGTACAACTGCACTGGTTGCACACCCATGAAACTGGCCCCACTTTGGTCTTGGAGACGTGGAACTAAAAGACTGGACAGGTTGTCTTTAGGCAAAGCAGAGACTGAGGTGTGAACACAGGAACTGGGAGGCTGAGGGGGTCAGGAGAGCATGAGCTCCTGAGCTATAGAAATGCACAAAAGTCCAGGGAAATATTTAGATATTAGAAGCTTAGAAATGAGCAGTTGAGTGTAAACTCAGCCTAAATCTAAGGAGAGAAAGATCCCAGCTGGCGTTTCGGTTATGCTTGTATTAGGACAACCTTTGGCCACATTATCTTTTGGAATAGTTTCAACACATTTGCAATTCATATACAGTTTTTAATGAGAAATGCTTGAGTCTTTGTCACCCTTTGCTATTAATATTTCTGTTATCATTTTATCCTGTATTAGCATTGTTTTAGTCAGACCAGGCTGCCATACAAAATTCTGTAGTATGGGTACATGCTTAAACAACAGACATTTATTTTTCATAGTTCTGGAGGCCAAAAAGTTCAAGATCAAGGTGCTGGCTGATTTGATTCATGGTGAGAACTCCCTTCCTGCTTTACAGATGGCCACCTTCTTGCTGTATCATCGTATGGCCTTTCCTTATGATGTGCAAAAGGGAATAGAGGGACACATAGACACAGAGACAGAGATAGAGGGCCATTCATTTTCTCTTTTTCTAAAGCCACCAATCCTATCCTATTAGGATACCAAAACTCATATAACCTTAATTGACTCCTAAAAGCCCTGTTTCCAAACACAATCATAGTGAGAGGTAGGACAACAACATATGAATTTTGAGGGGGACACAATTCAGCTCATAGCAACTATCTATTTTAAAATCCCAAGTGCGGGATTCCTTATTTACCCACATTCAATCTGATGTGGTTTCATTCGGCCCATCTTTCTACCTTGCTGAAATACTTTGGGCTCTGATTCTGTGGAGTGAATACTTACATAGTTGTGTTGCCATCCCACACCCCTACACTTTTTGAGAACTCTCTATCTTCACGTAGAAAAAAAAATAGATGGACTCCAAAAGTTGCCCCATCCTAAATCTATTAAGATGCTAATCAGAATAAAGATTCTTTCATTTGTCAAGATTTACTTCACTGAAAGGCATTTTGGGCTATAATATGTTTTAGGTTTCACGAGAAGTGTCTATGTCAGCAGAAGAGCTGGCTCTGCTTTTTTTGTCTGTTCTAAGGAGTTGACTCTGGGAAGCTGGTGTTTAGTTCTGCTTGCTAGGCTTAGCGGGACAGTTTCAGTGATGTCTGTTCAACACGGATGGTTGTGTTTTGGGTAACATGACTGATGAGTAGTAGCTGAAATTCTTAGAAGAAAAGAGGATCTGGGGTCATCTATCTTCCCTGAAATGTTTAAAGGCCTGTCATATGTAAGGGGAATTAGACTCATCTTACATTTCCCTCAAAAACCAAACTAGTATTAATGGATGGTTGTGAAAGGAAGGCACCTTAGTTTATGAGGAAGAACCTTTCAACAGCCAGAGTTGTTCCAAAGGGCAAGTTTTCTAAATCATGATGCAGAAAGCCTTTTCCTCATTGACAGTGTTCAAGAAGGGGAGAATATGTGGTTCTGTGGTCACTGTCTAACATTGAATTTGCCCCTGTGCCATGGGATTGAGTGTACATAGCAGGGATGATTCCTCATTTGTGAAGCACCATTTGGTGCTCTGAGAAGCTTAATTTCCTGTTACAACTGTTGTGTCATGGAATGTATCGTGTCTGCACTCATTTCTTAGGTATGGCATAACCAAGGATTATAAACTTGGGCCCCCAGAATTTTATGGTCTTGCAGTCCTAGAGGCTAGGAGTCCAAAACCAAGGTGTTGGCAGGGCCATGCTGCCTCTGAAACCTCAGGGGAGAATCTTTCCTTGCCTCCTCCTAGCTTCTGATGATTGCCATAGACCGCTGGCATTCTTTGGCTGGCAGTTGCACCATTCCAGTCTTTGCCTCTATGGTCATATGGTGTTTCCCTTCTCTTGTGACCCGTCATACTTGATAAGTGTTCACTTTAATGAGCTCAACTTGACTACATCTACAAAGACCCTATTACTAAATAAGGCCTCATTCACACCAGGGGTTAGGACTTTAACATGTCTTTTTGGAGGACACAGTTCAACTCATAGCAGTATCCACAGGAGGCTGCTGGAATTGCACTTTGATACTGGCTCTACGCCTGCCATGCTCAATTACCTAAGTGAGTCAATTTACCTCTTAGAACTTCCGTTACTGCTTCTAGAAAATCAGAGCAATAACTTTCTCTTTTCACCTCACAAAGAATGTTGTGACTGTTTAAAGAGCTGATACATGGTCATGTGAACTCAAAACTCTCTTATATGGACCTTATTGTAATTCTTTTGACATAGATGCATTTGCAAATGATTATTTTTTTCCTTGAAGCATCATGGAAGTATGAAGTGCTTAATCTCTAATGGGTGAAAAAAACCTTATGAACACTAGCTACAAAAGACCAAAAGGCGGGATTTGCAATAAGAACATGAGAAATAACACAGTTTTATTACATTTTGAAAGAGTCTGAGAAGACGAACAAACTTATTCAACACAATCTACTTAGTCCACATGAGGAAAAGGAAAACACAAGGGAACAGTTTTAGGAATTTATTCTAAGATTTATGATCTAATTTTTCACTGGGATAGTCACTTTGTTCCCACCATATCCTATTCAAAAAACTTCTGGTGACCTAAATCAGTCATTTTCTCTTTCAAGCCCCTGTTTTCCATCCTGTCCTTGATTTCCAGCTGCTCTGTGTGCTCACTATTGATTATCATCTGTGATAATTTGGGTCGGCATGCAACATGTTTCTAAACAAAGTGGATGAATGGGTCTGGCATTAAATGAAGGACTAAAAAAATATACTTCAGTCTGGAAAAATGCTGGGGGCATATGTTCTTAACAGCTTAAAGTAACAAGCATGGACAGAAAATGGCTAAAATAGTCTTGAAAAAGAACAAAGTCGAATGACTCATACTTCCTGGTTTTAAAACTTATTACAAAACTATTATAATCAAGACAGTGTGGTACTGGTATAAGGACAGATATAAAGATTAATGGAATGGAATTAAGAGTCCAGAAATAAACTCTTAGATTACTAGTAAATTTATTTTCAACAAAGATGCTAAGACAATTCAATGAAAGAAAAAAAATAGTCTTTTTAACAAATGGTACTGGGGCAATAGAGTATCCACATGCAAAAGAGTGAAATTGGACTTCTACCTCATACCATACACAAAAATGAACTAAAAATAGATCATAGACTTAAATATAAGAGTTACATCTAGAAAACTCTTAGAAGAAAACATAAGAGTAAATCTTAGAGACCTTGACATAGGCAATGGGTAATTTGATATTACAAAAAAAGCATAAGAGATAAAAGGGAAATATTAGAGAAATAGGACTTCATCAAAATTAAAAAAATTTGTGTTGCAAATAGTAACATCATGAAAATGAAAAGACAACGCACAAAATGAGAAAAGATATTTGCAAATAATATGTTTGACAAAAAACTTGTATTCTGTATATATAAAGAACACTGACAACTCAATAATATAAGAATAGCCCAATTGAGAAGGAGGCAAAGCATTTGAATAGACATTTATCCTAAGAAGATAGTCGTCAATGAATATGTGAAAAAATGCTCAACATCATTAAGCAGGGAAATGCCAATCAAAATTGCAATGAGATACCACTTCACATTCATTAGGATAGCTAGAATCAAAAAGATGGGTAAACAAGCTTAGTGAGAGGAGGAGGGTGGTGAAGAGGTGTCTGAGCCCTGACAGCCAAGGGTGATTTTATTGGGCATAAGGACTTTAGATCAGAGAGAAATGAGTGGGAACAGAGCCAAAAGTTCCAGCCAGCCTGCTGAGGCCAATACAAATATCCAGAGTGTGAGTCACAGATCGTACACCCTCCCTATGCCCTGTGGCCAGATGAGAGGTCAGGGCTTCAGAAACCAGGCACTCATACCCAGCTGATGGACATGAGGCTACACTTGCAGCAGATCACAGAGGAGCACACACCACAGCTGATGAATAAGCACCAGCCACAGGGCCTGGTGTTGGCAGAACAGGGGCACAATTTGTCCACACTGAAGCAGGAAACCCTGCTGGGCTGCTTAATATGCCAGATGGTCAGCCTTTCACAGTCTGGGCTCCACCTGCCTTGTCCTTCCCAGGACTCTAGGGATGATATCAGAGATGGGCAGTGGGCCTAGTCATTCAGGCAGCCTGAACCAAGCTAGTTCACCAACTGAGTAATTTTGAAGCTTTGTCAGCTGTGACCTGTCCAACCGTTGGATTGACATCTCTGCTTTATGCCACTCCAGCTTCCAGCACTAAGAGACCTATCAAGGAGACAAATCCCATGAGGACAAGAGCACTCTGGGCTCATTAACCTTCGTACCAGTGAGAACCTCTGCATTGATCTGATGACTGAAAGGTTGAGTCGGGGTGACATGAAGTGCACTATTCCAATTAGAGAAGGCAACCCTGCCTAGGGGGACAAATGACCTGGTCCTGACCTAGTACTGCAAAGTACCTGTTCACCTGGATCCAGAAAACTTGGCTGTTGCTCTGTCTCCTCTATGCTGGCCATGTTTCTGTGGGATTCAGGTGTGGCCTTTCTGATGCCCATCCCTTCTATAGTGGCTTTGGCTTTATTTCTCTCCTGTATGTGAAAGTTGACTCTTGTTTACCTGGGCAGTAAGATCACCGATATGAACACCCATCCTTTCTAGCTCACTGTGGACAAGTTGGAACAAGCCATATTGAGGCTAGGCTTAAGGGGGAAAAGGTCAGTGACCTCGTGCTAATTAAGTCTCAGGATCCCCTGGATGACATCTATTCCAGTGATTATAGATGAGATGTACATGCTGTTGTTGATAATCCACCACATTGCAGTGTTCTGTTGCCTGACCTCCATAGGACCCCTGTGATCTGGGGCACCAGTAAGGATTCTGGCATCTTTGGCTCCCACTTTGGTGCTCTGTACACCCACAAGGAGGTGGTCTCTGCCAGGAGCTCTCTGGCACTGCCCAGCATGAGCTGTGTTGGCTGCTCTAGGACAGAATAAATGGACAAGGTGTACCTGCCCCCTAACTGCTCCTAGCTGCACGCCGCCCACAGGCACATCATTAACTAGTTAAGGACATTGACGTGGTTCTCAATGATGGTTCTGGCCACTATGGATCAACTTGAAAAAGACCCTGGACCCGTGCATATCTGAGGAACCGCTGTGCTTCCATTGCTGCTTCCTGGACAACAAGATGATAGTGTCCCATGGCAAGACCTGCCAGTGGAAGGAGCCTGGCTGGTTCTGCCTCGTCTTTGAGGATGAGCTCCTCCACCTCAAACTGGCCATGAGTCAGTGCTCTCAGGTGCTAGTGAAGCAGAAGCAGGATCTGACAGTGAAGCAACCAGTGAATTCAGCCAGTCCCATGCTTAAGATGTCCCTGATATCACCCTCTGCTCCGGAGGCTGGGCTATTGGACTGTACTATGACCAAGCAAAGAAGTGGGCTCCTCCAGGAATGGGCTCATTTGACCCAGTCATCTACTTCCTCAAGCTGAACATTGGTCAGTTTTGGAAGCCGAGGACTTCTTCTCAGTTTTCGCTGGCCATTGTGAATATGGGGAATGTATTTAATGGGGGTTAGGATGGGAAAGCCTGGAGGAACAAAGAAAAGCCTCCGAGCCTTCATTTAGATAGGTTTATTTGTTTTCTAATAAATTCCACATCTTTTAAATTCCAGGGCTATTTTATTTCTTGTTCACATTCTTTATAATCATTTTTGGGAGCTAGATTTTTATTTTGTCTTTTTTAAAATTCTAAGACAAATTGTATGTGATTGCTATTTGGAGCAGGTCAGAAAGGAAGGAAAACAGTGGTCCCTAATTTATGGTTGCAAGTCCCACGGGATCCTGACCAGGTCACACCCACCTCACCCTTGAGTGGCTGAGTGGCAGGGAGAGGGGACAATTTCGAATGTTCTTATTTGCAAATATGAGTTCTTTCAAGAGGCTTTTTAAAATTAATCTCTAGTGACAAGTCTGGGGGTCTTCCACTTACATCTCTAGTGTTTGCAGCTGTTCAAACCACACCACATGTAAACTTCTCAGCAAAGTCCTGCATATCTGAGCTTGGTGTGAGCACGGACTCTGTGAAAGGGGCAGAGCAAGGAATACCATCATCTCCGAGACAACGAACAGGCTTTGATCAGCCAGTCACTTGGGTCTAGGTTTGCTGGTGGTTGACCTTCAATGACCATTTTCCATAAAAAAAAAAAAAAAAAAAATCAACAAAAAGCAGCATACCAACAAATTCTGATTCTTCAAGACTTTTTACACCAATTTTTTTAGAAATTTATGCAATTTCTTTAGAAATTGACTGTGGTTGATTAAAACAAAAAGAATTCATTGAAAGAATGACAGAGCTCTTGGGACCTTTGTAATGGGACTGAATAGACAACTTCATCTGGGCTCTGTCCTCGGGATGGAGGGGTGTGCTGTTTGTCTCCTGTTCCACTCAAGAGTCCCATGGTAGACGGGAGAATTAACATTTTTCTATCTAAAGCATGAAATCTTCCTCCATTTATGTAGGTCTTTAATTTCTCTCAGCAATGTTTTTAAAGTTTTCAGCACAAAAGTCTTACACATATTTTGTTAAAGTTATCTCTATAATTTGCTTTTCATGTTACTTCACATGTATTATTTATTTTCTAATTGTCCGTTGCTAGTATATTGAAACAACTGGTGTTTGTGCATTGTATCTTGACTCTATTAAGAATGTTGAAGGCTCTGAGATTTTACTCTACTTGCAAACTAACAGGTTTCATGGATGCTGGAAGGGGCATGAGAATCCTGGTCAGAGACAAAGGACAGCTTATTCCTCACTCACAGCAATAGCAGTAATTAGAGTTCTACTGTGACTTCAGTTCCCCAAGTCCTGATTCCCATAGGCAAAGTGAAAAGGACCAAGTGATGCCTGTACATGCAGTGCAGTGTATTGCAGCAGCGGAAACTCAAACTTAAGGAACCTGAAAACTGATTCTTTTATAATGAATTATAAGCCTGCCTGAACTTTGGCCGGGAGGAAGGCACTATCTTTATTGTACTGAGTAGTAAACAAACCTACCCTTTGCTCTGGAGGAAAACACCATCACTACCATCCAAGGCTGTTTGCTATACACACATAATGCATACTCGAAAGCACATCCACATCCACATATGTGTATACTTACATGTACACATCCACATGTACGTATGCATATACATATCTATTCTTGAAAAGATAGCCTAGAATAAAGGTGGTTCGTGTTCTTGCTTGCAAGACAAGCAGAAAATTGAGAGACTTAGGGAGGATCATTTCCTGATGGTATTTCGTGACTGCTAAGTTTACTTATTAGCCCTAGAAGTTTTGTCTAATTCTACTTGTATAAAGTGTCTAGAACAGGCATATATGTAGAGACAGAAAGTAAACTAGCATTTGACTAGGGCTGGTCAGGGAGAGGGATGGATAAGAACTGCTAATGGGTACAAGATTTCTTCTTGAGGGTTGATGAAAATGTTCTAAAATTAAATTATGGTAATAGTTGCACAGTTCTGTGAATATATTAAAATCCGTGTAATTGTATAACTAAATAGGTGAATTGTATGACATGTGGATTATATTTCAATAAAGCTGTTGAAATATGCTATGAGACAAAATGATAGGATATACTTTTACAGGACAGTCACGAAAGGAGAAAATGAAGAAGTAATAAGTAATCCGAGTTCTGAAAGCTATTTAGGGATTAGCTAGGCAAAGAGGGAAGGGAAGAGTCTAAGAGACTGAGGCAACAATGTAGACAAAGCCTGATATAGGACAGGTAATTTGTGTTAAAGGTGGTGGTAGGCAGGGTGCTGTGCTGGCTCCTATCACCCCCACCCTGATGTTTACGCCTTGCATAATCTCTTCCCCTTGTGTGAAGGGGAAACCTATGGCTTACTTCCACCTAACTAGAATATGGCAAAGAGGAAGAGATTTTCCAGATGTAATTAAAGTCCCAAGTCAGTTAATTCACGTTAATTGAAGTGAGTTTATCTTGAGTTGGTCTGACTGAATTAAAAGAAAACTTGTAACAGCAGGACTGGGCCCTCTCTGAGGAGAAAGATTCTAGAATCTCTCCATTGCTGTCTTTAACTTTTCCTTATTCCTCAGTTCTTGTATCAACATTTCCTAAGAACACTTGGACTTACATATTTTATAGTCACATTTTGGAATGGTATGAGGGATTATATTCTACCTCAACAGTCCTGCCCAGTGAAGGACTGCTTTTACATCAATTTCTTTTTTTCTTTTTATACCCATGGTGATCATTGTAGGTCAATCTATACCTTTCATCTAGGTTATTGTCATAAATTCCCATTTTGTTTGCCAATCTTCCTAAAATTCTTCTTTGCTAATTAATTAGTTAAGATGTTATTAATTCATTAAATAAATACTCATGAACTTTTTTTGTTGTTGTTGTTCTACACATGTTCTAGGCTCTGGAGTGAACATGACAGAGTTGTGCTCCCATGATGCATAAAGTTTATCTTCACCTTCTTGCAGAGAAGACAGATGATAAATAAGCAACACAAAATGTATATGTCTCTGTGTGAGAACTAGGTTATATAATGCTCTGAAGAAAACCAAAGCAAAGTATAAAAGCATAGATAGAATGATAGTGTGGGAAGGGCTATTTTTGATCTACCCCTATTTGAAGAGCATGTTGAGCAGGTACAAAAATGAAGGGAGAAACTCCACTAAGCAAAGATCTGGGGGGAAGCATGGAAATGATAATGCAGTAGCAGCACATGCAAAGGCCCCGAGGCAAGAAAATCTTGATGTAATCGACAAAGAGCACAAAGGTCAGCATGGCTGGAGCAGAGCATGTCAGGTTACTGGTAGGAAATAAGGTCAGAGAAGATACAAAATTGTTAGGTCATTAGAGCCCCCAGCCCCACCCCAACTTGTTCAAACAGGTTTCCTTGTATTTCAATGAATAAAATTCGAACTCCTTGATTATGGTAACCCATCCCCACTGGCTGTCTTCCTTGACCTTTTGCAACTTTGTCTGTCATAGTCCTCCTACATGAATTTTTCACATCAGCCCCACTAGTCTGTTCGTCAGACCCCAAGTTACTTTTCATGGCCTTGTTACTGGAATGTTCTCCCTCCCCTATGTAATTGCTGCCTATTGAAATTGGCAGGATCTTCAAGCTCTAGTAAGACCTCTCCCAGGAATCCTGATCACGTAAAACAGAAAGTCCTGCTTGCCATGTAAAGTTATGTCTTCTTCACATTAGACTTTGTGTGCAGATGTGTGTGGATGTGTTTTGTCTTTTCTACAGTGTAGTCCAAACTTACACATGCTTCCTCATCACACCTTTGAATTCCTTTTGTATCTGGCATAGAGCCTTACAGAAATTAAAATATAGTGTGAAGGTGATTTGATTCACATATCACATTATAACTTTGAAAGAAAAATAATTGCAAAGTTGCACCTTTCATTTCTGTAGAATAAAAAGGGGAATGATATAAACATACATTATAATTTACTTCTAGATTATTAGTTAGCTGATACTCAATAAGCACTTGTTATATGAATGAAAACATGTCATAGAAATTTTAGAAAGAATAGTCTAGGTTTTTTTCCAAGTATGGTAAGTTCTCACATCCTTAAACAAGAAACATTTTTGTATCATTTATAATTTAGAAGACTGAACTATATAAACTAATCTGTCACTTATGACTCTCTTATTGTAAATAATGAAATGATAAAACTGTAGATTTCTTTAAAAATAGAACATTTCTTTCCAAAGTTCCAAAACTCTCAAAAGCCTTTATCAATATTATTGTTGACAAAGAAATTGTAGAGCTTGTTAGAAACACACTTAAGAAATAGAAATTGATTTTACCTCAAGGCTTTTACTAATCTTTCAAGACCAGCAATAATATTGATGATTCAAAGTCATTCCAGCAACTATTTGCCCACTTCATCTCTTTTTATGTTTTCCTTGTTCTTTCTCCTTTATCCTTTCTTCAAAAATGTGAGTTTTCTTGTTGTTTTGTTAAAAGTATGTGTACAAATTTTAAAGACCAAGGACTATGAAATATAGATAAACAAAACTAGTAATGACATAAAAACAGTGCTAGCATTTCAGTGTAATATTCTTTCATTTTTACCTCTGTATTAATACTATTTCATGGACATCAATAAACATAAATCTATATCATAGTTTTAATACTTTTTATGCAAAAGTATTTCTTTGCACGCTTTTGTACGTAGCTAACTTAACCAGTTTTTACTTATTTACAGGGACCATATTTCTGGTTTCAGAGGACATTCATGATCTTCCACTCAAGTGCTTTCATGAAATAATTTTACAAGCAATATTGAGCACGCACAGACGCTATAATATTTTGTAGAGATGTAAGTTTTCCAACAGAAAATATCTAGCCATCTGTGACAGATAACATATATTGAGGTTGGGTGAGTTTTTAGAAGTTAGTTAAATGTTATGTAACAAAGTTCTTTTTACCCTAGTTCATTGGTTCTCAATCCTGGCTGCATATTACATTCATCCCTGGAACTTAAAAAAATAATAATGATACCCAGGCTGTACCCCAGTCAGTATATGAGTCTTTGGATGAAACCAGGGCTCCTGTGGGTTTTAAAAGTTCCTAGGTGAATTTGGAGAGGGAGGGTTGCGAACCATTGACCCTAATTCCAAAGTCATTTATACAGAATTCATACTACCAAGCTTGGGTAAATAATTACATTTTTTAGGGGGTATGTTGAGGAGAATGGAAGTTCATTTTAAAATAGGAGACATGTGTATGCATACAGTTAGTTCATTCCAGTTTGTAGAATCTCTTTTTACGTATGTCTCCCATCCTCAGACATTCCCTGAGAATCAAGTATATTGCTATTGGATGGCTACTTCTCCTTTTAACTGAGTATATGCCACAGTGATTACCTTGAAGGCTCAAAGCTTCTGGAAATTCAGAGGTTTGTGGAACATTTATTTTAAGTGGGATGTTTTGATAGTGCAGAGCTTTAGATTAGCTGAATTAAAGTTATCATATGGGTTTCCTTTCAAAGAAACCAAACTGTAGGAAAAGGAGGAAAACAGGAAAAATGAAGGAAAGTGTATTGTCATTTCGAGTAACTGAATAGGATTTTGATATGAATGAGGCTTCAAAGCTGTAGGAATAGGTAGGGACAAGATTTTCTGTTTCATTTTACCAGGGCTAGAGAAAGAAATGGGAATATATCTACTTGCATAAACACCAAAGCACAAAAATCTAAAAACATCCAAAAAGGTGGTTTTCATTGAAATAAAGTCTAAAGAAAGGAATGCTCCCATGGGACAATGACAAATTATAGACAAAAATGCCCCACAGACATACTGATGCTTTTTACTCTTTCTTGTATTTATTTTTAATAACATAAAATGATTGTAGAATAATGGCTAAAGGGCAACTTTGAACAAAATAGAAAAAACTTTTGTCTTTGAATTAATATTTCCTCAATTCTTTAATACCAGGAGCATTTGCATTTTGAACAGAATTTTAAAACATAGTGTTATTAAAAAATAAAAACATGCTTACTGCTCTTTAGACATGTGAAACAAGCTTAGCTGAAGGAAATAAATTAATATAATTGAATTTGTTCATCTTATTATTATTCTGTGGCTGTGTGTGTGTGTGTGTGTTTAAGCCAGTTTAAGAATATTATAAAATACATCTCACATAAAATAGTTCAATGGTATATGTTTGTTTTTAAATTTTATAAGCAGTTATAAAAAATTGAAAAAAAAACCTGTTTGATGCTATTTAATGATGATGACAAATGTACTTTGCATATTTTTCTTTTGAATTGTTGGTGTTTAAATTCCTAAACAACCCACATTACTGGTACAGCACAATTTATTGTTCAAAATTTATTGAGTCATCACTAGAATCAAGAGTTTGAATTAGGTGATTGCAAGAGTTTCTTATGATGATGATTTTCAGCTGATTTAAATAGGGGGAAAATCCTTTAAATTGTTGGTTCTTATTTCTATTTGTATCTCTAGTAAATTAGAACTAGGGTAACTGCAACACATGGATGGATGAAAGATACTTCAGTAATGCTTGTTGTCACTTTGCTGACACTTTCGGTCATTTCTGAGTGAAGCAAATAAACCACAAAACAATGACAACCCCAACTCCATAATACTTTTAAAATGAGAAATAGAAAAGTTTGATTCTGAGAAGTCTTTGCCAAGGAGTTTGTGTGGCCTTTTCCCAGTCCAACTTGAACAAGGTTTAATCCTGTTTCAAGGCAAATCACTTCCAAAGTTGCATGAGGAACACACAGGCCTGGAATCACTCCTGGTAACTTAAACTTTCATGCTGTGGGGAAAAGGAGACCATAGTGACGAGAATGCCCTTCTTGCCAAGTGGATAATGTTAGAAATAAAATATGATGTTGACAAGGCAAAGAAGCAATCTCAGAGAATCGTCTGAATTCCTTTGGAGATGCAGAAAACGCCTTAATTGCGTTATTCTCTGGTAATGATTAAGAGTGCAGTAAATATGTTGTGCCTTAGTAAGTTAGGTGTTGAAACAAATTGAATATCCATTAACATTTGAAAGTATTACATATATTTCCTGTCTTTCTTTCATTTTTTTCTTTTTAATTATCTTCCAAGGTTCAGATCCAACCTGGTCTTGTGATGAGGGCCCCAGCTCTCTGAGGAATTTGTCTTGTTTACTGGTGTGTACTGAGGGAGGTGGTAGAGTCTCACTTGTTATTTCCTGCGTTCTCATTCATTCCTGCAGTTGGCAAAACAATAAATGGAAAGGTTGGTCCAGTCACCTGGGTCTCACTCACTGTTAACTCTTACTTGGTGACATTGAGCAAGAACCTCTCTAGGCTGGTTCCCTCACCTATTCTGATCATCAACCTGGGGGTCTCAAAACCCCTCTGGGCTTTTAGGAAGTCAAGGGAAAGTAAAAACTTTATTGCATTTTAAATAAAGCTTATTGAAATCAATTATGCCCTCCTTAATTATGGCACATGGTCTGAAAAAAAACTGTTTCATTACTTGTTAAGGCAGAAACAGCAGTTTAATGTGGCCCCACAAGTTGTCTTGTGCTGAGCAGCTATTCTGATTGGAAGTCATTATGTATTATAATTATAATACATGTAATTTGGTAGATATAATATTTAAAGGTAAAAGGCATTGTGGGGGAGGGTAAAATATTGGAACCCATGCACTGTATCATTCTAGCTCTAGTATTCTAGGTCAGGGGTTGGTAAATTTTTCCTGTAAAGGGCCACATGGTATTTTAGGCTTTGTGGGCCAAACAGTCTCTGTCAAAACTACTCAATTTTTCCATTGTAGCATGAAAGCAGCCATAGCAATATGTAAATTAATGGATTTGTCTGTGTTCTAATGAAACTTTATAAAAGCAAGCAGTGGGCCAAATTTGGTTCAAGATAATAGTTTGCTGATCCCTGTATCTCTGAGCCTGCTTATTAATCACAAAGAGGAATAGAGACACAGACAGAAAGACAAGCAGGAGAGAATCTGTTCTGCATTTACTAAATGCTTGTACTTCAGTTTCCTATTCCAGATGCCATGATAATAAAATGATCTCAGGTAAGTTAAGTGTTTAGAATAAGATTTGGAATAATCAATGTCCTCATGCTGTCTTGTAAAGTTGAGCCAAAGACAGCCCTGATAACAATACCTGGATGCAGACTGAATCATAGCAGCTTCATGCACTCCAAGGAGCATGCTGTGGGGCTGTAAACTCAGCTCTCCTTTTGAGATTACCAGGTGGAGCAAGTAGAAGACTCAGCACTGTCGATAAAAAATCCCAGTAAATGGATTTTGCTCTCCATGGCAGTAGCTCTTAGAAAGGACCAAATATCCATGTTTTCTTCCTTCATTTTCACCAGAACCTCTCATCTGTAGGTGCAATCATGCCTGCTTGGATTAAATATTTATTTTCTGGCCTTGTAAAGCTAGTTATGGCTTTGTACCAAGGTTGGGTTAATGGGATATAAACAGAAGTGTTTTGTATGACTTTAGGGAAATGTTCTGGAAGGAAAGTGGCATGTTCTCCTTATTTGCTTCTCCCAAACAGCTAAAATGCTGATAAACGGCTGGAGTTCCAGCAGCTGTACCAGACTACTAGGAGAAAGCCACACACTGAGGATAATAGAGTTGGAAGCTGGAAGGAATCTGGGCCCCTGATGATCTTGTGAATTTCATTCATCTTTTAAGTGAGAGAGAAATCAATGTCTAATTTTTAAAGAATGTCATTATATTAGATTTTCTTGGTTCAGAACAGAATTCTGCCTGAAACTTCTACTTTCCCTCAGAAAAGAGTAAGTTCGGGCTTCACTTTAAAAATTTATACTCCTCTAGACTTAGGGAAGTCTCTACCTACACCTGTTCTGATTTAGATAGCCCTGGGATTTCTGGTGCATTTCTTTCTAAGCCATTTATAGATCAGGGGACTTTTCAGAAATCAGCCCTTTGACTGGGGTTGGAGACAAGAGGGAGAGTGGGGATTGTGGTTGACTCCGTCACGAATCTTACTGCATTAACTTATTTCATGACGTCCATAGGGTTAGATTGGATCTGGATTAAAATATGGGCATGGTAAGTCTTTTACATCCTCCTTGTGCTGGCATTTACCCAGTTGCAGGGTTTAAAGAAGAGAAGGTCAAGTTCACCCCTTCCATTGGTTCTGGGAGATTGCCTGCCCAGTTTGCCTAATAAGCCTCATTTGCGACATGCAAGTGTTGGTATTGTTTTCCTGAAGAATCTTGCATTTCTTTGCTCCTTTAGTCCAGTAAGAACATGTAGTAGGACATCATTAGCATTATGCAGGTCAACATCGGCTTTCCATTCCTACTGCCATCACAAACTGCCTGCTTTTCATTCATTCAACAAATATATTTATTGAGTATTCACTGTGGTCAGTGCCTGGGACGTAGCTATAAAATGGTGTACAATATATTTATTAAAAAGAATTTTGTTGATTCTTTCCCTTATAATTTTCCTTTCTTTCTTTCTTTGTGAAGATGATCTTTTTTTTTTTCTCATTTCTTAATTTGAATTCTTGACTCATGTTTGCAATCTTTCTTGTTTCTGATATGACTGCTGCTTAGCTGCAATTCAGAAATTATGAAATTGTTCAGTGTCATTTATCTGTAAGAAATTTTTTACTTGCTTTATTTCTTTCTCTTTTATACAAGGATTGCTAAGTATTTATCTATTTATTTTCATGCTTTTTATTAGTCTATTTTGTTTTCCATATGAAAAAGTTTTTAGTTACTTCATTTTGCTATTTAACCCATTGCTGTTTTCCTTCAACAACATAAATATAAATAACACATTTATATAAATATAAATTCCCTGGCACATTTCTTCCTAATCATCACCCAAAGTTTCTTAACTTCCTTTATAAATATCTCTTTTTCCGCTATCCCTTCAATTTTATTTTCCTCTACAATTCCATTGTCAATTTACCCTGTTAGGGAAAGGCAATTAAGCATGAAAGATGTGACTAATTTACAAAAGAGAAAATTTAGCTTTCTGGAATGCAAAAAGGGAGACTCATCATAGATTCCGGAACACACCATAGCTTATTGTATGGTATTATTTCCAGAACATTAAGACGTTGTAAGAACAAGTGAGAGAGGGTAGGTTTAGAGTGAGATAGACCTAGATTTAAGTGTATTGTCCCTATATTTTATCAGTTCATCCCAACTTTTTCTTTCCTTTTTTTTTTCTTTTTAACTAAGTAGTTATTGAGCACTTCCTATGTTCCAGGAACTCTTAGAAATGCCAGGGGACCTAGCAAATTCCTTACTTACATTGAAGTTATATTCTAATAGGGGTAAACAGAAAATGAAACCATACACTCATAAATGACAAGATGATTTTAAATGAGATATACAAAGAATAAAATAGAAATTATTTGGGAGGGTGAAAATCTGGATTGGGTGCTCTAGATAATTAAGACAGCATTTATGAGTAGGTGATATTTGAGCATAAAATTGAATGGCAAGAAGTACTCCACCACCTTGAACTTCCAGTGCACAGGCTCTAAAGAAAGAAAAATAGATCTTGGAAGGTTGGAAGAATAGAAAACAGATCAGAGTGGCTGTGGAGACATGAGGGAAGAGATAATGATAGGAAGAAAGTTAGAGGAAAGTCAAAATACATAAAATCTTGAAATCCATTGAAAGAAATTTGAAGTTTGATCTAGGAACAGTGAAAACTATTAAAACACATTTAGTAGGTGGCTGACACTTTATATTATAAAAGATAATTTTGATGGTTATGTGAAAAAGTCAATATAAATGACTTGGATGTTTAAATGTAAAATTAGACATTTTTGAAGTACTGTTATAAAATAAGTCTGTTCATATTAGCCAAGCTAAAGGAAGATTGGCTTGTTCACAAAATGGTGTTTTCTCATGTTAATTTAATATAGCAAATAAAATAATGAAACTCATAACTCTAAATAAACTACAGGCTTTATTAATGTAGAAACTTAAATGTATCAGGAAGCACAGGTCAGTTTAAACCAGTCACTCCCAGCTCAGAAATGTTTACAAGGCTATTTCCAAATGTCAATGCCATTCAAATGCTTTGGAAGACTTATTGTTCATTAATGCAAGAGGAATGGCAAAGCACATCTGTCAGGTTCCAAGGAAATGAACATATTTTCTCTAATAAGACACAATGAATGGTAATAGTAATAAAAACAAATTAAGAAAAAGGTTTTGGTGTGTGTTTGCTTTTTTAAAAAAGTACTTCATGCTAAAAAACTAAGTAGTACGTTTTCTTGGTTAGAAAAGAGGTGTTTACCTTGTCCTAGTTAACAAACTATGACTAGGATGCAAAAAAAAAGGAACTCCCTAAAACAATGCATACATCCTCAGAGCAGAAAGGAGAGATTTAAGAGAAACACAATTTATTACATATCAGATTATTTCAGGCGTATGAATGCTATGCATTTTTACTAGTCACTTAATAGCACTGAATTTCAATTGTATAAATTTAAAATAATGTTGTCTCTGCAAACATACCTCATAGAACTCTTTTATGTATCAGATGAGGTAAACCTGTTCTGAAAAGTAATGTCATTTTATTAATGTAGTCTATTATTACTGTTATCTGTAACAATAGTAATCATCTCTTTGGAATTACAGGCCCACAATGACATAAAATTTGTTTTATGACATGTTATAATGGTACATTTTCAAACATAGTACTTAAAAAAAGCACTGCTCAGAGAATAGTAGATAAAAATAATAATAGCTTGTATATATTGAGCATTTGTTCTGTGCCATGCACTATGTTAGTTTTCATGATTATATCATCACTTTCTCACAATACTAGCTATTGTCCTTTGTTAGGAGGAAATTGGAGCTTTGAGATGTTATACAACTGGCCCAGGGTAGAAGTAAGTGTTGGTAATAAGCGGTGGCTCTTGAAATTAAACCAAGGTCATTCTGCCTCCAGAATTTGAGCTCTTAACCAAAATGCCCTACTGCTTCTTCAAGTTTAAATCTAAAATTTGATTAAATCTGAAATTTGATTAAACTAATTGCATGAAAATCATAGGACTGATCAGTTGACATTTAGAAAAATAATTGTTAGTTCAATGTAACAAAATTCCAGAAATGTTACTGACTATGACAGTCGTGTCTTAAATCTGGTTCAGACTTGCCCGAGCCCTGTCATTCTGGGTGCGGGCAGGCAAGGAGACAGGGTGGGCTGCATGGTTGCATGGAGGTTGTTGTCAAGGGCCTGCTTTCTTTTGGGGTAGTAGGTTCATCAGACTTATTATTATATTACTAAAAATTATTAATTCAAGAACTAACTAGAAGCAGACTTCTTAAATACAACAGTGATGACTATGTCATGAACTAGGATTATGATTAATCCATAATCCAATTCACTCTACTTTTGTCAGCAAAATTAATAAAAATAAATGAAAGAGAGAGAATCACATTTGAGTGCTCTCAGTTTGAGAATTTCCCTCTAAATGCCATTTTACAGGCGTCCTAGGAGACAGTATTCGTTTTTCCCAGTGTGGGGCACTCTTCCTCCAGCTAAACCCTCTGATCCACTGTGCTCAGGAAATAAATGCCTCAGGACTTCCACAAGTTCCTGTCTTGCTTCTCAGTTTCACCTGATGACTCAGGTTTGCTGGAGTCTATTGGTTAAAGGATGGATGGAGTTTTTTCATTAAATAGAAAACTTCAGGCAAATTATTTTATTAAGGAATCTTAAAGAAAATTTAGAAAACTGGACATGTGGGGGAAATTTTGAAAGACCAGGTTTTAAAATGGGGAGAGTAGAAAGGAGACCTGCCTGATGACTTTATGGCCATCAGCAACGTTTCAGAGAGAGAGAGGACCAAAGCTCCCACTATGATGGAATGGATGCCGGGCATGGCTGCTGGTGTGGCCCTGCCCTCCAGGGAATCAGGGCAGTTGAGTACTTGTTTGCTCCTTGTTTCTAACTAGATCTGTGAGCTAGGAAATGACAGTTAAACAACCTGGGCTTAATTTTTTTTTTTTTTTTAATTATAAGGCTTGAGCAGATGATGTTTAAGCTTCTCTTTTCAAATAGATAGAAGATAAGTAGATAAATAGATGGATAGATAGATAGATAGATAGAGATGACAGGTCCTTGAAGTACTTTAGCATACTGAATTATGTGCCAAACTGAATTAAAACTCATCTCACTTTGCAGATTATTTGTTGAATGTTGAATACTCTTAAGAAGGATGACTGAATGTCAGAAGAAGATGAAGTCTCTACTTTAGAAGTTTAGACTGCAGAAGTCCTCTCTACGTGGCTTGCTGCATACAAGAGTTGAATGAATGCACATTCACAAATGGCTTTTTTCAGGCTGGGTTCCCCAGGCTCCCTAACATGCCTCATCCCTTTCTGTTCATGTCCTGCTCTCTTCACTGAACTCCTCTCTCACTCCTCTTATACCCTCTTAGGATATAGCAAATGTGGGTCTTTGTTCAGTTAACATGCTTAAAGGAGGATGATTGAACATAAATTATGTTCACTTTGTTTCATTCTTTATTCTCCGTGTTGTTTTTTGCACTAGTTTAGGGGCTGGAGGGTGGAAGTAGGAGGGGTGTGTGTGGAATACTTCCTTTTAAACAAAAGAGGTCTTTTCGTCTTGGATTTTGCAACTGTTTTGGCTTTTGGTGGTCATCGGTTAAAGAGAAATAAACACATGTCTATAAAACTTAAAATGAGCAAGGTAATTTCAGATCAGTGTTGAACATTCATTACTTCTTGTTTTCACAGTAAGTATGCAAGATAAATTACTATAAATTTTATTTGACAAAGGAGAAAACTGAGGCCTAATGAGTTAAATAAGTTGCCTATGGTTGTACCTCTGACCTAGAGTAATGGCCAGGTCTCCTGACAAAAGGGGAGAAACCACCACAGCCTTTGCCCTCTTGAGATTTATTCACCGACCCCTCTGTACGTGAGATTGGTGATCCGAAAGAGAAGACGTCGCATTACTGTCTTCAGTGGAACTTTGGCTTCCTAACCATCATATCAAAGAATTTTGGAAAGAAGAACTTAATTTTATTGCTGAATTATAAGAGACAATGATTTGTATCATTGATTTGCCTAATAGGCTAACTTGCTTTCCCCACACAGTTGGTGATATTTTTTGAAGTACTTGATTGAAATTAGTTGTATGATTATGTAAAAGAGTCATTTCTCATGTCTTACACGTATTAATATGGAAGTGAATTCACTATAATCATGGAAAATTTTGAAGCTAAAGAACATGCTAAGAGAATTAAATTCAACGCTGTCTTGGCCTCTTACTATTTCTGACCTTTAGTGATAATTTATCCATGATTAAGAACATGTACACCTTATTTATTTCAAGCAGTGAAGAATCAAATCAATGAGGTTAAAAATACACACAAAAAAGAATACCTAGGAGCATTTTTAAAAAAATCTAAATACAGTTCAGGATAACTTGATTTTTGGCAAAGTCATCAGTTATTAATTATTTGTAACTTTTCTTTCTGATTGGCATCCTTTCCTCATTTTGAATTCTGATTTCTCAAGGGATAAACTTAAACATACATCATCAGTGTTTAAATATATATTTATCTGTTCATTGGGCAACAATTCTAATGTAAAATTAATGGCAAAAAGTGACAGAGAGATGTATTAATAGGTTAGTTTAATGAGTGCTATAAATTGTGAAAGTGTATACACACACACACACACACACACACACACACACACACTAATCAAATAAAATTTCCTTTAGCCTCCCAAGTATCTTTACATGATCTAATTTTTAAGATTTACTCCATGTTTTACTTATTTAACTTTGTCATTATTAGGAAATAAGGGGTTAATAAATTAAAAAAAATAAACATTATTTACACATCACAATCTGCCCCTGGAACTATTGCAAAATGGCCAATTTAAGTGTTGCTCCTGCAATATTTAAAAGCCAAGACACATTTTATGATTTAAAGGTCAACTGAATATACATGAACTAGATAAAGTTATAGCATCTTTGGGCTATAAACAGCTAGAACATGAATTATGTAGTTAAAATGCCTACATAAAACTGAACTTTATTAAGGGTGCTAATGGACATTTTTCAGAAAAATCTATTAGTCACAAAGGGAAACAGCTGAAAGGAACTAAAACTGTGGTTTCAACCTAATAAAACAGTTATTTTCTTACTCTTGTTCCATCTCAATAGTCTTTGCTACCCTGAATGTAGTTGATAATGTTTGGTATTGAGGTGAAATACGAAATTAATAGACTTGGATGAGACGCTACAGATTCTCTTATAGAACGCTTTTATTTAACAGATGAGAAAAAACCAAAGCTCAAAATCTAATTAGGGATTTCCAATCCCTTGTTCTCACTTCTACCCTTTCCTGCCTCCATTTAGCACCTTTGGAATATACAAAGTCAACAGTTTCTGATGCATTATGTCACTAATGGCTTGCTTTCCACCTAACAAAGATGATGTTTATAGTGGGTATGTTGAAGAGTTGCAGATACGGCAGAGGTTGGACAGCTCTACTGCTCATTTCTACCTATGATGACAAAAATCCCTTATAGTAAGAGGTCTCCTACTCAAAAGCTACACTAGAGCCAGAAGTATAAATGTGCTGTTATGCAAATAACAAGTCTTGAGAAAAGAAAAATAAATGTTTCAGGTAGCCCTGCATACAACTGATACAACTGCACTCTGTTCAGATGGGTTTTTCCTAGTTTACATTGTTCATCTACCTAGGCACTAAAACTTTAAATTTGAATAGTATTTGACTTGTATGATAATTTCATGACATTTAATGATAAGACTATTATGCTTGTCTCACACCTGAAAAATCTACATGCAGATGTGTCTTGACTTAGGATGGGGCTACCTCCTGACAAACCCGCTGTAGTTGAAAATACCATAAACTGCAAATGAATTTAATACTGCTAACCTAGTGAATCACAGCTTAGCCTAGCCTACCTTAAATGCGCTCATAATCTTTGTATTAGCTACAGTTGTGCAAAATCATCTACCACATGAATACACTGTGGAGT
The DNA here is from genome assembly GCA_004026885.1 of Lyroderma lyra. Classification (NCBI taxonomy): domain Eukaryota; kingdom Metazoa; phylum Chordata; class Mammalia; order Chiroptera; family Megadermatidae; genus Lyroderma; species Lyroderma lyra. The sequence goes on from PVJL010000033.1 coordinate 86,379, forward strand.
GTGGTTGTTGACCCTCAGGACCGTGTGGCTGACTGGGAGCTGTGGCATCTGTGGCCTCTGCCCAGCATCACAAGGGAGCATCGTACCGCGTAGTAACAGCCCCAGAAAAGACCAAAGTTCAAAGTTCAAATTTTGAAACACAGTTTCTACTGAGTGTGAATTGCTTTTGCACCATTGTAAAGTCAAGAAATTGTGAATCAAACCATCGTAAGTTGGGGACCACCTACAATGCATGTTGGAATTAATAGACTCTTGAAACTAAAGATATTGTGAGGTAAATAATAAAATACAAAAAAAAATCCGCTAAGGTACATGTCTCTGTTGGACGTCCTACCTATTAGCAAACAGTAACCTTCTGACCAGGGAATGTAATTACTCTTCAATGGAATATGATTAATAGAGCCAGTTCTAACATGCCATTCAATATGTATTTAGTACCACATCTAAATCAAATGATGCCAGTGCCGGGTGACTCCAGTGGCTGTCTTCTTCATATTCTGTTCTGTAATTGATGATTTGAAAGAGAACTGTTTGTTTTTCTCAGTTAAAGAATGCTGCATTTACTCGGCGCTTCACAGAAACAGACAAGGCGGTAACTGGACTTGGTTTAGCGGAGCACTCCACGGCATGCTAATTCTTAAAAGGTAATTGTCCTCTAACCTGTTTTTCTTACCATTTTTAGTATATGGAGTAACTTTTCTGAGTTGCATTAGGGAAAAGTGAGGTAAATATATGAAAAAAAAAGTTGTTCCCTACATGATAAGACAAATAAATAGTGGCAGACAGGAGAAGTCACAAAGGGGGACGTTTTGTCCTGAGCACCACTGGTCTCTCTTTTTAAGTTTCTCCTCCAGGTCAATTAAAGCACCAGCCAATCACCGGCCGTCCCTGGGACACTTGGGACCAAGGACCACTTGGGACACTCGGGCCAAGGCAGTCAGCCATAGAGAGTGCTGCGTGCTCCAGGCCAGACCGTCAATTGCCCTCTCCTTCCCTTCTCCCTGCATCCTGACCCTTGTCCTCTTCACAGCGTTTCTCTTTGCTAACTTCCAGAATAGGTCACCCTGGACTTTTTTGTAAGAAACTACCTGAAACTGAAAACACTGTTCTTTGTTTTCAAATTTTATTTGATCAGATGGTGCCTTGTAGAGGTCATGCCTTAATGGTAGAATTTTAGGCATCATGGGGAGGAAGTAGGAGAGACAATTTTATAACACAGGCTTTCCTGATTCCTCTACTCAAATTATATAGGGAAGCACCACAACAAATCGATCTGTTGCAATAATATGAATCTCTCAGGTGCTTTGCATTTTAATTCATTCATTCATTCAACACATACTTGCTGAATGCTGCCATAGGGCCAGCCAGGCACCGTCCTGGGTATTGGACTAAAGCAATCAATGAGTCAGGTAAGGTCTTTGCCTTTGTGAAATGTGTAAGCTGACAAAGTAGATGACAAACAATCAAGACACATGTGATGCATATAATTAAATGTGAAGGACAGGTTGCTATGAGAATTCATGATAGGGAGAGCTAACCCTTCTGGAAAGGCAGAGAAAGATTCTGGGATGAAGTAGTAAGCCAAAAACAAGGTTCGGCCAGGTAAGTTAGCCACCTAACAGTGCCCCAAATGCCTGTCACCTCTTTAGCGTTTTCTGTCAGGCACTTGTGCCATTCCCAGTCTAATAATGGCTGGCATGGAAACAGGAGGAATCCTATCTTTTGCTAAGGACTGACATTTATTCTTTACTTTTTATTCTTTACTTGATTGGTTTGATCTGTGCTTTATTAAAGAATAACGTTTTATGACATTATTTTTAAATTTGGTGGGTCTTCTCATCACAGTTTTCACCAGTCTGACATGAAACTGAAGGTGTGGGAGGTAGATAAATACTTAAAATTATAAAAGATTAACATACATTAGGGACTGAGACAAAAGGAAAGCTTATCAAAAGAAGAAAAGTCAGCATATTTACTCAAAACATAATTAAATAGGTCAACAACTAAATGCAGAAAAAATGGGAATGACCTGGTAAGAATCATAGTTCACTTTATAATTGGACGTTCCACAAAACACACACACACACAGGCACACTCACACACATACACACCTCTCTCAATGGCTATGTGTGTTTCCTATGGTTGCAATGGTACTTTTGCAATAGGAATATTTTGAACATTGTGCTGTTAGAAACTTTTGTTTTAAAACGAAGTCAGTATTCTTCAAACAAATACTTGTGGGACAGACACGTGCTAGGCACTCAGCTACACCCTAGAAACACAGATGAACACAAGACAATGTGCTGCTTGCAATACATTTTTACTGTTTTACTCACAGAGCATTTTCACTGCTCTAAAAACTTTTACATGTGCTGTTCTATTACAAAACTCCTTCAAAACATTATTTGAAAACAATAACATCTACTTAAGTGTGCCATAAAATTTCCTTAAGTTCAACTGAATATGGTTTTCATTTGACTACTCCAACCAACAAGCAGTCAATCATCTTGCAATCACATGAAAAACATGCATTATTTTAGAAACACTGACACTGAAGAGTGAAAAGAAGGTACCGTTGAAGGGAACTGTATATAATTCTCAGCATTTATTTAATTAATCTTTTTCAAAAAATTAAAATGAAATAAACATTAATGTATACAATGGTTTTAGTAATTGGGCAGATTTTGAAGTTCTGTTTATTTAAACAAGTAATGTTATGTGTCTCTTTACATTTATATACTTATTAAAAAAATTAAGCCATATGCCAATAATAGAGTCATGAAAAAGACCACTGAGAAACCATAGAAGTGCACTTGAAACAGAGGCTAAGTTGACCACCAAGTGGAAAAGAAACTATGACAATAAAGATAAACAAAACAGTGAAGGTAACAATTGAAAATGGGAAGAATAAAATGCTCTATGATTGATAAAATAGAAGTACTAAATACAAATAATCAGAAAGCTATAATCTGCTTGGAAGAATGAAAGGCAGGAGTAGGTGTTTTGCCTCTGAGCACTATAAACAAGATAGCACGATTTAGATGAAAACATTAAACACAAGGTGAAAATGATAGCATTTAATAAAACCTATTAAGATAAAGCAAGACCACTGTGTAGTACAGTGAAAAAGTACAGTTTCTTGGTCAAGTAGGTACTACTTATATGATGGTCTACCAAATCCAAAAAACTCAAAACAAGACAAAACAATGTTATACAAGATATATCTTTAGAACTCAGGTATTATGACTGATGTTTACAATGAAATCAAAATGGGTAATTCAAGCCTTCATGTAAGAAACACTAAACACTTCTATTCTGGGCAAGTACATGTATGTGTTCATTTCTTTAGGTTCAGAGTGTGCCCATCATAGTTATTATATTTGCATTGTTAACAAGAATTCTTCTGAAAAGTATTTAATGAGAGGATGACATTTATTTTGTACTCAGTCCTGGAAAATACTGAGCTGAATGCCAAGTCCCAGTCAGTACATAGTTAATTATTAAAGCTTTACTCAACATCCAAAGAGAGGTGTCAAAGAGAGGTGTCAAAGAGATAAATATGAGATGTGACTGATAGTGTCTTCCTATGAGAGAAAATTATTTTTGCAATTATGAAAGATTCTCAATGGGTAAATAGTATTTTAAAGATGCTGAATAGTCTTGATGTGCTAGTATGTTTACATCATAGCAAGTGTTAAAAAAATGAAAATGAATAAGATGATTTTAAAAATTAACTTTTATATTAAAACCAAATTTTGAACAACGAATACAATATGAAAATATGGTATGCTAATTGAGCTAAATGATTTATTTGAATACTTGTAAGAAAATATGCTTAGAAAAAAATATAGTGAAGATAGACTGAGATGTCATCTATGATAAAAAATATTTCAAACATAAAATGAAAGGGAGTAGCAAAAAATGAAACTGAGATATTATCTGTATCTGAAACGTTGGAGGAGGTTATTGAGAGGATTTGACTTCCAGGTGACCCATGAGCTGGCCCTGGGCAATCAGAGGCTCCATACTCCTCCCCTCTCCCTGGAATGTACCTCCCACTCATTTCCACAGCCAGAGCTGTTTCAAGGACACAGGAATAGGTGTTGAGATCATTTGGACCAATGCGTGACTGAAACCAGATAAGGCCTCTATATAAACTTTTAAGGGTCTGAAGGGCAGGTGCAGAAATCGACTCGTCTTGCAGCCACCCAAGACGAGCCTGGATGTAAGTTTCCTTGTTTGTTAAAACTGCCACCTACCAATCTGGAGCGCCTCTTTCTTTGGTCTGTCCTTGCCCTCTGTATATGGAGAACAGTTTCAGATTTCAATGGGGAAAACTCCTGAGCTATCGAATCAATACCTGACTTTTCTCTAATATTAAAAAGAATCTCTTCTGTAGCAATTACTTTTAAATCATTGGAGAAAAGTACTATATTGAAAAATGATCACATTTGAAGCCTGACATATAATGTCTAGTAGATTATCTCCTATAAGACTGTATCATTAACAGAGTTTATTTCCTTTATCAGGCCCATTGTTTCTTTGGAACGTTTATAAAAATTATTAATTCTTATTAGGCAACTCTCATGAGCCAGTCCCTCTTCTCTGTCTCCCTCTTTTATGTTTCTGACTATACCAACTTTTTTTTTTTTTTTTTTTTTTTTAGTTTGAACTCTAAGAAGAAAACCCTCAACACCTTTTACTCCACTCAATACAATGCTTTCTAGGTGAAAGCAAAATATTGCGAGCAGCAAGCAAATTCAAATGAGATTAAGTATTTTGAGGAATAAGCTATTATCTCTCTTTAAGTATATTTAGGAAGCATAAGAAAAGTAGATATATGAGGCACTGGTTAAAATATGAATGTGTTAGTTTTATAGTAGGCAGGTGCTAATATTAACAAGAGGCTAAAACAATCTATAAAACTAATACATTTAATGCCTGGTATGGGCTTCAAGTAATCTTTAGACAAGGGTTGGCAAACTATGCCCTATAGGCCAAATCTGGCCCATGGTCTCTCTTTGCAAATAAAGTTTTACTGGAACATAGCCTAGCTCATTTGGTTATGTATTGCCTATAGCTGCTTTTACACTACACTGTTAGAGTTGAGCTGAAGCAAAGACCATATGGAACTGAAAATATTTACTATGTGACACTTTACAGAAAAAGGTATACTTCAAATAATTATGCTTTATTTCTCCTTTGATGGTGAACATTAAGTCAAATTCTATTACTCCAAGATAGCTGTACAATGGAAGCCCTTCAGTATTACATACAATTGAGCGCAAGTGTAAGACTTATAAAGGGCTCATGAACGATATGGGTTTTTGCCATCGTTACAGGTGAACTCAACTGAACTCTCCAAAACTCTCTGGGACCCAGACCCAGGGAAGGAAATATTCATAAAATGCAAAATTCAGAGAAGTTATGTCTCTCATTATGAAGCTAAATAATTCAGAGAAATACCTTTGTTATTTTTTTCACAAACACAGCTAGATATCCTGATGGTAGCCTAGGGCAGCAATCTATTTCACAATGAACAGCTGATGAGCACATTTGCTTTGAATTCTTGTTCATTTTCTAGGTGATGTTTGTACAACAAATAACCTAATTACTTGCAAATGTCAACTTCATCTAGGACTCAAGCAGAAAAAAACAGGAACTGAACTACAGTTGCAGAATGTGTATTTTATAAATTTGATTTGGGCTTCATCTATCAAAAGTCATCTTCCTGTCTGAACGACCTGCCTCTCCAACCTATGCTTTTCTGATTGAGCATATTTGAACTTTATATTTTTATTCTTTATGTATCTTACTATTCTTTACATTCCTACAACCTCAAGTCTGAGCTCAGCATATGGGTTATATGAAAAAAGAACCATACCATTCTCTATGAACTTACGTGAAATATAAATTATTAGAGCTTCTACAGAGCATGTGGCTATTACCTGATCCCCTTGAGAGTCAGAGCAGAAATCCTCAATGTGCATGTGAAGAAACTGAAGCTGAGTGAAGGTGACTTGTCTACAGCTAGACAACAATAAGTAGAATAAAAAAATATTTGTATAACAAGTAACTAATTTAATCGGGCACCCCACTAGATTCTCGTGGACCTTGTTCAGTGTTTCCTTGAGAGGGTCAGTGGGACGAATGTGGGATCACTCTAGAAATTCCATTTGTGTATGATTCTATTATCTTTATACAGCAAATTGGATACATTTGAAAGAGTCAAGTAGTTGATGCAAGATTTTCAGAGAGGAAGTGTGAGTAAGACACAGAGGCCCACAGCATTTTATTGTATTGTAAGCTCATCTGTTATGGGAGCTGGAAACCCTCCTTTGGAGCCTAATGTTGTATCGCCAGGATTTTCATTATTCTTTTTTATCAGTAAAACATATTTGACCACGTACCTATTGAGCACATACGTATAATAAATGTATTTTCATCAGTTTATAATTTGTAGATGTATTTCTGTTCTCATAAACGGTGAAAATTTTAAAGTAAAATGAAATACAAACTAAAAATGATAGGAAGTAATTCAAGAATTAAAATTTAATTTTGGTTATTTGCAGTCAGCACTCCCCCATTCCTTCAAAACTAATCAAAACACATCAGAACAAAACTGAATCCACACAAACCGGTAAACTGGTATTTAGGGGAAGAAAGAAATATGATTAAACATAGGTCTTTTTTTTTTTTATTTCTATGTAATTCTTTGTGACGTCATCATTAATACTACTGGTTATTGTAGCTGAGGAAATCTCCACAAATGAATGCAAACTTAAATAAAATAAATGTATTATTGGTTGTCTTTACTAACTCAGGATACCATTATTTTCAAATCTCAGTCACAAATTAAATAAAGGGTTTGTTTGGTGATTTTATTAGTACATTTAAATGGTCCTCAAGGTCAATTGGTTATTCACACAAAATAACAGAATTTTGTACAACTTTAGTAAATCAGAGTAACAGAATTTTGTACAACTTTAGTTTAACATCCACTGAAACTTCTCATTTGGAAAAATTTTAGATGACTCAGAAAAGTTCATAACCAGGTGATTTCTTTCAGAGTTTTCATACATTGCCCATAGTAATTGCTTTCTGCATCAAAATCACGTAATATTAGAAATTTCTCCAAACATTCCTCTTCAAAATACTCTTTCCACAGCAAAGTTTTCTTCAGAAAAGCAAGTCCTTCTTCAATCATTTAATAAAATTGTTTTCTTACAATAAAGACATGCAAACTGATTCTTCATTATTTTTTCCCGAGGTGCACCCTAGGTAATACACCAACACCGTCTTCTGCCATCATTCCTCTTCATCCCTTCCTCCCGTTGTGGCGAGCAAAGACAGAAGTGAACTCATTTTTCAGTTGATCACTCATGTTTTTATGTGTAGTATTGTGTTCAATCCTCAATTTCTTGGATGAATCTTTTATAGACTTTGTTCCCATTTTATAAGAATTACTTTAATTAAAACCACATAGTATAATTTGCTAATCCATTTAACTGACTCACCCCAAAGCTTTGAAATTTTTCCCTCAGGGTAATTATCTCCCTTATGTTAGAGAGATCTGAGTTAACCTGACAGTGCCAAGCTTAATATTAATATTAGCTGAGGTTATTTTCATACACATTTTTTACATCAAAAAATTAAATATACATTGTGATTCCAAATGGTTCTTCTCTTGTTTTAGTCTAGTAGATGGCAGTTCATTTCGGAGCAAAAGTAGATCTATGGTTCTACTGGTGGCACAATTTTGACTATAGAACAATTGAAATGCAGATCCCTGAGCACTGAACACCAAGCCTCCTGAACTGGATTCAAGCACTGGAACACAACTTCAATTAAGGTATGAGCACAGAGCGGTGAAACATCAGGTCCCAGGGCAACATTTTTTGCCTCCACGTTGCTACCCTTTTGAGTCAGTGCAGGAGCTTTGGCAGCATGGAAGTCTGTCATATCTCAGAGTCTAGAGAATTATAATGACCTACTTTACCCTAAGATTGTCTCTGTGTGATAGCTAGATAAAATGAGTGCTGAGTTTTTAACAATATGAGGGCTGTCCAGAAAAAATTCCAGCCATTAAATGACTCTATTTTTCATATTACATGGCAGGATAATTTCTGGAGAGCCCTAGTACTTAGAGCAAGATGGTGGCAAAGCTAATCTAAAAAACATTAACAAGCAGGACTACTAACTTTATTTAACACCCTCACCATTAGACCAGGCTAATTAATGCATGAAGTCATTATGGCCTTCTGTCAAAGTGAACTCTACTTGAACTTGTTTCAAAGTAAACACAGCAAAGGCCAATATGAATGCATAAAACTTTAATAATTTAGACATTAAGAAGAGCCAGATGTCCTTTTATTGAATATATACTTCATATTTTGAGTGCAGTCTGTATTAAGGAGGTAAGCTGGGGTGAAGAACATTTAAAACAGCAGCAATCATACAGTAGAGTTGGTAGTAGAACATTTTTAAGCCTTAGGTTTGACTACAAGTGTGTCTTTGATCCAGAAATTGAGATTGTTTCATACAACATTTTATGTCTCAGAAGAAAGAAAGAGTGTTACAGATAATGATGTGTGCTCTCTGGCTGAGGCTAGTGAGATGTTTTCCAAAGCCATTTATTTTTTCTTTCTGGAAAAACAGTTAGGCCTGGTCATGTGACTGAGTTATTAATAAATAATAGCAAATGGGATACCAATGGAAGGATGTGTGCCACTTCAAGGCCTGGGTTATAAAATCTTTCTGTGCATGATTATTTCTCCCTCCATCTATTGGCCAGCTTCTGAGAACTTGGCACAGAACTTCAAAGGTCCTGAGGATGAGGTAGTCCTAAAATGAAAGGAGTCTGGGTCCCCGAATCTCTGAGAAGATTCCCCTGTAAACACCCAAGTGGACTATGATAGATCCTACGTGGAAGTCCAGTGTTCAACCACTGAGAATTGTCTGGGTAAGCAGCAAGACATATTAGCTAATATATCTTGTCTCAATCCTCTTCTCTATGGACTTGTACTATGCAGTGTCGTGTACAGAAGAAGAAATGGTCAATTCTGCTTAAAGCAATGGAAGGCACTATCCATGAGTGGTACCTTGAAAAATCATAAAAAGAGGAGCAGCCCAATGTGCATTAGGGTAGTTCTTCTAAAGAGTGATTTGGTGTTTTTATTGTAAGACAATCTTAAATTTATAAAATTGATTTTTTTAAGGTAGAATAGTATACATATTGCAACTCAATGTCAATGTATTATAGAATTGTACTCCTGGACCCTATGTAATTTTTACTAACCAATGTCACCCAAATAAATGAAAAAAAAGAAATCATGTAACAAAAACACTAAGGTTTAATGTTAAAAAATAAATAAAAGATAATAAAAGCCCTTCCTCACCCTTTTTAAAAATACCATAATTGTGCAACATGTAACACAGGTTTGTTATGGTATACAAAGGCCCCTTTAGCTTGAGATAATCTTCCTAAGTCTGGTACTAAAACACATATTTTAACTAAAAGGGAACAAAGATATGTGGGTGATACTTTTCTCTAAAATACTGCACGTGTATTCATTTATCCTATTAACTCACCATTTTGGAAAGCAGAAATTAGAATATCTAAACATATTTAAATTCTCTGATGAGCTTTATTTCATTAATATCCAAATAAAAACTTGAGCTCCATGTCGACATTTTATGAGAAGTCTTCACCCTCTTTCAAATCTCTGGAATTTCATAGCAGATTATATTACTGTGTTTATTCCTTGCTCCATATTTCTCACAATGCTGAATTATTAATTGTGCCAATTATTGCCTCATTTCCTTGGTGATCTTCACCACTCAGGATGCCGTTCTTTTTTACTTCCTCAAAATAATAACATAAAACTTTTGAGTGTATCAGACTGTGAAAACAATGACACCTTGCTCTACGACCATTAAGGATAAGGGGGAACTTCACTTTGCATAAACAAAGAGAGCAATCACTTTGCATCCTGAGACAAGGGCAAAGAACAAAACAAAACACATGTAAACAAAGCAGCCTTCCAATCTTTCAAAATTCCAATCAAATTCCAATCTTTCAAAAAAATGAAAAAAATTTTCTTAAAGTTGCTGGCTCCCAACATAGCTTTGTTCCTGAATTTTGCAAGGCAGTACTCGATGATATGAAGACAGTTGTAGATATGATATGCATGTGAGAAAATTCTTGATGAGGTCTCAACTTGGTAATATGTTTAAATTTTTAAAGTTTTATCATAAAGCACCTGTTGAGCCAGTCTTTTAATATCTAGATTTCTATAATCCTTTACAAATAATTTCCTTTTGTTTCTAAATGCTTCATCTCTGAGTATCAGAGAACAGAGAAGTATTTCCAAAAATTTAAACTGAGAAGAGACATATGGATATGTTTAGAGAAATGAAAGAACATATTTTTCTCCTCCTATCTGGCCATGAATATATGTTTTCTGAAATGCATGTGATGACACTGAACCTACAAGCATAATTTAAAAGGTATTTATAACACCATTTCATGTGAACACATTTATACTAGTTAAAAGCAGAAAATGGTTTTCTTTCCTACAATTCAGAGCTGTATCCAGTACATTGTCACCTACTATAGTAGCAATAATGTTAATACAAGAGAATTATCATATACAAGAAAATGAAACAATCACTCATAAATCCTTGTATTATGTTTCTCAGTATAATCTGGCTTAAATCCCTGCCAATATGAACAACTTTTAAAATTATCTTAAATACGTGTTTACTCTAGAAATAGGTATATGGAACCCTAATAATAAAGAAACTAGAAACTAGGCTGTGATCTCAAGACAAATTAAAGACAATTCCTGGCAGCTTAATTTTTGCTGTATTCCTGGTTGGGCCCCCCAATTCTATGTGAACAGAACCAGAACTTTGCAAATAAGGGTGAGTGCACTCTGATGTGCTGCTGGGTCCTGCCATTATTGTGCATTTGTTATTCATTATTCTGGAGTCTCAATGTCAGACAGGCTGCCTTAACTCAATTTTCATTTGCAAGAATTACTATCTTAAAAGCAGCAGCTTTATTAAGTCAAATGTGCAATAACACAGTTACTTGATTTCACAGAGAAGGGGCTACAAGAAGAGGGTCTATGATTCCAAATAATAAACCATTAGATTCTTATTTTATCTAAGAATGATAGGAAAAAAAAATAGGGAAAACAAAAGGGAAACGACTGGCATCTAAACCAGCTTCCAAACAACTGAGATTCTTACAGCCATTAAAATCTGGCTCCTTTGGACGTTTCTGAACATGTCTGGGATTCACAATTTGGATAGAGAACTCCCAGTAGGGTCAGTGTTTGACCAAGTTCTAAGATTATTTTGACGTTTCCTCTATGTTATTCAGTTCTGAATAGACCCTAGTATTTGAATTAGAAGCGAGACAGTGTTAATGTTTTTCTTTTCTGTTGCAGACTCAACTCTCTGAAAGGGGGTCTGAAAAGTCCAAGTAGAAACGCATCTTTGTATTTGCCCGAAGAACTGGAAATGCCTTGCCAGTTGTTGGAAACCTTGGTCCTCCTAGAAAAGAAGCAAGGCAGGAGGGGACGGATACATCAGGATAGGGTTCTTTGCGGGGTGGTTTACTCTGACGGCCACTGACGTCACCCTTGACCCTCTTCCTGTCCACCCAAAGAGACACATAATCAATCCACATCTTCCTTTTCTGACTTTGCTCCAGCGATGCCAAAACGTTGCTCAATTTAGTAAACTCAGGGAAACGTGTTGGCAAAATCATTTCAGCATCATAAAGTGTGATACTCAGTTGATCAAGCAGTTCATTTTTTAATTTTCAACTGGATTAAACAGTACTTTTTCTCACATGGATAGAGTATGTCAGAGAAGTAAATTAATTTGATTTTTAAGTGCCAGCTTTGTGACCTGAAAACAATATACAAGTCAGTGGGAGAAACAAGTGTCTGGCCCTACACCTCCCCTTTTTGCATCCAGCTTATTGTTTGTTTTGTTTTTTCCTCACCTCTGCCCAAAGATACAAAATGCCTTCCTAATGGTCCTGGTGAACCTGAGCCTATCACTTGAGTTTGCCTATCCACAGGAGCACTGAGACCCTGTACATGTCCAATGTCCCTCATTCTTCTACAGTCTACTCTCCAGTGTGTTTGACTGCCATTCCCAATGTCACCTCACGACCCAAGATGGTTGCTGAAGATCTGGCCATTTCATCTGCATCAGAGCAACCCGAAAAGAACTCAAGGGAAAGAATAGGATCTCCCCCTGTAAGGCCATTTTCCACCCCTTCTACTTTTACATATTGGTCAGAATATATCCAAATGGCATGACAAAGGATGCTAGGAAGGTAGTCATTACTATTGTGAATGTTCAACTAAGACACAGGGGTCTAGTCACAGGATAGAATGGATACAAGTTACTTGCCTCAGTCTCAGTTCTCACTCATAAAAAGAGGATGATAGTTTCTACCTTTTGGGGTTGTTAACAGGATTAAACAAGACATACTCATATGTAAATAGCTTTGTAAAGTATCTGACAGAAGACAAACTTCCAGTAAGCCCTGTTATTGCAATATACAGAACTCCAGGGCTGAAAAATATGTGTTCATGATCCTTTTCAGTGATGATTCTTAACATCTAAGAGAACCTAGGGCAGCTCTACTACATAAATAGCCTCCAGATTAGTCTAGCAACCTGTAACCTTTCACTTCACTCCTAAGTTTCCCTGGGATTCTTTTTATACCACTATGACCTCAAGATTAAGAATACCTCTAACATTCTAAAACATGGTATTCTTTGAGAAACAAAGGAAGCAGTCTTAAAGAGGCTAGGAAACATCTGAGCATTTAGCAGTAAATCATTTAGAATAATGCTAGGGTCCTGATAAGTATTAGGTAAGTGTTAGCTATTAATAATTATAACACTATCATCATTATAATTTGGGTGGATAGACCTTATGTCACAATGAGGTTGGATATATTTCATCTGAGAAGGTTAAAATTAGAGATCCCAGCTCTAAAATAATAGGAATGCATCAGTCAGGGTTAAGTTAGGGAAGCAGAGCCACTCTGAGTTTTTAGGGAATAAGAGATTTATTACGGACAGTAGGTCTTACAGAAACGTGGGAGGAGCTGGTGAAGTGAAGGTCTGGAAGGGGGAATGGGGATCAGACAGAGTCGCTCACCGTTCATCTGCCAGAGACACCAAGACAAGATTGGAAAAGCCAGAGCTTGAAGGTAAATACAGAAGCGAAGGACTCCCAGATAAGGAAGTAGTCGCCCAGGGGTTGCCATGGAGATGTCTGCCAAAGCTGCTACTTCTGCGCAGTCCCCGTCAAACGACTGTTTGTGGGCCTGGAGCAGCTGTGTCCAGCGCAGCCCTCAGGTGGGAAGGCAAGCCGACCTGAGAGCAGGAAGCGGGCGGGGGGACGATTTGCTCGGTGCCACCGCAAATGACCATCACTGTAAGTGACTCCATTGTCCTCCTGAGAATCACGGCTACTGTTTAACCTCCACCTTCACATCCGGAAACATCCGGAGGAGACTTGGGAAAATACCAATCCCAGCTTAACCAAGTTGATGTAGGACAATCCAGCACAGGATTAAATAATGAAAACCTCCTTTTAAACTAGAAGTTCCCATTTTTTAGAAAATTTGCTCTCCTTATTATCAATATTTATTTAGTAATTTAAAAAAATTTGAAATACATTAATAATTTGTGATGTTACAGAGAATTATTCTCAACTTGGAAATAAATCAGCAAGATGATCATGCAGGCTTTTAATATTCTGCCAAAGCATATCTAACATGCCTGACTCCCTCCAAAATTGGAACTTTCACGGTGGTAATCAAAGATGCCCAGGCATCTGATAGCTCAAAGAATTTAAGTTGCAGAAAACTGGTAGGGTGCAATGATTTTCTTTTCTAAGAGTGGATGACTTGCACAGTTCCATCGCTCTGTAGACCATAACACAATTTGTGTTTAATTTAGCAATCTTGTTTTGACCCCATTCTTCACTGACCAAACAAAATTCCTGTTTTTCATTTTACTGGTCTTCTCATTAATGAGTTAAAAAAAACCTCTCATGTATACTCACTATCTATATATATATGTATGATAATGATGTTTTGAATCTTTTAAACATTATACTTTGACAATCATCACATGGCTACTATTATTGTTATGAACAAGAGGGATTTTTGAAGGCTGGTAACACATAAGGTAAATATGAAATGTGGGAAACCTAAGAATGTCAGTGTTCAGACTCTCACTTCAATAGTGTAACGGAAAAGGGGACAATTGCAAAGACCTGAAACAGGAGTCACAAGAAACACAAGTATTTGGAGGAGGCCTAAGCCAATAGAATCAAGAGGCAACAGAACAGTTACCTAATTCAAAGGGAGTCCTATTCTGTTGGGGTACTGTGATTTTGAAAAAGTGGGGCTCAGAGGACATAATTAAGAAATTATTTTCTCAATTTCTTATCCTGTCTCCCCCATTCCTGCCTGTGGGTGAAGGCCAGTACAAGTCTCATTACTCATGGGTAACAAATCGTCCCCTGGTCAGTCATGTCTCAATCGGTTCCATAACTAATACATGCAGTCAGCCTGGGGTTCTTTGGGCTGGACCCCTGCCGTTGGAAGAAGGGGCCTTCGCCTCTATTGCTCTGCCTGTTTCTTTAACTACAAGTATAGTCCTCCTCTTGGACTCGCTGAATTTCCCCACTGGACCCTTCAGAACCGATGAAGGAAAGGTAAGGAAAGCAATGCTAGTTTCCTATTGCTGCTGTAACAAATTACTAAAAAGTTAGTTAAAACAACACAGGTTTCACAAATTCAAGTTCCTATAGTTTTAGAGGTCAGAAGTCCAAGACCAAAGTGTTGTCAGGGCTGCGTTCCTTCCGGAGGCCTCGGGAGCAGACCTGTTTCCTTGTATTCCACAGCGTGTCGTGGTCTCCTGCTTTATGGGCTCACAGTCCCTCCCTCAGCCCCACTCCAACCTCTGGTTCTGCTGTCCTGTCCCCTCCTCCTGCCTTTGACATGCCTCCCACTCTAGGACCCGTGTGATTACATTGGCCCCACATGGATAATCCAGGATAATCTTTCCTCCTTAACTTAATCACACCAACTAAGTACCTTTTGCCATGTAAGGTAACATTTCACAGGTTTTTGGAATTAGGATGTGAACATTCTGGGGGGGTGGGGGTGGGGGCGGAACTGAGGCATTATTCTGCCACAGAGGGAAAAGTTGTATTTGTACACTGAGGTTGTCTGGCATTGGTGTTCTCAGGGTTTGGTAGGTGTTCAAAACAGATTCTTTCCTTCTTGGGAAGTTTCCATGAGTTTTTTAAAGACCCCTACCCCTCAATCCCATTACTGGGAATCTGCTGCTCAGAGGTCCATCCTTGTCAGGACCAGATACATCGTAGCAGTTTCCAGTGTTTTGTCTGTCCTGCGCTCCTGCAGGAGGCCCTGCTGGGCAGACGCCGTCAGCTCTGGGCTGGCTGTGCTGCCTGCAGGTCTTCCATCTGGACGGTGAGGACACCTTTTGTCCTTAGAGTCCAAGTCTTAGGATTCACAGAATAAAGTTTTCAGACAATGGAGTATGACATAATATAAAAATAAATAGCTGTGGGCTGTCAGAATACAATCGAAGCTCTGTTCTATCATAAAATAGTGGCACAATCTTGGGCAAGTTACTCACCTTTATGAGGCTAATTCCTCACATTTCAAAATGATAAAATTAAAATGTTTATGAAAGCATTTAGTACATTTTAGGGTCATAATTTTCCTGAAAAAAATATTTGCTCTTATATTACATTCACACGGACAATGCTTTGCTTACAGCAGGCTTAATTTGAGGGTTTCTGCCCTTCCTCGTAGACAGAACTCTTTCTAACTGAAGGCAAGAATCTCCATGCCTGTCAGTATCCTGTGTGTGTTCTTCGAGTTATACCTTCTTTTGGTTATCAGATTTTGTAAGCGATAATCATTGAATATTTGGGAAGCATTATGAAAAAGAAGTCGACATTTTCACCTCAAATAGTAACCTCAAACTTTGATGACAAAATTAAAACAGTGGGTAATGACACACTACATAAATAGAAGTGGTAACATCAGTTGTAGAAATTAATTCCCATGGAATCTGAATCATAATCAGTTCCAAGATGATAATGTAGGTACCAGAGAAACACATATTCTTAACAGGGCTAATGTGGAGTTCTGTGGACTAGAACGTGGACAAGGGAATCTAAGAAAGGCTACAACATATTATAAGAAGAGTATAACTATTAAAATTAAGTGAGAAATTTGGTTTATATGTTCTTGTGTAATAAAAAAAAACCTGATTTTAAACAAATCAGCTGAATAGAGAGCTATTCAATTGGATCTTTCTATTTTGTAGATCCTAGTAATTCAAAGTCTAACCTCTGTCTTCTATCATGTACAGAACAGTCTTATAAGATAAAGGTTTTTGTTCTTAATTCAATGTTGTACTTCCTAGATATTATAATGTTTCCTGTATATTATATGTTATACATTCAAACATCCTTATAATAAAAAGCACCTTTTAATAGACAGTTTTAGGATCTTATTCTCTTCTTTCTCAGAATGGAGCCGTCACTACTAAATTCACATTTAATTCCTATTTCCTCATCAAGGAATCTATTACCTGGTCCAAGCCCCCCCCCCCCCGCCCCCCCCAAAATCTAAATTGCATGTTGTAATAGTACAATGAGCTCAAGAATCTTCCTTCTCATTTGGCTCCACTACTTATTTTCATAATATCTTCTTGAAAACACTTAAATTTTTATCATTTCTATTCAGGTATTCAAACTGTAAGTATGCAGAGGGACAATACACAAAGCTTATTTCCCTGTTATTTGGGTAATAGACAGCATGAGCACTAACTTTTTCAGAATGAGAACTTTAGTCACAAATTTCCCCAATCTCAAATAATTCCTTGCCTGGAAAGATTTGTCTTAGATCATTGGAGCCCAGATCCCCAAACCCTATAAATATTCTCCCCTAAACTTTCCATTCTAAAACAATTCAGACTCTATCCAGTTGTTGTTTCCCCTACTTGCATTGAGTCTAATTAACTTTATTTGATCACCAGTTGTTGTTTTTTTTTTTTCTGGTGGTCTTCTGGAGAGTCAAAAGTAGTCACAATGCCATTAATAATGGTGAGCTGTTTGTCAACCTGTTGGAAATCTAGTTTTCTCTTTTTCCAGAGGAATATGGTAGCTAATACTACTTTTCTATGATTGATAAACATCTACTGAGTGTCATGTATGTGCCTTTCCATGTATCACCTTTTAAAATCCTTATAAAACCCTCATCAGGTTTATAGTATGATTATCTCTAATTTACTAAAAGGAAAGTGAGGCAAAAAGAAGTTAACTTTCCCAAAACCACCCACATGGTGAGTATCAGAGTCACTTAAAAATTCTGTTTAGGCACAAAGACTCCACATTACTAAACACAACTTTGTGAGAAAAATGGCTGAGAGGGTCCAGCTAGACTCCATTTCCCTGAGTCCCACATCACTCACCGGAGCCTTGGACGGTCAGGAAAGACCGGAGGACAGGCAGGTTCACACTGTCAGCTCCATTCTCACTCACCATTGCCATGCCCTTCCTGTGCTCACTAGCTACCAACTTGCCCTTTAAAACTGATGGGACCTGTCTCCAAGGGATATTCTCTGTCATAATTCAAGCAAAAATATCTCTTCAGCAAACTTAAAATTGCAACATTTCTATTCAGGTTTTCATAGTATAGATGTTCAAAGAGAAACAAAACACAAATCTTGTTTCCCTGAACTATTCAGGTAACAGAAAAATCATCAGATTTTTAAAATTAAACTTATCAACTTTGGGGTATTCACTATGTAGACGTGTCAACCTGCCCATAAATAGTCCCCAAGGTGATAGAATTTGCCACACTGGCTCACAATCACAATCTATTCAACCTACGATTTTAGAGCCAACAACGTCTCCAAGGGACAGTCAACATATTTGATATATAGACTTTTAAAAATAATTTTATACTTATAAATTCACTGCTGTGTAAATTTATTACTATTATTATTCATGTAAATTGGAGGGAGAGGAGGGGAGAGAGAGAGGAAGAGAGAAAAAGTAAGAGAGAGAAAGAGAGGGAGGTAAAATGCTCACATTTCAGTCAGCCTTTGGCGGTTCCTCACAAGATTTAAAATACAATTAACACATGATGTACCCATTCTACTTCTGGATATACCCAGAAGAATTATATCATGGTCTAGCAGAGATTTTGTACACCCATGTTATAGCAGCATTATTCACAAAAGCCAGAAGGCAGAAGCAGCCCAACGGCCCACTGGTGGGTGAATGGATAAACCAAATGTAATATACGTTGTTGTTTTTTTTTTTTTGTTTTTTTTTTACAAAGGAATGCTGTTTAGCCTTAAAGAAAAATTCTGATGTATGCAACAATATTGATCAACCTTGAGAACATTATGCTAAGAGAAATAGGCCATTCACAAAAATAGATAAATACTATGATTCTACTTATATGAGATACCTAGAGTAGTCAAAATCATAGAGACGGAAAGTGGTGGTTGCAGGGGCCGGGGGGAGTGAGGAATAGGGACTTCTTGTTTAATGGACAATTAATGGAAATTTTGGTTTTGCAAAATGAAAAGAACTCTGGAGATAGGGTGCACAACCATGTGAATGTATTTAACACTACAGAACCATACATTTAAAATGGTTAAGATTGTAAATTTCATGTTATGTGAATTTTACCACAATTAAAAAAATATTATGTCTAAAAGAATCAACCATGATAACAGGCTCATAATAAGTGAGGAAAGAAACTAGCTATTATAATTTGAATGTAATATTCTCTTTAATAATTAAAGTACAATGTTGAGGAAAGGCAGAAATTTTATTTTTCCAACTGAATAAACTGAGGAAGTGGGACAGCTGAGTTCACACCGAACCAACTGTAAACACTGGACTAAGTGCGGCATAGTGCCAAAGGGCCTGGACTGCCATTTAAGAGGATAGTTGTTCTGTTCCTGATCCTATCAATAACTGGCTGGGTGATCTGTAGAAATTCCCTTTGCTTCTCTGAAATAGAGTTTCTTCATCTAAAATTGTTAAATTTACTTGTTTATTAAAATGGATAGTCTCTAGATTTTTTTGCCTGCAAAGATACACATTCAGAAATGGTGATTTAACTCCACTGCTTTCCAGTACGTGTGTTCACGGTCACAAGTTTGCAGACAAGAAGACAGCTTGTTACCGGCACTCCTTTGACTACAAGGAGTCCTTGGCATGTGAAATGACGTTTCATAGTACATTTCTCAGTATATGGGAAGTCTCTACTTCACTCAATTTCTGTAAATCTAAAACTACTCTAAATTCTATTAATTTTAAAAAATTCACAAAGCAATGCTAAAAATGAGTTAGATACATACTTTTTGACTTTAAGAAAGATCTTTAGGTAGGAAAACTGTTCAATGATTGGCATACATAAGTTGGCTTGTAAAAATAAATATCAACAAAAGCACCCCTTTTTATTGTGATTTTATGAGTGGACCAAAGAGTGAAAGGATGCACACTAAGCTATGGACCTGTTTATTTGGATGCAGATGTGTGTTGAGAAGATGCAGAAGAAAAAATGGCATTATGAAAACAGGAAAAAAAAAACACATGCTATACTGTTATATAAAAGGGAAGAATATAATTTTTCCATTTTAACATTTTATTATTAAAACAAATATGAAACTGAAGTCACCATCCTCCATACACATGTTAAACCTCTAAGCTCAGACTTCCAAGATATATTATTAATTTGTAAAGAAAAGCTTTTGTGATATAGAAAAAACAGTTTTATATTTAAAAACACTTTTAGTATCACAATTATTATAGACTCAAAAATATATTTTAAAACTTGAACTTACCATTTCCTTTTATGTTCTCGGTGACGTCTGCCATCTATGGGGAGCTGCAGGGAAACTTAACCTATGGGAAATTAATTTAATATATCAGTTTAATATATTCCAAAGGTACTATTTGTGTTATTCAGGACAGATAATTATGAAGTAAACGTTTGCTCTTCCCAATAAAAGTGAAATCAACTAATAAAAAAATAAGTTCTTCATTACGTTAAGTGTGTGTATAACCTTGTCTATGCTGAGCAAACATTTCTTAATGTAAATTTTAGAATGAAAACTAAATGGGGGGTGGTGACACTTGCTGTGCTCACAGAGGCCTTCCTCACCTTAATAGAGAAGTACTTGCCTGCTAGGGTGGGTTGCTTGCCCTCCAGGGTGTAGGTAGAAGCAAGCACAGTGGATTAGGAAGGACACTGCTTCCCGCCTGTGTCTACGCCCCTCAGCCCTCCATGTCTATACTCTGATCATGAGTAAATACTCAAACAGACTTTATGCCACATGGGATGGAAACAGAGTTGATGAAGGCAACTGAGGAGTTAGATGGGTACAAAGGGGTTCAGGCTGTTACAACCAGGAGCAGAAGTAACCAGTGGCTGGGGAGTAGGCCAGTTTGGGATTTAATCCTACACCCTCCCCATTTAAGATATTTGTTCATAAAGCTTCAACTGGTAGACAGGAAAACACACCTTTATGCTTGATAAGACAAACATTGGAGACTCTGATTTGGATTAAAAGCCAAATGGACTTCCTAAAACTTTTTCATAAACCCTCAAATTGAAATAATTACCAAATAGTCCTAAATCTAACAGCCCTTCACTCAGTTGCAGACCTCTTAAAACCTGAAAAAAAAAAAAAAAAAAAAAAGTGTGCCTGCTGTTGGCAGTTTGCTCCGAAATAGAGACAGGACCAAACCACACATGGAATTTCTCCCCACCTCACAAGTGAAAAGTGTGGTCAGGACTGTAACTTTAATGGATATTTCCTTATGGAAACACGAGGTTTGGGAACCAAGATTCCATCAACAGCAAGAGTGTAATATCTCAATGTGGTGATAGCTGTAATCATCGCACATTTTGCTCTAAAAGCAAATAGGTACATAGGAGCAAGTAAGGACGAGTGATTATAAAATGGATCTCTAAAAATTACTAAATATTATACAAGGGCTGTCCAGGAAAAAAATCCAGCCACAAATGCCTCTAATTTTCATATTACATGGCTGGATACTTTCTGGACAGCCCTCGAATGTTTTTCCAGCCCCTGGTTTAGTATGATTCAATTTACTGCAATCATTGCCCAGCCCTAAGAGGCAACTTGGGTGGCACACCTCTCTGTCCAGCATGCATACCTCATGTAATGTTTTGAATTTGGTGGATACTGTATTAAATTTGTTGCAACACTGTATTTTGTCACACATTTACTACTAAGTTTCTCACAATTCCACATTACAATAGATTTCTGGTTTAACTGCTTTCGTCTTCATCAATGGGATTGAAACGGTCTTTGGCGTTGGGAAAACTGTCTAGACATGATTTAGATCCTATGTCATCAACAACACTAATGTTTTTTTCTTTTTATAAAAACAGGCACGATCACACAGTCTTTTTGTTCTGAATCTTTCAATAGTTACAGAATAACACCTCCAGAATAATCAATCAAAAAAACTCATTGCAATAGATCACATGAGAAAGCTTAAGTTTATGAACTAATACACTGGTAATTAAAAGAAGAGAAAAAGTAAAAAACATTTCAGAAACAAATTGCATGATGGCTCTCATAACCAAGGTGTCATCACGCATGAGGGAGAAAGAAACTTGAGGATGTTGTTGAGGTTTCTAGTTTGAGCTAAACCTATGCTAAGTCCACTCTCCATGAAAGTGATGCATGTATAGAAGTTGTTTACAGAAGGTGTTAATCTCCTCTATCAGACTCTGACCTATTGGAGAAGAACACAAATTAATCTCTGTACTCCCCACAGGATTTACGATAATATACTGCATGTAACACTGGTCTCAAACAAGTACTTGATTTATGTAAATGTGAACTACCAAAATCTTATCTGTAGCACCACAAATCTGCTGAGGTTATTGGAGAAACCAGTCAGAGCAAAAGGGCTGTTTTCTAAAATCCTGACATTCAGATTTCCAAGGAGGCAAGCCACATTCTATCACTAATATCAAGATAAAAATGAGTGAATGCTTCTCCTTTGTGACTCCATGTTGCCCAGAATAGGATTTCTGTTTTCTTTAAAAACTATTCTTGATGTTTATGTGAATGACCAGGGAATCTGGGGATGAGATTGTATGCAAAAGGGAGATTTGTTCACCAACCCCATCAGTTGTGCTACAAAAATAATATACAAGTTTATGGGATTATAGTTCAAGTGCAACTTCCAGACCTGAATCCCTCAGCTCAATACGTGTAACTGCTGAGTCTACCTCATGGTCAGAGTCAAGTCTTTTCCATTTCTTGTCTTGGGGCAGGGGAGCAAATGAAATGAAGGATGACAAAATTCTAGCTGGAAGTGGTGCTGGTCGGGGGCAATAGTGGTGGTTTTGAAAAACTAAAGCAGAAGGCAAACCAGGGCCACCTGTTTGCGTTGTTAGAACTCCAGAGAGCGTCCATAGCTGAAGATCAGCCTGGATTCAGGCACTCGGCATCTGTGGAATTCGTCCAAGGCAGCCTGGCTCTTGGTTAGTGGGAACTGACAAGATATTTGGCACCGAAAGGCATCACAGAGGAAGAACACGAGGCTTTCCTGGGGGACGGCATAATTGAGGGGCACTAATTCGCTTAGCCTGGGGCTGCCGCATCCTCCTTTTGTTTGCACGGACATGTGGGCTGGACGAGCTGTTGTGCTCTTCTGCAGCTGCTGCTAACACAAATAACCTCTCTAGTCACCTTATTTATACCTCCTGCTTGCATGGCAAAGACAATGATTGTCAGTCCTGTCATGGCACATCTCATAGCAACACATGGTTGTTACTGTAATCAGGTTAGTTTAACTCGATGGCCTCCTCTACGTGTGAGGAACGGCTCCCTGCCTCTGAGAGCAGAGACAGGCCGGGACAGGGATTCTCAGGGTGCAGTGGCTTGTGACCACACGGACTGGGGATCAGTGGTCCATGAGAGAAAACATTACAAATGAGGCAGGATGGGTTATGGGGAGGACGATTGTAGCAGAACAGCCCCTTAAATGGAACAAATAAGCCCAGAAGAAGTGGTGTAAATTGGTAGAAAGAACCTTACAAATGGAAATAAACGATTATACAGCTGTGGGGAGGTGACATTGCTGGAAAAGGCAGCAATAACCACCAGCATTTAAGATTACAAAGGAGAACAAATAGGGAGGCAGCGTGGAAATATTACATTTTGAATTTCTATATTAAAAACAACAAAAAAGGGTTCATTGAGAAATACCTACATTCTCAAAGCTAGTTAAGGGCCTTGTTAGTCCTGGGGCCTGGGTCTCCGCGCCCTTCGCCTACCGTTCTTTCCATTGGTCCGTCCTAGCCCTTGAAATAAAAGTCAAGCTAAATAAACTATTAACAATAAAAACTGAAATAGTGACGTCATCCCATTAGGCCTGCACTGTTCATTCTTCTGTATCTTTTCTCCAAGATTATCAAGCCACTGTCACCATTGGGAGCATGGCTCTGCTGTAATAAAGTCTCAGCACCCGGCGAGAAGATAACCAGTGTGTAACTGTAACATCCTGCAAGCTGAGGCATGTGTCTTCTCAGTGAAGATCTGCCTGAGTCTGGGAAGAGGCAACGTTATTAAAAATCATCCCACCACTACTTGCTTGACTGTGAGTTGAATGAAAAAAAGAAGGTTCCTCTGAGGCAAAATAGAAAACACTGAACGTTTTCTTTTTTAAATCAGACACAAATGATCAAGCGGGAAGGCATGGGAAGAAAAATCAGCAAGGCATCTGTCACTCATCCTATTTCCTCATTAATTCTGGTTTAATTTTATTTCTTTTTAAATTCTTTCATTCTGTCTCCTCCCACCACCAATTTCTTGTCTTGAGTCCCTTCTCTCACTTTCATTCATTTTGCTTTATTATTATTATTATTATTAATTATTATTATTTTGCCTGTCTCTATCATTTCCCTGCTGTATTTCTAGGAAGTGAAAAACAGGGGCTATGTGGTACAATGAGTATGTGCTTGTAATAACGATTTCTGAGAAATATTAGTCACTATGTTGAATTAATTAAATTTTAAGTGAATTCAAATCTATGGTGATTAGATAATTCACTTTAATCTGTACTATATTTTATATTTATGTCTTACATGTAATATCTCATATTTAGATTCGTTTTTATATCTTAGCTATTTGAGTCTGACTAAAAATATGAGTATGAGAGAATTACAAACTTGATATTAACCAAATCTTGTGAAAAATGCACATATTCTACATCAGTAGAAAAATGATGATTCATTATTACATAGTCCTATTGAAAAGAATTTATTTTTTTCATGCATGCCTATATATGAAGAGAAAAAAAGAAAAAGGATAATTAAATCAGAAGTCTTGATTTAATTTTTAATGTTTTACAAGCAGAATACAACCGTTTCCTATGTTACAACAGTGTGACCGTTAAACCTCAAGGTCCAGAGCATAACCCCGTGATTAATCGGCATACCCAAGAGACAGGCTTTTTAGCAAATACCATGTGGCAAGCTAGACTAAACCTGAAACTCAAACATTTTTCTCACTGATAGTTACTCTCACTTTGGATTGGCTGTGTTTACCACCAAACCTAAAAATGGAATTAATTTAATCACTGTCTGTTTGAAAGAGGAGAATTTGGAAATAAAAAAGTGTAAAAAACTGTGATTCCTTTTTATTTTAAATTCATTTTTATTGTTAGACTTACTGGGGTGACATCTGTTAGCAAGGATTACGTAGGTTTCAGGCTTGCAACTCTACAGTGCATTGTCACCTTGTTGTATAATAAGTTCACCACCTAATGTGACTTCTCTTTCCATCACCATATATTTAGCTTCCCCCCCTCCTCTCCCACCCCCTCCCCTTTCTCCCCTCCCTGACCCACTCGTCCCCAAATAAACATTGAACTATTGATTGTGTCCATGGGTTATTTGTTTCTTCATTTCTTTTTTCTTTGCTTTCAAAAACTGTGATTCCTTAAAGTTACTCACATGGATTTGTGGGAAGTACAAAGTCTCCACAGAAATTTTCCATTGCAATTTTAATCCACCTAGCCCGGCAAAATCTCATCTACTGAAGACAAACGTCTTTAAATCCCTGCCTTACTGGAGCTATGTTTCCTTCATATTACAAAAATCAGAGTTGTTTCCTTTTCAGTTAGGGAGTCCTGATTTTCCCAACCTTCTGTGTCAAAGTGTATACATTCCTTTTGTAGCCTGATAAATAGAGAAGCAATCTGTCATCTCTGATTTCATCTGTGATAGCAAACGTCTGGGCAAATATTTAAATAAATACCTATAAACAAAACTGAGATTATGAGCTATAGAAAGTATTTATAATTACTTGGAATTTTCCAAGGGAGAAAGGTGCTTTCCCACCCTTATCTCGTGTAATTTCTAAAACTCCCTAAAGTTTGGGGACCAAAATAAAGCAAGAAGTCCCCTGAGGTCATTCAGAGAATTTGCAGGGAAGCTAGGCACTGAGTCTAGGCCTGCGCAGATCTCCTTCTGGCTAGGTGATGTGTGGACCCAGCCCTGAGAGCCCCTTCCAGCCCCTTAACGCTGTAGCTTCTCCCATCTTGGAGGCGGTCCCTGAAAATATTCATGGGATTCCGGTTCTGGAAGTACGAAGACCCCGGGGGTCAGTTAGGTCGTCTTCTACATCCTTTTCTCCTGCAAAAGGGAATCAGTCCTCAGAGAGGTGAGAGAGTCCATCAGAGTTAGTAAGTTTTACACTCAGAAATAAAATGTGTATTTCTTGCTTCCAGATCACTGCTTTGTTTTCCATCCCACAGACAATTCTAGTCATTTCATTTCCAGTAGATCCTCCTAACACTCTTGCCAACATTTAATCTATATATTTTCAGACTTACATATAATTTTAATTGGTTAATTGTCCGCCAATGGTATCTCTCAGTAGTTGTGCGATAGAGTTGCAACTCGTATTTAATGGTTTCCATTCCGCTGAAGGGTAGCCTTTGTTTTCGTTTTGGACTCAAGGTTCCCTCAGGTGCGAACGCTAGGCAGTTGTGCACGTAGCTAGTAAAATAATACGGTCAGAAAGGCCTGTGATGGGGAGGCATGCTGGTAGGTTTTTCCTAAACATCACATCTGAGACCTTAAAACTTAGTTAAGAATATTCAGCAAAATTTCCTATGGACGTTTGTTCTTGTATCTGAGGGTAAGAGGGGAGAGGAATGGAGGAGGAGGGAGGGGGCATCGAGCACACGGTGATGGAAAGAGAACTGACTCCGGGTGCTGACCACACAATGCAACACACAGATGATGCACTATAGAACTATACACCTAGAACCTAGGTAATTTTTACTAGCCCATAAATTTAACAAAAAATAAATAACAATAAATTGCATGGTAATCAATGTTGAATATTATTTTCTTATCTTTGAAATAAAGAGTAGCACATTAACACATTATTTCAAAGATCAAATATTATTACACAAAAGCATATATTCCTATTGTGGAAACTGTCATTTAACTTATTTTTTTTGTCTTATCCTTTGTATAAAACTCCAGTCACACTTTAGAGAATTTAATGATGCAAGCAATCTACATAGATGGTGATTGGAGTGTAATTATAGATGATTTACATAGAAATTTGAACTGTATTATCTCAATTGAGTTTCATTATGGTCCCATAATTTCTAGGTCTATCATTGTTATATTATGAAAACTAACATTTAGTGATATGAAATGATTTACTCAACCACAAAAGGAGTTAATGGTGCAGTCTGAGATTTAACCACTTTGAACTGAGGGAAACAATATTGTAAGCCACATTGAAGTTGGCCCATAGCATGTGGCAGCTGAAGATTTTGGTGGCTCTCAGTCCATAGCGGGAAGTACAGGACAACTAGTATCTTATGAGATAAAAGACTCATTTATTTCTTAATCCAAATCTAATAATATTTTCCTTCCACTTCACTGGGTCTCTTAAACCACAGTATTTTTAAAGTTCTTTTTTGATATGCAAGTATACTGTGTGCCATATGGGGTACAGGAGAAGAAAACTTGCTCCCCAGTTCCTGTAAAACTTACAGAACAAGGAAAGGAACACTAGAGAAAATAAATAATTATTGCTTTACATGATACAACTTGTACATTAATATTAGGAGGGAATGCATAGGAAGGCTTCCCCAAATTTGCTTAGAGAATGCAAATTTTGAATAATGTCTGAAAGAGACTTTGTTTTGATGGAAAATAGAGTATAGAGTATTTTGGCGTAGCTCCTAGAGTTGTAATGAATAGGGAATAAAATTAAGTTAATTCAATTTATCATAAGGCTGCTCTTGGGAAAATAAGTGGATACTCAGGGAAATTTGGGAAGAGAAGTTACACAAAGTTCTCACTAAACCTAGAGCTTGATGGGGAGGGGTTGGAGTCTCAGGATCTCTAGAAAGCTTAGGATTTTTAGTTAATAGATTTCATCTTCTAAGACTCTGCAGTTGAGTTGGCCACACTCTAGGAGTTTTGGTCCTACTGTGTTTCACCTTTCTGATTCTTTACTTACCATTGGAGTCAACAGAGAAAATGTGATTAACCACCATGTAGGACCAACTGATTAAGCATTCCCTGGATAAACTGCCTGTAATCAGGGGCCAGTTGTCCTGCTTCAGTTAGTCAAGGGTGGGAATGAGACAGGTGATCTCATTCCCAACCTTGTGGGTGCTTGGGCAGCAGGGGCTCTGGGTGGGCAAACACAGGAATACTTGGGTAAGTAGACAATGCCTGCCAACATTAACTACTAATTATCATCAGCCTGGAGGAAAACATAAACACATACCTGAAATTACTTTTATTTTTGGACTGGGGAGTGATCATTAGCAGTCTGAATTCATGTAATTTTAGTCTCCTAGTTGTAATTTTTATTATTACATAATGCTATACCCCATTTTGGCTCATATTCTAGAACTCTTTTTAGAAACTTGTATATGAACCACAGGAAAATAAATGATTTACTTAAATAGTTCTCAGAGGACTGTCTTATTACTTTTTGTGGAGCCTGCTGATCACTTGGTGTGGGGAGATACAGGAAGCATTTTTAATAGGAAATTCACAACTTACTACTAAAATATGCTGCTCTTCTCAGAATTATGCTGAGTAGGTGGAACAAATTGCCCTTGACTAATGTGTGATGTAACCAACCCTCAGTGCAGCTATGTTTCTCCCAGGATGAGGGTGAGATAGTTTGAAGAAGGGAAAGTTGAGGATACTCATCTTTGACTATGGTTTAGTCTTGTTTTCCTTCCCCTGAAAAAACTGAATGTAGCAGATTTTTCCTGAACCAGGCATATCTTACTTGAATAAAATTTTAACCCAATGATATAGAAATCAAAGAGCTTCCATAAACTGTGAATAAAATTAAAACTGTGTAAGAAATTTCAACTCATGCTTTTCTTTGCTAAAATCTTCCCTAAAATCACACAAAACCAGGCCATTCACCTATGCTCTTCAATCTTCTTTTCATAGGTCCCAAGGACTCAACTGCTTTGTTCTTTTGTAAATGCTACCTTATCTTCTAGTCCCTTGGCGTTCCCTTCTTCCCTTTAAAATTGAGCTCATAAATGAGGTATAGTCACTTTGGTTTCCTTGGTATTTGTTATTCTCAAGGATAAGCAGGAAAGCCGCTAATAACATAAAAAACTCACCATAACAATTATAAAATTGCAAACATAGGGAATCACAAACTTTCAAATTTCTTACAATGGCAGTTCCTAACTCATATCTAAATTGGTAACTGAAACTTCCATGGATATCTACTTCTAGTTTTTTAATCTTTGGGATAAGATTCACCAAAATTCTCATTTTTTTCTTACACCCATCCTTCCCTGCTGACAGAATGGAACAGGTGGAACAATAAGCATCATCTCGGGTCAAGAGGACAAATAAGAATTCTTTTAAAACCATTCAATTAATTCAAAACTAGTCCACTAGACAGCAGCCTTGCTCAAAAGACAATCTTTGCTGCACTTACTCCTCAGGTCAACAATGACTGTTCCCTTAAGGATAAAAGAATGACTCATCCTATGCAAAGGTCCCATGGCCTCCCCTGTTAACCTATGCCATGAGCCCAGCTCCACGTCCCTCCTAGGACTGAAGTTCTACGTGAGTCTCCCTTGTTGGGGTTGTATTCTTAGTCAATCTAATGTCATTCTTCTTCAGGCCTGGGGGAAGCTAGAAAAGTGCCCTCATTCTATTTATCTTCATCATATTTTATAGAACAGAAAAATCTAGGAAGCTTGTAAAGAAGAAAAATGGTGGCAATCGATCTTGTTTTCTCTCACATCTAGCCACAAGTATGGATGTAGGCCTTCAGACTTCAAGTTTGCACCCCTAGGACCATGTTTATTGTTCCTTCTGCAGAGTATCTGGGTGTGAGTTGGGGTAGGGATGGAATACAGACCTTTTTCTTTTTCCTTGATCATTCATTTGTTTTAAGAGGGGCTCATGAGTCAGATCAAGGACAGGTTAAAGAGAAACAGATCACAGTCTCTAGACTGCACACCTGATTTTATCAGCTGTAACTCTCAAAGGTTTCCATGAAATATTGTTGCTATCTAAAAACACAAAAAAAGAAATTGTACCTTAATGTTCACAACATAAATGGAATCATTCTTCACAACCTGACCTTTATACCAGGTAGTTTTTCATCAAAAAATATATCAAAAAGAGAGAGAGAAAATGAATGGTGAAGATGAGTATGATAAATATGAAAGTAAATCTATTTTCAAGACAGGGAGCTTGAAATCTTTGAACACTGGGTAGGTTTTTTTTTAATTTTCTACATAAATCAAATGGCTTATCTAACACAGTGCACAGTACTATCTGACTATATCTTACACAGAGTAGAAGTGGGTTTTAATTTATAGGAAATGGGTTCCTTTCCCACTTGTGATGTGAACAACTTTAGGTTCTGATAAGAAAGCAATTGAATTTGATTCTATCTGGTAGTTTGAGGATAACATTCAAGAATGAAAAACTAGACTACAGAAATATCATATTAGGGAACAACAGAATGTTTAAACTGAAAATAATCTGTGGCATAAGGTGTTGATGTTATTTCTATTTCTATTATTTCAAAATCTAGAGAAGTTACTCAGTACAAACAAATCACTATTTTTTATTATATTTTCCTCATATTACCTAAAAAGGTAAAAATTCAGCCTAAACCACACCATCTTACAATTATATAAAGAGTGAAAATTCCCCCAAAGTTTTCCTTTAGTAACATTTCCAACATAACAATAACAGAGTTACCCACTTCATTTTTTGGGAAGAACTTTATCTTGGGTAGACAAGAGCTTATGCTCCTTTGTCTGATAAGAGTTGATAGATATCTATTTGAATTTACTAACTTGCAGAGAGGCTGACTTCCTGGAGTGGGGGAAAGAGACTGTAAGCCACATTAATATACTTAAAATAATATACAAACATATCTGATGAACTTGAGATGCCCCAACAGTGCCTAGATCATAGAAAAAGGCAACAGGACCCCAAATGGAAGAAAGTCTGGAATTATGAGTCCACATTTAGCAGAAAGTTCTGTTGGTATAAGGACATAGTTGATTTTGATACTCATTCTAGTTGGCAACTGTGTGGCTATCACATAACTTGGGGGTTATGAAGAGAGAAAAAGCTACAACACTTTGCTGTGGAGTATCCCCTGATGGAGCAGAAGATATAAACATAAAAATGGGTGGCAAATACTAATCGCACCACATAGAATACTAATGCTGGGAGTTCCCTGGTGGTGTAGTGGCTTAAGGCTTCGGCACTGGCGCTGTCAGCGCTGCGGCCTGGGTTCAATTCCCAGCCAGGGAACTACCCACATGCAAAAAAAACAAAACAAAACAAAACAAAAAAACAAAAACTAATGCTTGGGTAAATCAGGAGATATCTTCAAAGGCAGAGGTGACATTGGTAGTGGTGTCACTCAAGATCAAGAAAACCAGTGAGGGCATGGAGTTATCCCTCTTAGCAGGTGCCTGGGCCATGAGAACCTGTCTTGGTCACGTTCTCGAGTGGCAAGGGGAAAGAACTCTGTCATTAACTACCAGGGAATCTTAAGGCATGTATTTCCTTGCTATAAGACATTTCCCCAAACTGAGCATCATACAGAAAGAGCAGTGATATAATAATGGGTCAGGTAGAGTTTCTGTTCCAAGAAAAGAAGTCAAACCAGGTTGGAGAACAGCAAGAGTAGGCAAAGGCCAGAACAGATGAGAGAGGACTCATAAACACACTTGAAAATCCTCAAAGACATTTAAAGAGGTGTTTTTCATAAATAAACAAGTAGGGATTTAAAGCTCCAGATCTGAGTACTAATGGATATTAATATTAAAGTTCCTACATTATATTTGCTTTTTGTGAGTGGGCTGATAGAGGAGATACCTCCCACATAGCCCAAGATGAGTCTTGAACAAGTTCATAAGCCAATAAATCAAAAAGTGTTTTTTCATGTCACTGTGACTACTCTTCATTTGAGCAGCTCATCAGATCATGAATTGTGAATTTAAATGTTTTAGATAACGAAAGCTTATATACTGAAGTTGCAAAGCTTTATTTTCAATAAGTGAAGTTATTATATTAACATTTCCTTTAGTTTCTTCCATTAAAAATATTGTCAGGGTTTGTGTTTGCCTGTTTTTGTTTTGCTTGGATGAGGAAACGTTGAAGATCAAGGGAAGTGTGAAAAAGAAAATAAATATTATTTATAATTCTGCCAAATTTCTTCAAAAACACAGCTAGTGATCAGGATGTGTCAAACCAGGGGATTCTTTTATGCCTCGCTCTGTTTTTAACTCACCTAAAAAAGTAATTAATGCCCCAATTTCTTTTTATCTCAGATCATAATTAAATGCAGAAGTTAAATTGATTATTCAGAATCTCTCAAAATAAAATGCAATGTCTATGAGAATAATTATTAATTATTCCCAGTTCTTGACCTGGTAAGTTGGTTACATGGTTTTATGATAGATCAACAGGAACAACAGGATGTCATCAAACTGTATAGAATTTGGTAGTTACATCATCAGTAACTAACATAGGTTCTACTTACTATGTGTCAAGCTCTATGCCCAGAGGTTTACATGCATTATATCATTTGATCTTTACATGAGCCCTGTGAATGGATGCTATTATCTCTACTTTACAACTGAGGAAATGAAGGCACATAAAATTTAAGTAACTTGTCTAAGGCTACTCAGCTACATTCCGTGACCACATAGGCACAATACCTTAGTTCATTAAGTGTGGGACATTAGTGGATGGGCTGGCATTTACTGGTGTACATTCCATTTGGTGTTGGCTGTTGACATGTTATTTCTTGCAATTTTTAACTTGGTGAGTTTCAGAATCAAAGTAGGGCGTATGTGAAGGGTTGCATTTCAAAATGCCAGATGGCAAACATCATAAAGCAATGTAACTCCCTTTGGAAGATGCCGATCATTGGTGCCTCTTCTATTAAAGGAGTTGGATCATTGTGCTTTAATTATAGATCACATTTCAGCTCACTCTGAATAAGGAAGGGGCATATTTTGCTGTATATTAAATGTTAGCATTAGGCAATATGAAATTGTGAAACTGGCCCATTTATTCTGGTCAAAGGAAACAAGTATAGAATTGAGTATTATTACAAATTCATGTTGGTTCATACAGTTCCTTACTCATGAATTTTAATTTAACTTCATGAATGTGGTAAATCTAATAAATTGTATGAGAACAAATGGATCAAATAGACCTTTTCCAGTGAATAGAAAAACATTATTATCACACTATCCTGTTAACTCATTCAAGATACAGAAATGTTAAGCAATCAACTTTAGACCTGGGAAGTTTATTCATGTTACCTTTATCAGAAATTACACCTGATATGATAGTATTTTGACAACCTTATTTGTTTTGAGTCATGAGATAAAGGCAGTGGGAGGATGAAGACATACAGAAAAATTTAGTGACACAGCAATCTGATTTAGATAACTTGCACATTGTGTAAAAGGAGGTAGTTTCACTTAAAGCAGAACTAAAAGATAGCAAAACTAAATGCTATTTTTCATCACAGTTCTTTGCAACTAAAGATGGACTTGGAGAGGCCCATCTGCTAAAGGTGATAAATGACAAAGAACTTTGAGAGCTGTCAGTACCCGCTACCCTCCCCAAATCTAAATGAAGATTTTTTCTCAAACAAGGAATAGACTTGTTTTGACCAACTAATCACAGACTTAGTAACCCACCCTATCTTATCCAGATGTGATGATTTTCATCTTTAATTAACATAACCATAACAAACTTATCTTTCTATTAACAACACATTAAGACTCCTTGATTTTCTTCACTTAGAAATTCCTTAGTAAATTGTTTTATTGGTCTGTGTTCCTTTGCCTGGCAAGGAAATAAACTCACTGGTGGTCATTAATCACTGCAGTAGGCCTTGTCTGTCCTCTAACAAGTGCGTCTGCTCTTCTTCCATATGTTAACATGCTACGTTAATTTTTCCATACTCAAATTTTCCTTTTTAAATTTAAAATCCAAATATAAGTGTATGCAAACAATATTATTTTAATGCACTTAATTTTATATAACTAAAACACACTAAAATTTTTTCAGCCTGAAAGGAGATTTTGTCACCTTTTGCTAGAAAGTTGTATAGTGGAGTTACTGCAGATTACATGTGCTGTCAACATCAAAATTCTGTTATAGGAGCTCGGGCCAACCATCCTCACTTTGTTACTCTCTCTTTACACTGTAGTTCTCATCTCAGCTTTACCTGCATTATCCTGGCATTCCTACCTAGAGAACTTCTTCGTCTATCTAAAACATTAAGGATTGCCCTTTCAGGGTCAAAAATCAGATTCTGTGAATTCAATCAGGCTTCTTCTTTTGTGTAAGAGCTGATTGAAGACTCATCTCCAACCAGTTTTCTCTGATCAACTCTATCATTCTTTGATTTTCTCTCATCGTTTATATTAGTATACTTAGATATATTGCTTTGATGTTTTTCTTATTAATTCTATTTTACCTGTTTTTGTAAGGTTAACTTACAAGAATATTCCCAGTTTCTCATCGGTGTTCACAATGTCCTCTACATCTTTTGTAATCTCTCATATCATCTGTTGGCTATAATATTAATAATTAATTGTCCTTTGTAGGGTTTGAGAACTGGTCAATTCAACCACCTACCAATGGTGAGGTTTGTTTCTTTCCTTTGGAGGGGATAAATATTAGTCCTGAGGAGTTGTTACCTTATCTGAAAAATAAGTTGACTGGATCCTACTATTAAAATAACATTTCATCAACTTCAAAATAACCCTTTAACTACACATGGATAACAGCAGAATATTTTCAAGCAATGTGAGAAATCCCCATTAGTAGAAAATGATTATGCAAGTCAGAGCATCACCAAAAAGGTACTGAGAGACATAGCTTATATTGAAAAGCACAAATTTGGTATATTTGGGAATTAAAAATGGATCAGGTGATGATAATCAGGAATAATTTTTATTTTTGTTAGGTATTATTTTGATGGTATTTTGACAATGTAAAGGATACTTTTGTCTTTTAATGTGGGATGTTTAATTATCGGTGTAATATTTGGTTCTGACTGTCCCCCAACTAGCACTGCCCCTCACTTCATAGGGGAGTCATTTTGTAGATTGACTAGATAGAATGTTGGATGATTCTGCTAAAAGAATGGCACTGAACTTTGCTTATGAGAATACGTGAGGACAGAGTAGGGCTTCTCCCAGCTTGCCTGACTAGATTGGATGACTTCTTGTTTGCATATTTGGCAGAAGGTGTTTTAAGTCTCGCTTCTGTTATTGCAAGCCACCTGTTAGCAAGAAGGGCATAGCCTTACCTACTTGTAGCTGGAGGCTTTCTATTATACCTATAACAAAAAGAACTTGGATGTTTCTAAAAGGCACAGTTGGCTTATGTTGGTTTTCAACAATAGAATTTTATCATTGAACTGGGTATGTGAATGATACGTTCTCTAAATTTTCTTCCCATATAAATATTAACATTTAAGAAAAGCTATACTGACCTACTAGTAATATTATAATTTTCTTCCAGAACCTATCTCTGAAAGAGTAACTGCTTCATGAAGATCTTCTTGTCTGATGAGTTTTTTAAAGTTATTATCTTCTCCCTAAAAGTATCAAGAGTGTTCC
This sequence comes from Lyroderma lyra, assembly GCA_004026885.1. NCBI lineage: Eukaryota > Metazoa > Chordata > Mammalia > Chiroptera > Megadermatidae > Lyroderma > Lyroderma lyra. The sequence continues at coordinate 121,686 of PVJL010000033.1, forward strand.
AAAAGCACCAACAATCTAACCCAAGGGTTCATTTTGCAATGAGTATTGGTCAGCATATTATATAGAAAAAAATGGCTGATGTACCTTAATACAGCAAGTCAGAGAAGTGTAGATTAGACAAGAGGTTTCTGTGAAAGTTCTTTCCTTCTCACCCTTCTGTGCAGTAGAGGGCAGTAGTGAACTGTGCATATTTCCTCCAAATATAAATAAAATTAAATACAATTACATAATTTAAAAATCATATTGAAAATGTCCCACATTCAATAGTATTTTTGGTCCCTGAAACAGTGATTTATGTGGGCTACACTCCAGTATGTAGTACATAATTTCAGATCTCAGGCCTATGGTCCAGTTCAGGCAATTTAGGATTTGAGTACAACATTGTATTGCACTGAGTCATTCACAAATCAGATGTGGGCAGAAATTAAACATTTCCATTTTTTTCTAAGAAAAATGTAATTTCCTTAAGGAAATGTTATAGTATAAAGATATTTTAGTTATTTCTAGGCTTAAAACATTGTCTTCTTTAAGATAAATATTTTATATAATATGAAATTTTTATCTTCTTTAAAAATCTTTTTAATTATTAAATAAAATATACTTACAAATTAACTACATTCATGGAACATTTCTTATTGAGTTATTTTTCAATTTCTGCAATTGACCTGAAGCAATACATTTCAAATTTTAAAGTTTTTCTTTTTTTGGTATTTATCTATTTTATTTAAGATATCATGTTTATCTTCATTTTCTTGTATTTTAATGTTAAATGTCATCTATTATCTTCCTAGTAAAGAAGATGGAAAATTAGCTCTCATATACTCCCCTTAGCTAAACAGTCCCTCACCATATTCTTCCAAGATGCCATTTTAAATTATTCAGTTTGTGGCCCTGTATATTATTTATAGAGGGCAATTATGAAGTAAAGTATTCAAACAGCAGAAAGGAATTTCCAATGAAGGAAAGGTTACCCACATTTATAGAGTCCCGACTCTGTGCCCAAGGTTTTTATTTTAAACCACTATCACACAGAAAACCATTTATTTTCCCAGACTGCCACATTTAAACAGGTCTTTTGTAGATAGAAGAGGGTGTGTGTTCTTGGAAAAAACCTTAGTCAGGAAGAAAGATCTCAGATTTCAGTCACATAGTGCATGTTTAAATATCAGTTCTCCACTGACTACCTGCTAGGCCTTCCATTTCACTATCTCTGCTTCCCATGTGAGACTTCTAGGGATGGGTCAGGTGTCAGTGACACTATTCCTATTCCACTTATTTTGTTCACTTAAACTCTTACTTGGAAGAACCCACCACTTCTTTGAGGAAGCCAAGTATTTAAACTTAAATATGTTAGAAATTATATTAAATGCAAATGAAAAAATATACTAATTAAGACAAAGTTTATTAGATCAGATTAAAAAAGAAACCTGAATTATATGCTATTTGTAAGAGGCACACATGAATTACAAAAAAGGAGGACACAAGTAAAAGAGGGAAAAAGATTTCCCATACAAAAACTAGAAAAAACAATAGTTGGTGTATGTATATTGATATCAAAGTAGACTTTCTTTAAAACAAGAAGTATTATAAATATAAGTGAGTGATTTCATATGATAATATGGTCAATTCAAGAAAAAGATATAACAATACAGATGGTACCCAATTTATGATAGTTTGATTTATGATTTTTCAACTTTATGATGGTGTGAAAGCAATACACATTCATCAGAAACTGACTAGGCTAAGCTATGGTGCTTGGTAGGTTATGTGTATTAAATGCATTTTTGACTTACAATATTTTCAATGTACAATGGACTTACTGGGATGTAACCCCATTATAAGTTGAGGGGCATCTGTATTTGTATTCATATAATTAGATATTGTAAAAATAGATAAAGTGAGACTTGATGAAATTGAAAGAAGACTAAATTAAAAATTAACATTGAAGATTTAAACACACCTCTTTCTGTAACTGATGAAAAATATTACCATAGTCTATAGAGATTGGAAAGAATTAAGCTAATTAATATGACTTTATTGACACATACTGATTGTAACTCCCTAAAACTGTAAAATATATATTTGTTTCAATTGAACAGGAAGTATTTACCAAAATAATACATATTTTGAGCCACAGAGTAAATCTCAACTAATTGCAAAGAATTGAAGTCATGCAGAGCTCTCAGTGGAATTAAACTAGAAATCACCAAGAGTAAAATAACTAAAAAATCTCTAAAAGCTTGGAAATTAATCAAGAAATTTTTAAATAACCCAATAGTCAAAGAAAAATTCATAAAGGATATTAGAAAATACACACTGAAAGATAATATGACATAGTGAAACTTATAGAACGCAGCTAAAGCAGTGTTTGAGGGAAAATTTAAAACGATTTTTTTTAATGTCAATTTTCCAACTGATTTACAATCTCAATCAAAATTCTAATTTTTTGTTTGTGAAAATTGATCCCTTTCTATGAAAATGCAGAAGGCTTAGTATATCAAAGCAATCTTGAAAGAGAAAAACAAGTGAAGGATATATAGTAACAGATACAAAAACTTGCTATAAAGCTACTGTACTTAAGCCAGCGTAGAATTAGCACAGAAAAACCGACTAATGTACCAGAACGGGGAGCCCGGGAATAATTTCACATGTGATATATGACAAAACACCATTGCAGGTGAGAAGGGTAAATAGTGCTGGGTCAGTAGGATATCAATATGAACAAAAATGTACTTTGACACCCTATATATTAAATTTAATTAAGTAATATGAGATGGATTATAGACACGATGTAAATGGAAAACAATAAAGCTACCTGGAGGAAACAGGAGAAAATCTTCACGACCTTGGTGTAAACGAAAATTTCTTCAGTTGAGTGCAAAAACTCCAAACCAGTACAAAAAATATGATAGGTGGACTACACTAAAAAGACAATTTTAACATTAAAAGTGTTAAAAAGTAAACCACAGCTTGGATATTTGTGATGCATATGTTTTATGAAGAACTTATATTTAGAATAAAGAGGTCCCACAAAACAATAAATAAAAAGAGTGACTGTGATTTTTAAAATGGCTTAAACAGAGCCTTCATAAAAGAGTATATCCAAATGATCAACAGAATAATAAAATGAGCATTTCACACCCTCAAAAAAGATGTCCAAATGGCAACGCAATCAGGGAATTGCAAATTAAAGCACAGTGAGGGACAGATACACATTTATAAACTGCCCCCCGCCCCGCCTCCCACCCCCAAGCTACAATGAAAAAGATTGCCAATTCCAGTGAAGATACGGAGCAGCCACAGGAAATGTAAACAGTAGCCACAGGAAATGTAAACAGTAGAGAGCAGGGAGCCTTGGCCAGCTGCAGCTTGAGGGCTGAAAGGTAAGACCCAGCAGAAGGTCATTGGAAGAGAAACTCAGAAACTGCGAGGAAGTCTCAGTAGAGGGAGTTCTGCAAGCCTGCTGGTGTCTCCCATTGGCCAGACCTACACTGGAAGCCTGAGGGCACTGGATATGGTGATGCAGTTCATAAACCCGGGCACAGCGGAGGGAGGTAGAGACTGGATCTGAGGGGGCAAGATCCAGCGTACTTAAAGACAGTAACACATGCTACAACAGAAATAGTTATAATATTTCAAGGGCAAATGGTTTTATTGAACATTCCATTGAAGTTTCCAAACTCAGAATTTATGATGGAAGAGAGAAAAGTATAGACTATATTATGAGAGTTAATAGTAATTAATTTGATTAAGGTTATGAAATATTAATTTAATATAGTAATAATTAACATGATAGGAGTATTTATAATGCAAATTCATTTGATTATCTTATTCTTTTGAAGAAAGAGTCTGCAGAGGGAGTGTCAAAACAACTAAGGCATTTTGCAATTTAGGGTTTTTTTATATTAAGTACATGTTTTTTTTCTTGGCATGCAAGACATGTTGTCCATCGTAGAAGCAATATATGCAGGAAAAAATAATTGTCATGTTCCAACCATCAAAAATAATACTGCACTTTGATATACTCTGTAATTGTTTCTCTGAATATATTTATAAACACAGACTTTTTAAAAAAGGGTATATTATTCTATCTACAGATCGGTATTCTCCATTTTCACCTATATCACAAACATAAAAACCATTGGGTAGATTTTTAGCATCCATATCAGTACTAATTTCCTAATAAGGTATTATCAGAAGTAATAGTACTTATCAAATTCATGTTAATTACTTTTAAGATCTTGATATATAATTGCAAATTATTTTCCTGAAAGAATGCAGCAATTTACACTCCCAGCATCATCAAATTACAAGGAAGGCTTTATAGTTCCTTCATTTTTCTTTGACAGGTTGATAGGCCAAACCAATGGTATGATATTATTATTGTAATATGAATTTGCTTGTTTAATTGTGAGATTAAATATGTTTTCTTGTTTACTGACCACCTTTTTTTTGACTTTCACTGAAATCCATTTACCTGAATCCACATCTATGTCCTTTTGACTAATGAATGTTTTTAAAAATTATTTTTATCAAAAATTAAATACATTAACACATAAATTTTCAATAATTTTGCTAGTTTATGTTTTAAGGTAGTTTGTAATTTCTTTAATGTTAAGGCAATCTTGAATATATAGTTAAAGTATCATTACTTGTTTTATCTTTAGTATTTGGGGGTCTTATTTTCTTTTAAATTTTAATATTTATGGGGTTCCCTGGTGGTATAGTGGCTAGGCTCAGCCTGGGTTCAATTTCTGGCCAAGGAACCAACCAAAAAAAATTTCTTTTTTAATATTTAGCCTATTTATAGTTTATGTAATTGTAAAGGGAGAATCTACTTTTATTATATACATTAAAATTTTTTTCTTGCAATAAAGGTAATCCATATCTTCCCCACTGCATTGATCGGTTTACTCCTTACAAAATTTTTACTTTTGATTTTTGTTGCATGCCTTACAGCAATTGCTAAAACCTTTAATACACATTAATAATGCTATATACTGCAATCCTTATTTCTGCTTGATTTTAATAGAAATTATTTTGCTAATTACTATGAATACTTATTATTCCATCATAGTATATATTTTGATTTATGATTTTCTTTTTGATTAACAAATTAACATAAAATATGTTAAAATTTTTAAATTGTGATTGTATATGTATATATAGTGATGAATGAGAATTAGAAGTTGTGCTTTTGGTAATTGCTTTAACTGAATTGTATTGTGATAGAATGATTGATATCTACAATTTCTGCATTTTGGCATTTATTGAGGAATATTTTGTGATCCAGCATATATTTTCTCCTCAATCTCCAATACTTGAAAAATGTAGATTATAAGATTAGATTTACAGTTATCTTAAAATTAAATTATTTTATATTTACTTTTTAGGCACTTGATTGGTGGTTAGGGGAGGTGTATTACGGTTGCAGAAACATAAATATGATACAGTGAAACATAACAATACAAAATAGCCCTTAATTTAATTCTTTTTACCTTGGATTCTGCATTGATATTCATAACACGGCACTGTTTCAGAGTTTTTCAGATACATATCTCTTTATTTTCACCTCTGATTGTCATTTTTTTTAGATGTAATTCTTATAAGCCAAATACTTTTTTTTCAATATGAGATCAGTTTTAAATAGGGAATTTAACCTGTTTATATTTATTTCATAGCAAATTAGCATGTCCAAAATGAATTCCTTTCTAAGTATTGTTATTCCCATCTCAGTAAATGGCAGCAAAATCAATCTGAATTCCCAGATTCCAATCACAATTTCTCCCGCTTGCATACCTTGAAAATTCAATCCATCAACAAATCCTGTTGGCTATACCTCTCAAGTGAATTTCAGTTCTCTGTCTCCCTCTATCTCTCTTGTCTAGTCTATCATTATTTCTCACTTAGATTCTCACAGTGCTTCATCGATTGCCTACTGCAGAACATTTTCCTTTTAGGACCCACCGTTATATCATAAAAATCTAAATCTGATTATGAAATTTGTATGCTTTAAAACTTTCTATGGATTCTCATTGTCTTTCAACTTAAATGCAAATATCTTACACTGTCACACAGGCCTTGTTTAACTTATATATTCCACCCATCTCAGTCTTTCCGGCCCATCCACACTGACGTTGCATTTCTTTGAACTATCCAAGTTCATCCTTACTTTAGGACTTCTGCATATGCATTTCCTTTGCTTAAAATAGTCCACCACCCAGCTTTTAGTGTCTCTGCTCCTTTTCAAATGCCATGCCTCAGTTCACATAAATCTTGGCCCACCAAACATCCTCCAATTATTCTATCTAAATAAGCCACTCTATCTCAATCCAGTTACTCTATCACAGTAGCATCTGAATTGTAAAAGACATCCCCAGGGATATACCAGCAAGGACAAATTTAAAGCAAACTATCCATTTGATTAACTTCCAAATATTCTATTGCCCCAGAGTGCATGAAAATTTCTTAGATGCCAAACAAATGGACAAAGGAAAGCTTACTTTAATGTATAGTCAAGACCCTAACCTTTAAGGCTGTTCCTCATGCCCTCTTTTATAAACTTATTTTTTAATGGTGAAATGTGGCATCAGCAGCAGGGTATTTGGGCTCTTATTAGGATGATTTGAATACAGACATGGTGGAGTGGACAGGTGGTAATAATTCACTTAACCCTACCAGCCCGCTGTACCGATTTTTCGGTAATTTCCGAATCTGCCACTTACAGCTGTAACTAATTTTCGAAATGAAAGGTAGACCTATATTCTACAATGTCTCCAAGTCCCATCTTATTCTAACCACTTGTTTGCATGTAACTAACATTTTTCTATATCATGTTGGTTTTTTCTCTTTAATACTCAGGAGCCCAGGTACAGGGGACAGTTAGGTTCAGGGGCTCAGGTCTGGTAGGGTTAACAAATTCAGATGAATAAAGTCAAAAGACTGCATCACCTTTAAGAGACGATACTATGAGAGCAAAGTTAAGAAAGCATAAGAAAGAAAAGCATTGATTATAATGTTAATACTTATAGTTAATCACCAACTAAACGTTCTTTAACACTATCAAAATTTTCTCATATACACTGGTTAAAAACCATGTGCAAAGCTCTTATATAATCTTTTTAACTTTAGTGCACATTAGCCAATAAAGCAAGAAAAACTGATCATTAAATCACATCTTGATCTATTATTCCAATTTTGGTAAATTATTTTGTTTCATAAATTATTTAATATTTTCTACCTCTTCCTAACAAAAAATGAAATTGCCATATCTTTTTCATGTATAAGATGATACTTTTGTGTAAAATTGTTAGACCAACAAAGGGGTCATCTTATACACAGGAGTAACCAGTTGAGAGGATTTCTTAATGTTGGGTTAGTAAATTAGGGGTTGTCTTACACATGTGGGCATCTTATACAAGAAAAAACACGGTACATGCTACATGCTCTACTTTCTATTATTTAGTTATTATATACTAGCATTAATACATGGAAACAGTTTTATTGTGATGTTTAATACAATTATTGGTGTTACAGGTTTTTATGGCATAATAATTCTTAGTTATTTTGATTTTAACATGCCTATAATTTCTCTTCCAAATATGGTATTAGTCTCTAAGAGTATAAAATACTCAAAAGAGTATCATTTGCCATGCTTTACAGTGCATCTAATACAGTGCTAATGGAAAAATTAGGTGTTCAATAAATACTATTTAAATCATGAAAAATCCATTTATGCTTCAAATCTCAAAAGAAAGTTTTTTTCTGAGTAAACATGTCAATCAGAATGATATAGTAAATATTCTGAATTAAAATACATAGATACAACAATTGACCAAAAACAAAAGATCTGTGGCTACTAAGGGGAGTGATGTAAAAGGAAGAGTGATATTTGGGCTCATAATATGTGACTAAACTAACTAAAATGACTATTGTCATTTTGTTCCTTGTTAATACATGTCAATACATCAAGGTTATATTCTACATTTCTGAGCTTTTAACTGAATAATTTATCAATTTTTAAATATATCCAAGGTTTCCACATTTCTCCAAGTCCCCTTGGATGACGTTAAAAACAGGCATCAGAAATCAGCCTGTGACCAGGACCGCAGTCAGTGTGGACAGCAACGTACCACTAACATTACAGTAACAGTCTGACTGTTTTTGACATCAACAACATGCTTGTCTTACCACAATTTAGTCCCCTATATTGTTTCATCATTATGAGTACTTGTTTAAAGCTCATTTACAAATCTGATTGCCAGTACCATGTAGAACTATTGCAAGAGACTTAGGTGTCTGAAGTTCACACTTGGATTTTAGAACTTTAACTGCTTTTTGCTTGCCAAAGACAGTTCATACTTGAAAACACTATAACCAAGATGATAAAAGTTCAGGCTCCTCATAGCTGTCTTTACTTGCCTATTCTTCTCCCCATCCACCTTTGATTTTAGTTCCAGAAAATATACTGCTTCCCAATACAATCTTGCATTCTTGGAATCAATTCCGGTAAGGCTAGTTATGTGGTGGTCTAATTCCTTCTTGCTGTGCTCCAAGTTGGCTTTTCATTGTTATTTCAAATAAAGTGATTTTACAGCCTCCCTCATTCGTCCATGTAGTAAAATTCTCAGAATAGTCTTGATGTCTCTCTTTTGGAGATGAGTAAATTTGTCCTTGGGGAAACTGCGGTGAGATTTCGGCGGTTATTGATATCAGGCACAAGAACTCATGACGAGACTGTGATTCAGAAACAGCTACGCCGCATGCAAGCGTGTCTGTACATATACTTCCCAGACCTGTGATCAGAGGCATTGGCAAGAATGGGTGGCAGTCTGGCGACAGTGAAGCTGAAATCTGGGAAACGGGGCCAGAAGGCTGCTATCCTGCAGGCTCCCTAGAGTTCCCAACCACTTGCAACCACGGTGACGCAAATGTGCTGTCAACCGAAAATCAAAAACACCAAAAAATGGACAGAATGATGGACAAATATAAGTGTCTATCTGTATATTTTCCAGGAAGACTGGAAAAGAAAATCAGAGATGTGTGCGTGTGTGGGGGGTGGGGGGCAGAATTTCTCAACCATTATCAGCACTATCAGCCATGCATAATAAGATTCCCAAGGGATCATTCATTGTCTTGACATGACAACACAAAATTAGAGAGCTAATCTCTTACCTGTAGTGAGAATCACTTCTTTTGTGTCATTCAATAATGACGCTGAGAAAAATACGCATTTGTTCTTACAGAACAGAAATTAGCTTGTGGATCACAGACTTGTAACATGTCCAATGTGAATTGAATACAGTTACAATTAGTAAACTGATCCATGAGACTGCACACTGCTGCGTTGTGCAAATGTCGCTAGTTTTAGTGCAGGCAGCTCTTTACACTTCTCCTCCCTCCTCATCCAGACCACAATTACACTTGCTATTTGGAAGACAGCTCCTTTGAAAATAGTTGGAGGTATAAATCATTATATATTGTTTTTGTTGCTCAAAACCAGAAACAATTACTTGCTTCTTGACATAAGTACTTCTTTGGGTTCTTTTTAAAACTTTAATTTTCAGTTATTTTCTGGAATACTGGGATTTAGGATTTACTTTTATATCAAAGTAAGCATAATCTTCACTATAAGTTTTGGTTTGTTTTTTTATAAACTTTCAGTGACTATAAACTAGTTTAATTAAAATTATTTGGACTCAAGATTAAAGAGATTTGAAGCAGAAATTAAGGGAGATGACTCTAATTCTGATTTTAGATAAGTCATAATCAACTAGAAATAAACTAGAGAGTAACTAGTCAGATTATTGAAATAGTCGGATCATTAAGTTCGCGAACTTGCCACCATGCGCTAATGGAGGCAGCACTATACAAACAACTCAGTAAGGTTTCATACCTTTGGTATATCTGTGTCTCACAGTTGTGTTTGTGTCGACATGCGGTGGTGTCTTGCTGAGTGGCATTCATTATTGTTGTTGCATGTTTTTGAGTGCTGTTGCAAAATTGTTGAACTAAAGCAACAAACAAACATTAAATTTCTTGCTAATCTTGTCGAAAACAAAAGTGAAATCAGGGACATGTTACGTTTACGGGGATAATGCCATGAAGAAAATGGCAGTGTGCAAATGGGTTAAACATTTTTCTGAGGGGAGAGAAAGCATCATTGATGCAGAGAGGTCAGGATGGCCAGTAACAAGCAGAACTGACAAAAACATTACAAAAATTTGTTGAATTGTGCATCAAAATCCTCGGCTGACTGTGAGAATCATAGCAGACCAAGTAAACATCAACAGAAAAACATTTTTAAAAATTTTCACTAAAAATCTTAGCATGAGAAAGGTGTGTGCAAAAATGGTCCCGAATGAGCTCACGGATGATCAAAAGCAAAGCAGAGTTGAAGTTTGCCAAGACCTTTTGGAGAGTCAAGACGATGTTTTGGGCCATGCAATCACTAGTGAAGAAACATGGGTGTACCAATACGATCCTGAAACACAGTGTCAAAATGCACAATGGAAGTCAGTCAATTCTCCACAACCAAAAAAGTTCAGTCAGTTCACATCAAGAGTTAAAATGATGTTGCTAACCTTTTCGATATCAGAGGGATTGTTCATTATGTATTTGTGTCAACTGAACAGTCAACCAAATTTACGAAGTGCTGAAACGTCTGCAAGATAAAGTTAGATGAAAATTACCTGAACTTTTCACCAACGACTCATGGATCTTGCATCACAACAATGTACCAGCTCACATGGTACTATCTCTGAGGGAGTTTTTAACCAGTACACAAATAACTGTATTGGAACACTCTCCCTTCCCACCAAAAAGGCCCCCAGTGACCTTTTTCTTTACCGGAAGATAAAGGAAATATTGAATATTGAAAGGAAGACACTTTGATGACTTTCAGGATATCAAGGGTAATATAATGACAGCTCTGATGACCATTCCAGGAAAAGAGTTCCAAAATTGCTTTGAAGGGTGGACTAGGCTCTGGCATTGATGCATAGCTTCTCAAGGGGAGTACTTCGAAAGTGACCATAATGATATTCAGCAATGATGTATGTAGCACTTTTTCTAGGATGAGTTCATGAATTTAATCATCAGACCTATATATAGTAATGTTTAGGGTTTTCTTCCGCAAAATTTTTAGGGTAAAAATAATCTCATGATACTTGGTTTATTTCTAAATAAATAGCTACAATAGATATTTGTTGGTTTTTTTTTAAGGTGTAAGGTCATTTTAGTGTGAAGTATTGACTTTTCCTTTTTTTTTTTGTAAAAAGATAAGCTAAACATAATTAGTTCTCAAAATTAATTAAAAAGAGTTAATTTTAAAATTAGTGGTTTAAAATTTGATAGTCTATATATTATATTTTCCTATTAATATTAACAGACAATTTTGAATGTTTTAGAAAAAATAAACCTTAATAAATATATAAAAAATTTTAATAATTTATTACTTTCACTGTAGTTTAAATTTCTGATGAAATTATCTTTATACATGCTCAATACATTCACAAGTTATTTTTAATGCAAATTATGTGAAAATCTTAATTATAACAGTATATATTAATTGTGCTAAAAGTAAAACCAGAAAAGTAAATTTTATTATAAAAATATGCATTAACTTATGAATTATTTATGTATTTAATCACTTCTAAACATCACTGGACATCAAACGAATGAGATGTGTCAAAAAATTGAATACACTGTCTCTGTTATTTCATTAACTTTTAGTGAAATAAAATCCAGAGCTTTACACATCTTTTTTATTTTATTATTTTGAATGTGTATTAATCACTATGGGATAATGGGGCATATTTTATTAAAGAGCTTGCATTTTTATTTATAACTTTTAAATATACATATATATGGCACCTGGGCCTTCATTTCTACTCTTGCCCCAAGCCCTGCAGCCTAGATCTGACATGATATTTACCTTTGTCAGATGTGTGGAAAGGGCTGTTTCTCCAAACATTTTATTAATGCAAGAATCCTGAAAAGACCCTGCTTTGTAAATTATTTGAATAGAATAAAATATAGAAATCAATTCATACAATGTTATAAAGTTATGAGGTAAATTATTTAAAAGTTGTTTTAAATCATGATAAATTATTTATAATTTCATTGACAATTCTGGATATTGGGTTTGGAATTATTGAGTACTACACCACCAATAAAGCAGATCTTGTGAACAACCATTATTTAACTGATTATTCATTGTTTTTCTGGTTTTATATGTCTATTAAAGAGTTCCATGTGATGTATTATTTCCATTTGAAGAATGAAGTTTGAGTGTGTCCACAGAGGACCTTGCTGATGAATCTAATTCATCAGTCATCTTTCCTCTCTTCCACCCAATGGTGGCCTCATTGACTCGAGCTTTATGATTCAAGATATGAGTTTAAGGCTCTAGTTTTCTCACGTTGCCAGAGATGCTTGGTGGGGCTGCCATATTTCAGTGAACTCCTTTGGTATGTGATGCAATTGAAAACCCCTCTCCTTATGCTGAAATGTGCTATAGTTAGTTTTCCATTCCCTTTCTTATATCAACCCCTATATTGCCTGCTTTTGAATTGTTTGAATTTTACTTTCAAAGAAATCATAATTTGTAAACTTCTACATATTTCCCCCTTTCCAAGTTCAAGTAGCTTCACAAAGCATGGTTTCAGGTTCTTAAGGTAAGATACCTTACTCCGAGGTAAGGAACATAGTGATTAGTTCACTCAGTCATTAAGAAGATCTCAGTGTAATATCTCTACCGCATGGGCCTCTGTCTGTAAAAGTAGTGAGACTGAATCATAGTCTGATGCAGGGATAGCTGACGCAACAAATTAGAAGCATACCTTCTGTTTTCCTTATAAATGTTTTAGTGACACCCCTCTACTTCTACAACATGCATGTGCATGTGCGCGTGCGCGCGCGCGCGCGCACACACACACACACACACACACACACACTTTGTTGAATTTGAGAACATGAGAAGAATGAGATGGAAGCACATTTTTTAGCTGTGTAGTACTGTGTTCACGTCTCTGAGAAAATAACATTGCACTGCATCTAGAGTGACTCAATAAAATATAAGCCCTGTGTTGAGTACGAGTACAATCTATTGAGCAATTGCAAAATAGAAGAGATCTCCTGGGTGCTAAGATATCCTGGTTTTAGTTGTGATGTTCAAGAGCAACTTTGTTCCTCCAGGTCTGCACCACGTTCTTATTTTTAAATACATATGTCTATACATGGCTACATACACATTGCCATTTCCATACAATGTATTTTATTCATTCTCTAAATAACAGGTTGTACTTTTAGAGACTTTCCTCCTACTATAAATATTCATCACTATTTTCAGACTTCAAAAACAGCTTTCTTCAAACTGGGGTGCATGAATCCCTGAGGTTCATAAAGACTTTCCATGTGGTAAGATGACAAGAATAGTAATTTTGAGAAACTAATTTTAAGGAAATCAATTACAAGATCTTCAACATCAAATTCTAAATTTTATGTCCTAAAATAAATCTTCCTGAGAACTTATCTGTGATTCAAACTGCCCCTTTAAATCACACTTCTCTCATTTTTACACAATAAAGCCACACCTGTCACCAATATTTAGTCATACCTTGGTACATGTCCCTGGGTGTCAAAACCTTTGTAGCACCAAACAGAGATACATTGAAATGTGAGTAAGAGTAAGATAAAATGAGTAACTCTAGTGACTAGGTAAGAAATTCTTTTAGCAAGTCCAGTGGTTATCAATTATTTGCTTTCAAGAATGTTAAAGAGAGACATAATAACAATGCCAGCAAATATGTTATTAGAAATAATTACGATGAAAGATCATTATGTGACTTTTGGCATAAAACTTGGATGGAATTTAAAGAACCGGGTCACAGTGCATTAGGAAAACTCTTGCATTTCTATTTACCTTGTATGTGAACATAGATTCTCATCTATAAAAAAATAGGAATACAATTCATGCTATCTAATCCAGCAAAAAATAATTTTTTTATAAAATAGCAACTCACTGATGAATAAATCAACACAAATCAACAATAGATGCATATCCTAAAATACTTCTTATGATGACTATTTTGTTTCAAATTTAATAATATTTACATTTTGATCAATTATGAACTAACAATAATTATAATGAGTTTCCAGTACAGAAGAACTTTCTTTTCAATGCTTAAAGATTTGCAGGTCACAAAATTTTAAAAATTTAATTAACTTCAGTATGTACATTTTTTCAAAAAGAAATATGAGTGATAAGCATAAGATTTTCAAGCATGGAATTATACTGCAATGGAATAAAACTCTATGTGAGAACTATAATGAAAACTGTAGTTCATGAAAAAAAGACACATAAAATTTACAACTATTGAAGATATTTTCTATGTATTTGCAAACAGATAATGGCGAATAGCAAGTCACCATGATATTTAGACTGCAGTAGTTATGTTTAGAAGTATGACAATAGCTTTATTTTAAAAGTCAGTATTTACAATATACTGGAATTTATATCTTTTGCATCTAAACACTTGTTGAAAACTTATTGATACCAACTTGTAAATGTGTGGGGGGTATTTTATTCAATATTCCTTTAGGAATAAAGAAACAAAAGTTTTGAAGATTCTACTGTATACCTTTTGACCAAATAATTACATATCTTACTGTCCCTTATAAAGATAAGAAGTGAATGAAATCGGGTAGGTGACATACCCAGAAAAATCTCTAGATATCATCTCATCATCTCATGAAATTATTATACATTTTCCTTCATATGTCTAGACATCAATATTTCCTTTAAATGAGATATTTTATGTTTGGTTTTAGAAATTTACTTTGTTATTATTCTGGAGTTACTCAGCAAAGTTGTGCTTTAAGATATGTCTTTGGTGCCCTTCACATCCAATTAATGGTACAAATTGCCGCCAGCACCTGCCATAATTTCTAGGCCATGATTCTTTCATGATGTTTCCCTGGCTCTCTAGAACTCCAAACTTACCTTGTCCTTACTGGGAAGAGATTTATTCTTCTACACACTATATTCTATTAAGATCATACCCTTTTGGAGT
The DNA here is from genome assembly GCA_004026885.1 of Lyroderma lyra. Taxonomy (NCBI): domain Eukaryota; kingdom Metazoa; phylum Chordata; class Mammalia; order Chiroptera; family Megadermatidae; genus Lyroderma; species Lyroderma lyra. The sequence goes on from PVJL010000033.1 coordinate 136,760, forward strand.
TTTAAACAATTATTAATTACTTATTTTATCTATTTATTTTTGGAGAGCTCTTGTTTTTCTCAGAAGTCCATTTTTAAAATATCATTTGATAAACATTGCACAGAAAGGAGTATTCCAACTTTGCTCAAGAGTCCTAGAAGAGGATAGTAAAAATAATGATAATGATAGCAATATCACAAACAAGTCAGAAAATTCACCTGAAAATACACGGCAACTAAGAGGCAGAAGTTTGATATCAGTACCCAGACTCTTAACTGTTGTTATGTCAAGGTAACAGCAATGTTTATTACTGGTATTTATGTATAATACTATGCACCTAAATGGCCCTCTGATTTTCTAATTTTTTAAATTTAAATTTATTAATCTAAGTTTTAAGTGGTTAGATCCTAAAATAACAGAATTAACAATTAGTGATCAAATCCTGCACATCTTAGACATGGAATCACAGATTTTACCCTTGAAGAGGTTTATTTGTCTTCAAAACCTTGTCACTGGTTACACTGGGACCAGTATGGCTGGGGCTGGGCAAAGATTACCACTCCTAAAAGGCTTAGATTGAAGTTCTACTCACTAACATTATATTAGAAAGGAGTCTTTAATAATCAGCCACATACTGGAAAGGCAGAGAAATTAAACATTCTTTTCTGTTTAAAAGTTGTTCTCCCTCTTTGCAAGCCTGAGTTCCAAAATCAGTCTGGCATCAGATTGGTTGCTAACATTACTCTTAAATTTAAAAAAGGGTTATCATATGTTTCTTGAAGTTGATTTACACCAGTCCCCCAAAAAGATGACAATCAAATTTGGTATTAAACTACATAATACCTTCTATGTAAACTGCCATTCTGAAATATATACGTTTTAAGTCAAGGGAGCTATAAATATCATTTTATGCTCTGAATCAAATATAAAGGAATCAAATAAAATGATCTTTTGGGGGTAGCTTTTTCCCTTTAATGAGCAAGTCTTTACCAGGTTTATATACATTGCATAATGTTGCATATTTTCTTGAGATATTCTTCATGAAAAATATCATTAGCCATTATTCTGAGGTTACCACAATAGAATTACTTTATAGATATGGCCACTACAAAACAGTATGAGTTAGGAAAAGAAATTTCAAGATCATAGTAACAGAAATGAAAAATAGCCTAAATAGACCAAAATTGGAAAGAGAGAGAGAAGCTAGAAATTGGCTAATTTAAGACTTCCAGAAATAGAAAAAATAAAAAATACATTTTGTGCTAAAATAAGATACAAACCAATAGACAAATAGTCTTGAAACTGAATGCTGCTTTTTAAGGTTTTAAGAAAGTTGGTAGAGCATTAATGAATCTGTACAAATAAAGACCAGAAAATCACGTCTGTAAAATTTTCCTTGAAAACATTTTTATCGTCAGTGTTGATTTGTTTTCCATTGTAATAATATTTTCTGGAAGGAAATCAATATATACATTGAACCTTATAAGTGAAATGATGAAGAATTGTGGAATTCAAGGAAAACTTCCAAGTAAAGTCCATCAATCATTCATTCAATATTCCTTCCTTTATTCAACAAATATATTCTTCAACAATTGGAGATAGAGCAGTAAATAAGCAGATAAAAATTCTTGCTGATATTCTGGTAGGGAGACACATAATAAATAAGTAAGTAAGTATGGAAAATGACAATAAGGGCTACTTAGAAAGAAAAAGGTAAGGAAAGGTGATAAAGAGAATGGAGAGAGGTGCATTAGTAAATGGGATGACCAAGGGAAAGCTTCACTGAGAAGATGACATCTGAGTAAAGTGTGAAGAAGGTGAGGGGTGTCGCCCGTAGATACCTAGTGGAAGACTTGCTCAGGAAGAACAAATGCAAAGAGCTTGAGATTGTGGTATGCCTAGCATCAGGGCCAGAAGCAGCAGTAGAGCGTGCCAAAAGGCCCATTCTGAGCAGAATAATCATTAAAAGATGTCCTATTTTGTAGAATGATGCAGGATTTCAGTCAGGGTAACCCAATGGGTATGTGGGGTCCCGGGCAAATAACTTTTGCGGGCCCCTGTCTGTATAAACAATTTGATTAAATTATATTACATTTTAATAGGCAGATGCATGAAGATTTAGTTAGATTAATGGATAGGTTCCTTTTTGAATGTTAAATTTATTGGGGTGACATTTGTTAGTAAAAATTACATAGGTCCCAGGTGTACAATTCTACAGTGCACCGTCTGTGTGCTGTATTACGTGGTCACTACCTAGAGTTCTTTTTCCATCACCATATATTTGACTCCCTGCCCTCCTCGCCTCCCCACTCCCTCCTCCCCACCCCCTCCCTTTGCTCCCACTTCCCTGCTCCCCCTCAAGTAACCACTAAACTATTGTGTCCGTGAGTTTTTGGTTTTTTGTTGCTTTCAGTTTTATATTTCACATATGAGTGAAGTCATGTGGTTCTTGGTTTTTTTCTGTCTGGCTTATTTCACTAAGCATGATGACCTCAAGGTCTATTCATTTTGTTGCAAATGGCAGTATTTCAGCTTTTCTTACAGCTGAGTAATATTCCATTGTGTGTATGTACCACAGCTTCTTTATCCAGTCATCTGTCACAGGGCACTTTGGTTGTTTCCATGTTTTGGCCACTGTGAACAGTGCTGCAATCTTGACAAGGAATAACAAGTGCTGGAGAGGATGTGGAGAAAAAAAGAACTCCCACACTGCTGGTGGGAGTGCAAATTGGTACAAATGCTATGAATTACAGTGTGGAGGTTCCTCAGAAAATTGGGAATGGAGTTACTATATGACCCAGCAATCCCCCGTATCTACCCCAAAACTTTGAAAACCTTAGTCCACAAAGACTTACTTATGTACCCCTATGTTCATTGCATCTATATTTCTTATCAGCATTTGTCCTGGCTACAGATGGGGTAGGGATTCAGCCCCTTTGTTCGCAGCCCCTTGTACCCAGATCTTCCCTTGAACAACTTGTTTTTACCATCCTGTTAATTCCATTGTCTGTTTCATTTTCCCTGCTGCCTAATCATCAATTCATTCTCTAGCCCTTGGCAAGAGTCTATACAATTAATGTGCAATTTTATTCAACCAATTAGTGTACTGCAAACAGAGACACCAGTGAGGAGACTATTGCAATAATCCAGGTGATAGATGCCAGTGACAAGCTGTGTCAAATTTGATATTAGACGCTCACGCATCAAATAAGATGAGGACTGAGAAATGCTCATTCGATCAGTCCTCTCTAAGTGTTCGTGCCGGCTAATAAGTGAACATAAGAAATAAGACATTTCTTGCTAACGTACTCATTTCATATGTTCATAGGTTTGCTATTGTGTTGCTGTTTCAGGTACACACTGTCTGCAACTTAATATTTAACTTTCTAATGGGTCTATGCATGAGTTCAGTTTTTATCTCCTGATAGCTCCTCAAAGAACCTGTGAACACGGTAAACCTTGGTCTCTCATTAAACCTATTAGTAAAGGAGAGATTCAACTGAGAATTTGGAGATTGTTCCAAATAAACCTTAACAGATTCATTGTTGCTTTTTTGCCAAGGGCTAGAGATTGAATTGATCATTTAGTCAGCAGGGCTAATAAAATAGGTAATGGAGTTTAACAGAATGGTAGAAAATGACTCAAGTAAGGATCTTAGCCCCAAGGGCTGAGGATGAAGAGCTGTATAATAGTTCCTGCCACACCTACAGCCAGGTGACTGCTGACATTGAACCATGGACCTTGTTAGAGAAGAGGCGCCTACATTCCTTTTTGCTTTGGGCCATACTTGATCTCAAAATGTCTATTCAAACACATAGACAAAGGTACGGGGGCACGTTTCTCAGGCAGTTTCTGACAACAGAAAATGCGAAGGGAGGTAATAACTATGGAATGACCTCCAAGAGCAGAGACTGAGAGCTAAGCCTATGACAGCAGAAGTAGATTCTACATGCAAAATAGGGCTGTTACGAGTTTCCGATGAACTCGTGCATGTGAATTTTACTATATAAATTGAAAATACTATTATGATAGCTCAAAAAGCATTTTATTTTGTACCTGTCTTATATTTTACGGTATTTTCCACCCTCACTTGAGATACTACTTGTAAATGAGTTACAGAACCCAAAATATCAATCAAAGCTACAGACAGATTTTTCCTTCATGTTTTATTTTCTTAAAAAAATTTTTTTTGAAAAAATAAAGTGAGAATTTGGTTCAGGTTATAAATAAGCAGTATCCAGGGATAAGAGCCATCCATGAGTCAGCATGAATCAGTAACTCAGTAAGCCTGGGAACTGGAAATCAGTAGGAATGTAATAACTTTCTAGCGTTTAAATGTGAAGAAAGCTTTTGAATGCTTGAAATTTCAAATGTTTGTGGTTGTCTGTTTGAAGAGGATTTTGTAATACCAAGTAATTCAGGGAAAGGTCTTTCAGACAGGACAGAAAGTTGCTACCCTGTCACATTAAAAATATTTTACTTAGGTAACTCGAACATAATGAAGTAGGAAGTTTTATCATATGAAATCCTGAAGCATCCACAACTAGTGAAAGCTTGGGATGCCTAAAATAAATCTCAAAATAAACCTATCAGGGACAGATTTCAACCAATTTAACATTATAAAACAAGTGAAAATTTAAGTCTCCAAATATTGTAACCATAAAACAGGGCTCCCCACATTTTTGTGGAAGGTACAACATTTGATTCATCAGCTCTTTAGATCTATGGAGGGTAGGAGCAATGGTGATGTTGGTGAAGATCTCTAACTGAATTGCTTTTGAATTTGTGTGATAGAAAAGCAAATAAACAGGCAAATAATTATTCACTACCAACTACTGAGCTATTAACTAAGAGATGAAAACAGGGACACTGATAAGTTATAAATTATAAGCAGTAGTGACATTGTAAGTGATTAAAAAATCAGCATTGTATACTCATGGACCAATGAGAATGGGTGGCACATGCATGCAGAAAGCACAGTAGCTGTAGTTAACCAGTAGAGCCTTACTGGTAAGTATTTGCTGAATGTTCGTGTCAGTTGTTAGTAAATTCTTCTAGCAAATGAATGATACAAGTGAAACTTAAATTTCCAGTGAGTTTACTGAGTGACACTCCCTTTCATGTACAATAAGTTGGTTCGTCATTATATGTAGGAATTTGATCAGTATCTCACAGGCTATTTGGAAAATGTATACAAATTGTTTAGGTTGCTGAGAAATAATTAAATTAAAATTTTTTCAAGAAACAACTTCATTTGGATAAGAGTAGATAATAGTAGACCAAATAGCAGTTACTTCTCAATGTGGTAGCTACTTTTTTTTATGCTAATGAAAGGATTAGAAACTGGGACAGACAGAGGAGCCTCAGCTAGAGTACATGCTTGCCTATGACTTCGAGTAATATTCTGTGGTTTGCTTTGAATGCCTGGTTAGTTAGAGAGATAGGATCAGCATTGTCGGTTTCGTATTTATGGTGCTATAACACTACAAGTAGCCAACTGATTCCAATTTACTGATGTGGCAGCTGATATCTTCCCCACTTCTAAATTATAATGCTCATTGTAAATTGGAGCTTGATGATCCTGGACATATTCCCAAGGTTCTTCGGGCCCACTTGTGTTGTAGGCTAATGCTAAGTTAGCAAGAGCATCACAATAAACTGACCATCTGAACAGGGAATTGCAAATTAAACTCTGTAGGAAAGGTTAGAGGAGAGAGCAGAAGATATATATATATATATATATATATATATATATATATATATATATATATATATATATTAATTTTGGAGGGGGAGGTAGTTCCTTGGCTGAAAATTGAACCCAGGCCGCAGTGTTGAGGGCACTGAAGCCTAGCCACTACACCAGCAGGGAACTCTATATAAAATTTTAATCCTATTAAAATTAATCCTATTAATTTGATCATGTTAGATAGTATGAAAGGCTTTTGATTTTATACATTATTACATGCTTAAAAATCCTATGCTGTGTTTCTCATTCTTAGAGATAAGATGTATTCAAAATAGGCAAAATTCAGCTTTGCAAGATAAGAAGAGTTCCAGAGATTGGTTGTATGCCCATGTGAACTACCTAAGCTACTGAAATGTACACTTAAAAATGGTTAAGATGGTAAACATTATTTTTAAAATGCTGGAAAAATATGCACGTGACAATCAAAAAGCAATGAAACATGCTTGGAAAACTCGTTAGTCATTTCACTCATGGATGGTCTCATAAGTAACTTTAAAAATCTTTAGTTATGTAAAATCTCATTACGTTTTTTTAAAAGCACACATAGTAAGTTATTTCCTATAGGTTGAATATATGAAGGCAGAGATTTTTGTCTGCTTTGTTCGACGCTGTGTCTCCATGCCAAGGACAATGCCAGGCGCAGGATAGACAACAAATATGGGCCTGTGTTTCTTATTTTGTATGTCACATTATCTGCCATTAATAGAAGTAAAAGAAATAAAATTAATTAAAAAATAAAAAAGGCCAATTCATGAGGACAAATGTTTTTATGACTTTCAATTCTAGAAGAAGTTTAATTTAGTCTTGTTTTTCAGTATAAATGCAATCCATTTGAAAAAAAATGTTTATGTAGCCAGGTTTTACATTTCCATAACAATATTTCCCAAACTAATATTCCCACTATTTACTGCTTTCTGGAAATTTAGCAGCTGTGTCAAGCACAAAGGAATTTTGGATCCCAGCAAGATTGGGAAGGTCTTGGTTATTACCTTTGTACTTCTCTTTACAGCAAGAATTCTCCTAACTTTTAATAAGCCAATGACCATCAGGAACCTTTAAGAGAAGAATTACAACATCCTGTGCTCCCCAAACACGTTTTAATCCTAGAGCATTGTGTGCGTATGTGTATGTGTACAGTGCTTGTTAAATATTTCCTGGAAAGAATGTTCTCCAGGCCCAGCGTCCCACAGAATAGAGTTCAGGAAAATGCCATTCCAGCGAGAAATCAAAGAAGGCTGATTTCTATGTCAGTGACACCATTTGTCAGGTGGCACCAGTAAGTTTCTGCTTAGTGGGTTAATGTGGCCCAGGTGTCCTTTTGAATGATCTAATGAGGTTTAAAATTTATAGCATCTCAGCGAAATCTATAATTCCCTTTTGGTATTAATTTAGTCCCTGACATGAAGACATGCTTGGAGAAACAGTGTTCTCAGGATGATTCACGTTCAGAGCTTACATAGCCTCCTAGCAGATTTTTCCTTCCTGCAATTTTCATCAGAGCTCTCCAGGATTCATCTGACGGATTGACAGTCACTTTCTTCTAATAGAAAGCAATTCATTTGAATTTAGTTTCCGCAACATGAGACTACTGTTTTCTTTTTCAGAACAGGTACAAAAACATTTCATTTGGAGTCATTTTTTTGGTATTACATTTAAATTTCATCTCACAAAGATTTAGGTATATCTTCCTTTTCCTATTTGATGTGTACTCCGCTAATTCTGCTGAAACCGATATTTTATTAAGGGGCATTACTGAAACATGATTAATGTGATTTACATGGAGCAACCCAAGAGCAAATTATTTTGGTAAAAATAAGAATCTTTTTCTGTCTGGTTTTTAAATGATATATGTATTTCATTATTTTTGCAAGGTAGGATGCAATTGCAGCTGTGATAGTTTAGTTGTGATGATGTTGATAAAAACATTATTGATAATTTGGAATTTCCAAAGAGATTGTGCCTTTGTAATTATCTTGTAAGATAGGTAGGATTATAAAATACAAAACGATGGTGAGAATCAAGAAGTGTAAGTGGCTTGCTCAAGTTTCAAAGTAAAATGACCTGGAGCTTAAGTCTAGCTGCACCAAATCCAGTTTTGACATTTCTTTCATTAGGCTATTAGGCCAAAATTATGATGTAATTCAAACAATTCAGCAGGTCTATTTATATGGTGAATTCTTAGAAAAGGAATTGATGGTTCAAAAGATAAATACATTAAAACATTTTTATGTCTATCATCAAAATCTTTCCAAAGGCTGAGCCAATTGCATTTTTATATGGGAGTTTCTGATTACTCATGCCCTAGATAACTAACTGAGTGCGTTATTAAATATTAAAAATTTTAATAGATTGTTCTTCTAGTAATCTTGATATTTTAAGTGGTAAGCTATTCAAGGAACTTCTAAGTCTCTTTATACACATATAGTTCTGTTTTTATAAAATACTTTCTTTGCTTTTGCTCTTTTTAGAAATACTTAGCATTTTCTTAATGACTTGTAAAAATTCATTGTACCTTACGACTAGTGTTAATTATTAGCATATAAATTAGTGTGGAAACAAATTATTCTTATAATAACACTCTTCTCAGTCACTTGCATTTCACTATATTCTCTTCAGTGGAAGAGAAGGGATGGAGTTCTAGTTAATCTACTGGGAATTCAACATAAGCTGCGATCTCTTTTATTTGTGCCTTGGAGTGCTCTTAGCATTATTTGCTTTATTTCTCAATCAATTTTCTTTTCTTTTGTGTCAAAGTACGGATTTACTCATGGAAGATGTCACATGCAAAAGTCATCTTCTATGAGTGTCTCAGAAGAAAACAGTTTGAGAATATTTATCTAACGTATCATCCCTTTTCCTAATCAGGGGCAAAGTAGAGAGGAATGGGGGGAGGGGAAGAGAATCCCCGTGCACATGGGTCAGATGACCTACAAAGAGTCATGAGATTCATCAGCATCAAAGCCCCGGACTGAGACCTTCTTAGAGCCCTCACACTCCACCCCTTCTCTCTGGTGCACAAACTCTACTGCCCTGACATTCCATGTCTTTTTCAGATCCAAGCAAGAAAAAAACAGCATCTTAAGAAGCACCGCCACATTCTTGATATGGTTTCCCATAAAAATTCCCTTGATAATTAGCTAATATGAAGCTTTCACATGAGTTTATTTGGGAATTGGCCGCCACCATGTTTTTGCTGTTGTTGCTGCTGCTGAAATAGTTTGAGTCTGAAATCATGGCTGTGGTTACATTTCTTTGGCCAGAGGATATTGTGAAAGCCTCCATCACCACAGAAACAGATGAATACTCCTCAGGCTCATACTGGAAAAAAAAGTGCATCGGTGACAGCAGCTCCAGCTGCTGTTCATGGGAGGCCCAAGCCCGTGACTCAGCCTCCTGAGTGGGTGTCCCCAAACCCAGTGATCCATTTCCTCCCCTCCGGGCCCTCGCCACTCCTCACAGGGTCCTTTGCACACTGACTGGTTTCTCTGAAAGTTATTTTTCTACCAATTCTTTCTCAAATTTATGATAGCTTTAATGAAGAAAGGGTGGCCTTATTTTCCTATCTGGAAAAGAAACTTCTTTCATGAAGCTAAGAATTAAGATTCCTAGGTTATAATTCCTGAGTCATAAACCTTTTCTTTAATATTCCAAAGTAATAAAAGTAATTATAGAAAATTTCAAAGCACAAACAAGCTAAAACAAAACAAAACAAAGAAATCACACACTGTGTCAGCACCCCAACACCAAAATTGTTGACAATGTCATGAAAAGTTACTTTCTTTTCTATGAATTTATGGCATAGGCTTTTACAGCTTTTGTTTAATTGGAGGTAGCCTAAAAGAACACAAAGGCAATGCTCTTTGTATACTCAGATAATGTAGTATTTTCATTTGGTGAAACATTCATCTTGATGGTATTAAAAAATCAAATACGTAATGTGTCACTTGAGCAAAATTAGCCTGATTTCAGAAGATAGGTCTTACTTTGGCTCCTCAATTAACTCAGTGGTAAATCTTCCAGTAAAAAACACAGCCTCTTTCGGCTTAACTTGACCTATCTGTAAAACAGGGCCTGATGACCCCTAAGTATTTTTAAGAATTCATACTTTTATGATTCTATTCAAAAACAAACATAGGAACATTTTCCAATCCAAAATCTCAATTTTGTAAATGTGTGGGAAGCATCATGACTAGTTATGAGGTCTTAGTTTACCATCTCAGAAACACGGACAGTGTCTGATAAGTGGTTATTTTTAGTTTCAGCTATATTTTGGTTTTCAGAGAAGCTAAGAAAATGACTCTTCCTTGAAAAAGTGCTATCTACTACATCATTTAGTATTTTCTTTTACAATGTGGTCACAGTCATGAAAGGCTTCTGGCATGTAAGGAGATGGTCTTTTTTTCTTGTAAATAATAATATTATTTTTGTTAAAAAAACACGAGTTCCTTAGGGAAAATTCAAACAATTAAAAAAAATACAAAGAAGACATAAAAAATGACTCCAAATGCTACCAAATAACTAAAATTAGCATTTGGTGAGCATCATTACAAATATTGTCTGTGCATTAATAGGGAGGAAAAGACAGACACACTAACAGGAATTTGGAAAGGAGTGCGACAGACTTGCACAGCATGTATTTTTCAGCTCAGTAGATAGGACTAACTTTATAATACTGTGATCCTTCTTTATGAACAATTTTAATAGAATTTCAACGTTTAAATATACTGAAACTAATTAATGGAAAAAAATAAGGAAACTGAACTTGAAATGAAGAAAATGCTGAACCTCAGAGCAATTCTTCAACCCAAAAAATGGAGGATATAATTATGAAAAAAAATGTTATAATTAAATTTTTTCATAATTTCTTTTTTTAATTTTATGAAAGGTTGACTCTCTGATGTAAAAGGTAAGGAGCATAGGAATCTTACATTCTCTCTACTCTTCCTTCCTCATTTCATTTTTATTGTTTTTATTATCACCATTGCTTTTCAAGATTTTGAAGATTTCTGCAGACATAATTTTTAATTGTTTAATAGTTGCTATATGTTCAATTGATTCAATTATCATTACTAGTTCTTATCCCAAAGCCTCCCCATTTTTGAGTACTTTATTTTAATTAATCTCCTGATTAATCTGATTTCATCCACAATGTAGTTTTTCCAAGAAGGGTTCTGGTTGTTGCATTCTCCGGGCTCTCTTATCTAAAATCGTCTAACACTTGCTTTATAATTGAATTGTGACCTTGCTAGATAAAAATTCTGACATGACAGTATTTTACTCCCTGAATTCTGTCAATTAGTCACAGTTCCATTTTACTATCAAACTGAGTGTCACTGTGATAACAACTGTGAAGCACTTAAAACAGTGCTTAGAAAGCAAATAAAAAGTTCTATGTGTAAATGTTTTTTAATAAATAAAAATCTGAGACCAGACTTTAACCTCATTATCGGTATGTGGTTTAGTTTTTTAGGTGCTTGAATATATTTTGCTTTATTTCAATACATCAAGTGGGATATGCTGCAATATTGATTATTCTTCAATATTTTTTGGAATATGATACATCTTTTCAATAGATTAAGTTTTCTCCATTTTAGGGAATTTTCTTCTGTTATATCTCTGAGTACATTTTTCCACTGTATTTATTTATGTCTTTATTTTACGGACATCAGTTTTGCTTCAAATGCTTCTCTTCCACATGGTAAACATCTTGCCTTTTAAATCTCTTTCGTACTACTCTGGAAAACAGTTCAATAGTTACTTTCAATACTAAAACTCAACTTACCACATGACCAGGACATATATCACAGAGAAATCTTTTTTAATTCATGCAGAAATGTGTAAATGAGTGTTTATAGTAGCCTTTTTTTCTTTTGTAATAATCCAGAACTGGAAACAACCCAAATGATCCTTCACTGAGTACACTTGTATCACAAAATACTGCTCAGCACTTACAAAGAAGGAGCTACTGACAAAGATAACGACTTGGATTAACCTCAAGGAAATTATGCTAAGTGCAAAAGGCCATTCTCAAAAGGACACATACTTTAGATTCATTTATGAATCCACTTATGTAACATTTGTGAAATGACCTAATTATAGACATGAAGAACAGATAAGTGGCTGCTAGGGGTTAGGCACGGGGTTGGGTTTGGGGCAGATATGGCTGTGAAGGGTTAGGACTAGGAAACCTTGTGGTGATAATACAGTTAAGTATTTTGATTGTGATGATGGTGACACAAAGCTACACATGTGATAAAAGTGTAGAGAACTATATAGCCACCCACCTTCACACATACACAAACCCCCGTAAACAAGTGCAGGTATAACTGCTAAAATTTGAATAAGGTCTATGGATTTCATTAATGTCAATTTCCTGGTTTTGATGTTGTACTATAGTTAGCCAAATGTTAACAATGGGAAGAGATGAAAAGTTATATAAAGTAAATATATATATATATGTATATATATATACATATATATATATATATATATAAAATAAATTTTACAGTTTAACATGCTATTTTCTAATGACTCAATATTAAAGCACTTGGAGGAAAAAGGTCACCCAATAATGTGTGGAGAGGAGGCTGGGAGAATTTTCAAAACAGAAGAGAGACCACATGGTCTTTATAAGCATAAATTATATGTATATTGACATCTCAGTTTTATGGTAATGAAAAACTGAAGGAAATAAATAAGGATCTACTAACAGAAATGCCAAGCAGACTGGTGAGTTGTCGTCACTCACTCAGTGAAAGCACTCAGCAGTCCTCAGTATAAGGGCACTATCCATGTTCATGGCATTATTATGTCTGTGACTCCAGAAGCCTTATTGGGTAAAAGCAAGGGGACCTTCTATAAACATCCTGTGTCAGTCCAAATAATTTCTAAGCATAATAATGAAAAATGACAAAGTAAAATATTAAAGGAATGGGTACCAAGTAAGGAGACTGCTTTTGGAATGATGCCTAGAGATATTTATACTTAACTCACTAAGACTTGAAAGAATTCTCACTGCCCATCAGTGACAGCATTTATGATGGAATGACTACCCCACCAAAGAGTTCCCTGTCTGGTGTACTCTTCCCTGAGCCTGTTGGGAAGCCTAGAGCTTTCTATATCTAATGTGTATGGGACCAATGGGAAAAAGGAGATTCCAAAGGAAAAAGAATGAAAAAGAAAAGGAATTGATGGGAAGGGGAAAGGTAATGGTTCAAGGGTGAACAAACAAACAAACAAACAAACAAAACAACCAAATCCTGTTGCCTCTCATGAGTTTGTCAGAGAAAGCCAGGTATCCAGGCTGCAACTCGTGCTACAGTTCCCTGTGCTGCCTCGACTCAATGGAAGAAGACAGAGAAGAGGAAGGAGCCCCTGCCATGAGAAAACCCAGGTGGAAGATGTCCATTTTCAGGCACCGCAAGTGAGGCACCTCCCCCACAGCACCAGCCATGCAGGGGCATCTGCGGGCTGGGGAAGGGGACCGAGAATGGGAATCAGCCCTGAGCTGAGTCTAACATTAGACTTTTTGCCGACTAACCTAGGCAGTGACTTAATAGATATTTAGAGTCATAATTTTTACTAATTAAAGTGGATTTCTCATAATTTTAAATAAAAAGGAAGAAATCATACCAAATTCAACACAAACTCTTTTTAAAAATGGAAGAGTTTACCATAGAAAGCAGAATGGATTCCAACTCATCTTGTGAGGCCAGTTTGACGAGGGCACCGAAGGAGCACAAGGACCACGACAACAGAACCCTACAGACAGTATCACCCGTGCACAAAAATTCGAAAAACTAACGTGGGCAAACTGAATCCAGAAATACGTATCAAAAAAGACTGTCCACCATGATTAAATAGAGTTTATCAGAAAAATGCAAGATTGGTTTAATATCTCAAAATCAATAAATGTAATATTAATAAAAGTTAGAAAACCACAATGATATTAATAAACTAAGAAAGAGAATTTGACAATATCTAACACCGAGCAATGATAAAAATGATCAAAAAGCTAAAAATAGAAAGGAACTTCCTCAATTGGTTGGAAGACACGCATGAAAAAACACAACTAACATCATACTTGACTGACTGTCTGTCTGTAATGTCATGAGAAGGGCAAGAGCCTAGGTAGAGAATTTCTTTACATTTTTGAAGTCCATAGTAGCTGAACACATTTTATTAATGATAATTGGCATTCTGCTACATGTGCTCACACAAACTTGTCTTCCAAGATATACAAATACCCTGTATTAACTGGCAGTACTGCTACAAATTTTCCAAACGTCAGAATAATGCATGTCCTGTTATAAACAATGACAGTATGGTTTGTCATAGTCCTCTTTGGTGTTTTATATATTGCAAACACACAGTAGTATCTCTTCTGCTTCATGAGTCTATTTAAACCATTAAGACAAAATTCCTTTCTTACTAAGTCACAGTATTACATTCAATAAGTTACACTGGGCATCACAACTAACACTTGGTTGTAGCTCATCTCCAATCCAGTTTGGCTGAGGTGCCACTGGAGAAAGGGTTCGTGTTCTGGCTCTCTGCTGACTTGGAGAAGAGCAGGCGGTTGTTTCCATCTCCTCGGTGTCTTCTTTTTCACTTCAAATTTAGAAATAGGAATGTGGGATAGGAGTTTACAAACCCACTGAGGTTCATCTTGAGCTGGTGCTGGTCCATAACCCATGGTGTGGGCATACTGGGAGATTACTTTATAATATGCAGTGCCACGGAGTTGGGTCCAAAGATGACAGGTAACAGATTTGAAAGGTTCTTGGTAAAATTTTATAAGCTACCCAAAGGAAAAGCTCCAGACTTAAAGCAAAGATCCTGGGTTTTAGCTCTACTGCTTATTAGCTGCCTGTCTGAATCAGTTATGACCCCTATCTGAGCCCCTGTTTTTATATCTGTAAAATGAGAATTTGATGTGATTAGCTATGTCTGAGGTCTCTTTCAGCTCTTATATTCTATAACTTCAATGACTTTAAACTTGATGCTGCTGCCATACACCATCCCATCCTCATTCTAATCACCAGGGGATATTTCTGTAATGTATCAAGGACTCAGGAAGGCCATGCTAGGGAAATAATTAGTTGATTAATTAATTACCTGTAAAGAGGTTTACCATTTTTTTTTTCATGTATTTGTACTTGTTTCTCATTCTCTGAATGCTCACTATGAGATTTTGACATGTTTTATCTTTGGGATCAAAGACAGAGCATAATTATCAGAGGCAACAATGGAAAAAGAAAAAAAATTCTAGTTACTCAGGTCTGGTGCTGGCTTAAGCATAGTAGTAGAAACTTGACGTACGTCCAGAGAGACAAATAGATTCTTCAATCATTGTCTCTATCCACTAAGAGACAGTGTTAAGAAACACATCCATTACACTGAGTCAGGGAGGCTCCAGATGACAAGTCTAGCCTCATTGTATCATAACTTGTCACAGCATCCTCTGTCTGGTTAGCATCAAAGGCTGATTGACCAACCAATCTCCCTTTCTCTCCCCCACTCCTTTCATTCTGAGGTCATCTCTTTCTCTATGACATTTATAACCAGTTTACAAGAAAATGCTCATAATAACTATCTAAAATTTATATTTGTTTAGTGTTTAGGCCAACCAATGTGAGTGGATACTATTGAAAAGCACAATAATTTTTATGCCTTGGCAAAAAGCAAGTTCTACATCTGGTCAAGAACTGAATGTCAAAGGAGATAGGCAGAGATCACAAGAAAAACAAATTATAAAAATAGATTCTCATAATAGTTTTGCCAGATTTTCCCAATACATGCTACATTTGCTTGTTTGAAGTCATTGGAATGCAGCGCTGTTTTTTTTTCAGTAGTTACAAAAAAACAATGAGCATTTTCTCACATTGGGATTATCTTTGGTACCAATGATGTGCTCAGATCGCTATGTCCTTAAAAGAAGAATTAAAATAAAATGATTAAAGAACTTAGTGTGGGAACTGTAGTCTGGTACAATGTGTCTAAGGAGGCAGACTGCTTCTGCCCTCCAAGGCGAGCCTTGTTTCCTCAGTAGCCTGAGTCAGACTCCTCTATGGGTGCAAGCAGCTGGGTTCCATGGAAGCTCCTGGGGGTGGCATTCCTGGGGGCAGCATGCCCCGGAGGTGGTGCTTTTGCAGCTGCCTCCAAACCAACTGTTTTCCTTCTGAACCTTGATGTCACCACTGAAATACTTTCTATTCTTTTCTACCTCCTTCAACAGAGATCGTGAATTGTGTGAAATCTTGCCCAGACACGTGCAGCTTTGAATTCTAATTCTGTAGACTCTCCATTAACTAGAATTCAAGCAAGCGGCAAAATAAAAAATCGAAGAAATATTACTACATTGATCCAACATGGGTCCCGGTTAACTGAGACTCTACTTACATTTATCTGGCATCTCCCAATCCCTATGGGTGCTGGTTAACTGAGAGTCGTAATATTCTGTGATGGTGGTGAGTGGTTGAGTGTGAATATAATTTGGCAATATTTTACTTTACCCAAACAGCTGTTGAAGTTTAGCTAAACTAGAAATGCATAAAAATGACTCCAAACGTTCTACATGAATTCTTTAATTTTATTTTCCTGAATCTGCTTGGGGGAAGTCTTTTAGCAGATGTCCTGACCATATGGCACGTCTCATAAATTAATTTTTATAACTCATGGGTTGAGAATGTGTTTAATGGAAATATGCCTCCTGGATACATATGTGTTGACACTTTCTATACAAACAGCTAGAAGTATATTGAGGCAAACAGACCTCATAGTAGTGCATCCCATAGAGACGAATAGATGGGAAGCTCATTCTTTCTTCTCTGGGGCACCACTCAGACATTCTTTCTCCGTCACACCGCCAGGAAGTTTGTCAGAATGCGAGACACTCTTTGCTTTGAGCACTCTGTCCTCTCATCGGGGCCACTATCCTTTTTTTTTTTTTTTCCCTATCTGAATAGTCAGGTAGATCTTTTTTTCTTCCTGTCATGTACCTTTGATCCCTTCATTAAGCTCCTGCAAGTCTTACTCTTTATCTTCTCACATCTGTCACAATAGGTGAGCATGGATTTGGGGATTTTGAAACCACTAATCACCTCCATTCAAGCTTGGTGTCTTCTCTAATGTGTTATTTCCTCTCCTGCCAATAAGGTCCAGCTTCTTCAGTGATTCCACAAAAGTTGTCCTTCAGACTATCAGATTCAAGCTATAAATTTCTAAGGCCAACAGCAAGGAGAAGACCAGAGCAGGGTTTTATAAAATTTCTGTTGGCTTCTATCAAATACATGTTGGCTATGGAAGGATTTATATTTAATTAATTATATTAGTTAACAGATTTAAAAATTACATGACTATTTTTTCCTCTCTAAGGCCTCCTTACTGTCTGGGCACATTTAGGAGTGCGATGTCATGTCCCTGAGGAGGGCTGAGAATTAGGTTTGTTGTGCACGTGGAGGGGACCCGGAGATACATCTTCCAGCGCCATGTGAAAGCACCCTGCGCTGTCAGCTGTCCCAGGGCCCAACAGCCTCTCCTGACTGCCTCCTTTAACAGCTTCCTCAGCAGCGCTTAAGTGTTGCTGTTGTTGTTTTCGATCAGCACAATTTCTGCTTGAAAAGGAGTGAGCAGGCCCCGAGGACAGGACGGACCAATGGAACAGGAGGACGACCGACGGCGGTGCCGTGGGTGCTGGGTGACAGCGCCCAGTCTGATGACAGCCCGAGCGAGGGGATGACCGAGAAGTCGCCCTTCACTCGGTAACGTAGAGGTCACTTCGGGGCACTGGTGCTGACTGGCACGGCTCTAAGGTGAAGGAAGGAGAAAAGCTGCGGGCGAGGAGCAGAGACAAACCCTTTCAGAACCTGTGTCGTGAGGAGAAGCGGGGGATGGAGCCGTGCATGCAGCGGGACGAGCGGGCCCAGGGCTTCCTTTTCCCTTCAATGGGAAATAGTATTCTTCTAATTTCCTGATGAAAAGGTAATGATTGAAGAGCGTGGGAATGTCCCCAGAGCCACGCCTGCCAGCAGGTGGGAGAGGGGCGATGGCATGTGGCGGGCTTGGCTGTGACACCCTGTGCAGGTGCGTGTCACACGTGCACATAAAGGGGCCAACTGCTGCTGTGAGAGCGACTTCAGAGGAGTCTTCTGATCACTTCTACTTCCTCCACGAAAAAGGAAGCATGTTTGCAGCTGGTTTATGTAATGCCTTTGCAGAGAACATGAATCCTTTAGCTCTATCCCAGTGCAACCACTGGACATACATCTGCGCGGACACTTTTTCATGCATGTATTTCACTTGCTGTTAGGAAACCTCTCTATCATAGCTTCAAACTCAATTCCAATACACCCCAAACAAGAAAAAGCTCACAGACTGCACTTCAAAGTAA
Organism: Lyroderma lyra; assembly: GCA_004026885.1. Lineage (NCBI taxonomy): Eukaryota > Metazoa > Chordata > Mammalia > Chiroptera > Megadermatidae > Lyroderma > Lyroderma lyra. The sequence continues at coordinate 154,879 of PVJL010000033.1, forward strand.
TGATGTGCGTGGGTGTGTATGTTTTTCCTCCTCAACTACGTTCCAGAAAACTGAGAAGTGCTCTATGAAAAGGCACACACATAGTACGACCGCGCAGATGTCCCTGGAGCTCTGGGCCAGTGTCCTAGGCCCACCGCTGAGGGCCGCCGGAAAGCGGGATTCAGACCCACCAGGCCCCCTGAGCCCCGGCCACAGCAAGAATAACCCCAGAGGCCCCCTCAGTGTGGGACAGCAGCGAGTGAATAATCTAAGTGATAAGGCTTCTTCCCACCTGAATGGCTTTCAGTGGATAGGGGTGCCAATCTCACCCTGCAGGAGCATTTCAGGGGGCCTGCTGCTTACGTAAGAGATGACTAGACTGATAGCACTCGTCACCGCCCACCACGGCCGGGAATGCCCCTGCCTGTCCCTTCTCTGGTCCCTGCTCCATCAGCCCCCTTTCTGGAATGACTTCTCTAAGAGACAGCCTGAGTCCAAGTACGCAACTCAACCTCTGTTTTTGTGACCATTTAAATAAAAAGACAACATTTAAAACCACAGGGGGGGGGGTATAAAATAAAATAATAAAATAAATTCAATGTAGATAACCATATTCGGAAGTTGAATTTTATTCAGCAACTCCCTGGTAGCCAAGTCACAAAGAAGAAATGATGAACAAATAATGACTATTTTCTTACTGTAAAAAAAAAACAACACAACAAAACCATACTGATTGATATGGCAAAACTCATTTATCTCTTGGAAAAATTACTGTAAAGAAAAGTAAAACTTGGATAAGCTAGAACAGTGCTTTGAAATGGAACACCGTGGTGTGGCGGCCGTATGGCCACATCTCCTGCGGAAAGCCCAGGCCTTCGGGCTCTCACGCAGAACTTGGGCATTCTCACAGGCGATCAGCCACATACAATGCATCTCAAGTTAATCAGCTGCATGTTTTAGGTCAATCCAAAATCCAAACTATGCTGTAACATGATACTGCTGTTTAAAATCCTCATAGCCTTTTTAAAAAGTAGGGTACAAAAATTTAATGAACTATTGTCTCTTGTACAGACTCTCAAATAAGCTAATAATGTTTTGATTTGCTTTATAATTAAGCTGGCAAACTCCTCTCTTCTCGGGAAAAAGGGCATACTCTAGCCTTGTAAAGTTGTGGAAAACCAAAGCATGCCACACCTGAAAAAACAGTCTTTCAGGTTTGAACGAAGATGTTTGCTTAGATAAGAATGCCTAGACTAGTTAAAAAAGATTGTTCTATAATTTGCAGGACTACCTTACACAACCAGGAGTGAGTAAGCTAATGCCTGATACGTCTGCAGAGCTGTTCAGTCTACAAATAATAGTTTTGTGAACTATTACAAGCAGAAACTTGTAGTTATGCAGGTCTCCGTTTGTAGAGTGAATTTTTTCTATGTCTAAGTTCTATTCCAAATACTGGTTCAGGGATTCTTGGGTATGTTACCTATTGTATTCAAGCAATGCAGCAGAACCAGTAGGAGCCTCAATTTATTGTGGAGCCTGACGATAAATCCAAAATCTAAGGGTCAGGAAGGGCTGGTTAGAATACTATACACTGAGTAAAGCTGCAGCTCACAAGTGGAAATTTCTTCTTGAGGAAAGCCTCAGGTCCACTCCTAAGGTTTTTCAACTGATTGGATCAGGTCCACCAAGATTATCTAGGATAATCTCCCTTACTAAAGTCAACTGATTATAGTCAAGTCACATGTACAAAATACTTTCATAGCAACACCAATATTAGCGTTTGTTTGAATCACTGGGACCTGTAGCCTAGCCCAGCTGACACATCACACTGACCATCACACCCCTAAAAAAAGAATTATAAACTTCAGCAACTCAGCAGTAGCCTAGCAAAGCTTGTTTGGATAAAGGTAAGCAAAGAAAAAAACCTGTGAAAACCTCTCTTAGCAGTATCTTTCTGATGAAGTGCTTTGCAGTTAACATGGTCTGTTCCTCAGGTACAGCCTTGGCTATCTTAGGTGTCCCGATGCCTTTAAACCACATGTCTCAGGGTCTGCAGGGATTCATGACTAAACTGGACATATTCCCCAGAGATTCCCCAGTGACCCCATTCTGATTTTCCAGAAGATCTGCAGTGAATTGACTGAAGATCTTTGACTTGCTAATATCAGGAAGATATAAAAATTCTCTAATATCAGGGAAAGCCCAGTGACATTACCATGATCTCAGAGGACATTTGCATTAGGCAGCATTCCAGAGCGTGGACTAGAAACACCTGCCATGCAACATGGTACTGTACTAATAACATTGCAACACTTATTCTAAAGGCTGGTAGCTTAGGGTGCGACACTGACTTTTGTGAACATGGCCTGACATACTGGGAGGTCACTGGAACAGATTTCTAAAGCAGTATCTTACCTTGTTGAATCTTCATGCCTGAGATTCTTTAAGTAAATTTCAAACCTAATTTGCCTTCCTAAAGTAATTTACTCTTCTGAAAATGTTAGCTGGCTCAGCAATGACAAGTACTTTTGAAAGAAAAGGATGGCTGGGCTGTGGTGTATTAATGTGATGCTAGATTGCACAGGTTCTTGGTTGTCGTTGGAAGAAGTGGCATGACTGTGTTGGTTATAATAACTAAATAAAATGAAATGTGGGATGGAGGTACAAGTTTGATACTGTGTAGCTTGTCTTGAAAATACCTTGTGGGTATGAAAAACCCGAAGCGCAAAAAATGTAAGGATTAACGAGGAATTGCAAATTGTTTGTGAGTCTACCATCTCCTTATACTCATAATTTGCCATTGTTTCAGCTTTGTGTGTTAGAAAACTTCTATTGATGCAGTATAAAGTAGTTAATCCTCATGATTTATTTTTTCTTCATGTCATTTTTTTGTGTGATGAGGATTATGCCTTTCAAAACTCTCACATTTCATTCCTGACTTTTTCTGTAGCTTTTTAAAAATGACAAATGTAAGAGGAATGAAAAACCTGCCCACGCAGAATAAAAGGATATGTAGTGCCAATCAGCATGGCTTGTCATCAATCTATATTCGCAGTTGAGTTTTGTGTGGGATTTTGAAGTTTACTGATTTTCTAAATATCCTTTGGCATTAACTTTTTAAATAAGCACAATTATGAAGTTAAAGAAACAAGAAACAGTCCAGATAAAAAGTTGGAATTATACGTTCAAATGTACCATCTTTTCAGGTAGGCATTAGAGGAAATCAACTATTCTATGACCAATTTGTTAACTCATTTCTAGAAATATATGTGTTTGAATTTCTTCAAAGCCTGCATGAAATACTTTTGCTTACTTTTGAAGAAGTAAATGAAATAGACACATACACATATAAAAAAAATCTGAAGTCAAGCCTCAAGCATAGGTAAATTATCAAGTGAGTAATTCTATCTTTGACCAATAAGTTAGGAAGTTAAAGCATATTGGATATGTATTACTTAGCTGAATCTGAAAACAATTTTCAAGATGATTTCTCAAAAAGTATCTTGAGGTGTAATACACACATGTATCCTTGCAGATACAACACCAACTTAGATATATATTATTTAATATATCCATTTTAGTTTAGAAAGTGATTTCATATATGTAACAATTTTCTTAGGTGCATTAAAATTGCTTATATGTAGTTTAAAATTACCAGTTCATTGTCACTCTACTAGGGAGTTTTAGAAGATAAATTATTGATAGAAAGTTTTGTTGTTCATCCATATGTAGTTATTTTCTCCTTCTGGACACAGGCTGGATTTGTTTGCCACTTTCTTGTAATTGGGCCGTACCCTGTGACTAATCCTAGACCATCGGTTGTGAGGCAAGTGAACTTACTGGCAGAGATAGTGTCAAGTCCATGTATAATTTCAATCTCTGTTTATCTGCTGTAACCAAGAAGATCATGAGTTCCACAGAATGCAGATAAAAGGTTGTGAAAGCTGTGCTCTATGTGATTATGCTCCATGATTGTGAAGCCAAATCTCTCCAGCCCAGTCTTAACTTGTTGGGTGAACAAGAAAAAACTTTTGTTGTGCTCATATGTGGAGTCTTTGTGGTTACCTGTTTACACAGTACAATGATGAAATCAAGCCAGACTAATACTACAAATATTTGTATATTTCATTACCTTAGAATTTAAAGAATGTTAGGTGTCATTTGATCCTATGGTGAGACCCCGTTAACATATCAGTTCTATCTTGCACGGTCCCTCTGTCGCTATCAGGTATCAATTATCAGGTGCAACACTGGCAGGTAATAAAAGTACTGTTGTGAGTATTCAAAGGGATCTAGTTATTATTCCAGTTGGGTGGAAGAAGGCAGTCTTAAAAGACATACAAAACAAAAAACTATTCTACTAGGCTGATGAAGAATTAGATTATTCTTTAGAAGTCTAATTAGGAATTGGTTTTCCAAATTTCAGTTTAGGTGAAATTGATAGGCAATATCTTATCTCATAGAAGATAATGCCAAATAATTAAACCGATTTTCACTAACATATTTAAAGATGAACATTACCACACTGAGAAGACCCCTGGCAGCATAGGGAGATACTCTGTGATAGGAGGTATCATTTAGGAAAGGTCCAGGGTTGATTTCAGTCCTGTTCTGGGCTAACCCTCCTGCGCAGACACCGACACTCTATAAATAAGATGTGTTCTGAGGAAGGAAGGAACGGGCCCCCAAAGGAGCTAAAGAAGTAAGAGATAAAGTGGAAGGGAGTCCAAACGTACTTATTTTATACTTCTCTGGAGATTGAGTTCACTTCCCATACTGACTATGATTCTGTTATTCTGGTTTCTTTGTCTCCAGGCTCCTAGGCATCCTATGAATTCTTCACTACTTAGCCACTTAATTCACTGAAGATGCTAATGATGATTCATCAACACAAAGTGGTGATTATTGCCACACTTACAATCCCTTTTTGCAGATTTTGTTGCCCAAACCACCTCATGCTAGCCACAATTTTTAAATGGCTAGATTAGGAACACCTTGAACCTAATAAATTTGTGATTATTTTCCATTATTTCATCAGTGGTTATGTTAACCTTCTCCCTCCAGTTGGAGAGAGATATTAGATTTCATCAAATTGTCTTAATGTAATTTCAAGAGTTTTTAAAAATATTAAATTGTTAGCCATAGCTGTATAATGACCTAACCAAAAAAGCTATAGAAATTAAAATTACATCAGAAAGTATATTCATAAGATAGTCAGGAAAAGCATTGTTTCTATTTTTGTAAAGATACTATATGAGCTAAAGTAAAAATTTTATTGTCTTACTGGTGCTGTTTTTTTTTTTCCACAGACATGATTGTCATACATTTATAACTGGTGGCTATATAAATGGAGTGATTAAAGCATATACGAAAGTATCAATGTTAAAATAATTACATAGTCATGATCATAGTGAGAATGAGTCAAAAACTTAAGCAAAAGTCACATATCTAATGCATATTTTATTCCTTAAAATAAACACATAGTTTTTGTCAAATAAATACAAATGAGTTACTGGATATTATAGAGACTTGAGTATCATTTTTGGGAAATTCAGACTGAACTATAATACCTCTGGTTGTCTAAACATAATGATAGAACAGCATTCCGAACCCAGCCATGCCAGAAACAAAGTAAGGCAGGAAATAAAGCAATTTCCAGTACTTTTATTTTCAGTCTTGTTTCCAGGTCTTCTTTTGAAAATCTGTAGTGACATGTATGACAATGTTGTGTAGCTTTTATGAATAATGAATTCAAAATCTCTTTGAAAGGTTCTAATTTGTTTCCAAGTCCCTGGAAGTCACTGTCAAATTCAAGGTTATAATATAGTGAGCAATGATGAGATAATACACCATTGTGTTAGTTTGCTAGGGCTGCCATACCAAAGCACCACAGACTCTTCATCCAATATTCTCACCTTCGAATAAAAAAAGGCCAATGTTTTCTGTTTTTTTGTTTTTTAATTTAAATCATTATTGTCTCAGCTCTCTGGTTTATCTGTAAAGTCTTCACTGCCATAGCTTTCGGGTACACAATTAAATCCCCCACCTTTATAACTATGCTTTGTATTTATCAGCACAACACCGTTTGCTATATTACAACCATTTTGAACTTGATTTTTCTGAATTTGGTCTATGTCCATATATTCTGGCTATAGTGCCTCAAAGGATAAATATAACCTTAGTCAAGATGCTCTACCTGCCTGAGTTTTTGAGCTCTACAAATGTGTACTGAATACCTATTGTGTGCCAGACATCATATTAGATTCTGAGGATAAAAAAACTGAGTAAGATACCATCCCTGCTCTCCAGGAGATGGAAATCCACTGGAGAGAAAGATACAGAACAAATCATTTCTACTCAAAGAGGACAGTGCCAGAGGGTTCCAGGATTTGTGTCTGTGTATTGCGTGACCCTGCTCCACTGACTACATAGCCAACTGGACCAGAGGTGGCCATCTGAGCCAAGCTTGGTCAATCAGATTCTTTCTCCTGGGATTCTGGAATTTGGACCGAGAGGGTTAGTCTTCTCAGTGGCTGGAACTGAAATACTCATATGGAACTCAAGATCTGTGGGGAAGCTACATTTTGCCCTTATGAACCCCCAAAAGCCAAGAAAGATTGTTTGCTGAGAAAAATAAAGAGACAGGGGCCTGAGATGCAAACACAAAAACCAAGACAATAAAAAATAAACAAAAAAAGTTTATTTTCTCATAATTCTGGAGGTGCAAAGTCCAAGATCAAGGTGTTAGGAGATTTGATTTCTCATGAGGCCTTTCTCTTGATTTGCACATGGCCACATTTTCTCTGTGCCCTCACAGGGCCTTTTTCACCTGCCTGGTGTTTCTTCCTCTTTTGCTAAGGATACCAGTAATATCGTACTAGGTTAGGGCGTATCCATTATGACCTCATTCAACCTTAATTACCTCTTGAAAGGCCCTATTACCAAATATAGTCACATTGGCATTTAGGACTTCAACGTATGAATTTTGGGGGAACACAATTCAGTCCATAATAACCTTTAAATAAAATATTAAAAAATGTGCTCTCATCTTTAAAATCAGAAGAGGTACAGAAATAAATTCCTCTTCTCCATGTCATGTTTTAACATATTTCACATATTTATCTATTTGTTTTGAATTAATGGAAGAAAGACACATGTAATAATAAGAATGGTGTATGAAATATATCTGGTCCTTAATAACGGTGGTTATAGTTGCCATGATAGGGAGAAAAACTGTTTTAAAAGATGAAATTCTAGATTTCGTAGAAAATTTTCTGTATCAGGGACTCTTACCATGAGTAGCAGACGCTGGATCTTTCGGGTGTGCTTCAGTTTACTTTATGTTATGCACTGTTAGGTAGCAGAATTACTGCCACAAACAAAATGATTAACCTTTTCGTTGAAATTAAAGCAAGTGGTGGCACTGGTCATGGGGAGTGAGATATGTGCTATCACATTCACCTCTCACAGAACAAGGCCTCTTCACAGGGTCACACACAGAACTCACACTAGCCTTTCATAGTCTAAGGTACAATGCCAGGTTAGTCAGTAATGTTTTGTTGTGTAGCACATTTAAGCTAGTTGCTAATTATTGCCTTAAGTTGAAAATGAAACCAAGGACAGAATTTGCCACATTTCCAGCATTAAAGTAGACTGCACTAGTGGAAAAAGCACTGAGCTAGGTAAATTAGGAAATTCCTATACAAGTTGAAGCTCTAGTAGTGCCTACCAACTACTCTCACTGTTTTGATGGATCAAGATCAGTTTAACAATGGTAAGGTCATATTTAACTGAATTTCTCATGATGGCATTTTCCCTAACTGATGAAATTTTTATATAACTGTTTTGATGAGTTGAGTCCATCAAGATAATCAAATCATTCTATGTATGTAGTTAGAACTTAACCAGGTTTTTTTAAATCTCATTTTTCTATAATAAAAACACAGATCCTTCCTGATTTATTGTAGTCATACTCTCATTCTTTTGGAGTATATTTCTCTTTATATTTTTAGAATCATAATGAGAATATCTGTGTAGACCAGGATTGTGTGATGTGCTAATTTTACTACTATCTGTTAATGCCTAGTGACTTTTATTGTTGATTACCAAATATAAAGCTATGACCTCAAGAGTATTTTAAGGATATTTTTAAAACTTTAATTAACTGTATTCCTTTAAACCATACTCCTTTTTACATATAGTTCTATGCATTATTTTACCTGCTAAATTCACTTATTAATTGCAAGAGCTTTTTTGTAGACACCACAGGAATTTCTCTGTAGACAATCATGTTGTCTGTGATAAACAATAGCTATACTTCTTTTCAAATCTTTATGCCTCTTCTTTTCCTTTGCTGTCTTATCACACAAATTAGGACTTCCAGTACAATGTCTCAGTGTGGTCTGTAACTCAGCAAGAAAGGGAGAGTCCATATAGAAAAGTCAAAGACAGTAGCCAAGTAAAATATAATAAAACCCCACTTGTGTAACTCCACTGAACTAAGACTGATTACCTAACTATACTGTATTAAAGCACTAGAAATTTGCTTGGTAGGCAATAGGAAAGTATATATTGAGAAATAGCTCTCAAAAAACTGTCATGAACTACTGCAAAGATACAGTCTTATAGTAAATATGGACAAACTAGAATCCAGAAAGGAGCTATGGAAAAGAGTGAGCAGAGGAGGTGGCCTCACTATACCCAGCCTCCTTCCTGGGGAAGTGTAAATCCAAGAAAGCATAGTGGAACACCAGGCCCTTCAGCACTAGCAGTTGTGTATGAAGGTATCCTAATCTAGGATACTGGGATGATGACAAGACTACCAGAGTGAGTAAGTTGCAGATATAATGGATGGATAATGAATAAATCTTTTGCAAGTGGAATTGAGAGCAAAAATGGACAGAGTTCATTGTGCAATCAAAGTTCAACTTGTCTTAACTCTTGAATTACAGAGGTAAGGATGGCTAACTATAGCTATTTTGGAAATGAGAGAGGAGAGAGAAAGGTTTAGTTAGGTTCCCACTCTGTCTACATAGAGTGTGCTGCATAGAGTACTGAAGGTGTGGAATACTTTTTGCTGTGGGGAATGAAGACAAGGATTGACTATGGATAAATCAAAGACTAGAAGGTGTTCTAAAACCCTAAAAATATTGGACATCACATTTTTAATGGAAAAAAATCAACAGAAGTGTAGAGGAAAGCAGATCAAATGGACTGTCCAGGTAGGTAATCAACGGCCAAGAGATTTTCAGGAATGGAAGAGTTAACACAAAACACAAAAGAGAATGGACACACCACATGGGATACTACTAACTCAGAAACCAATTAGGATTCATGCCACCTTTCTCAGACCCAGAATATAATTTTTGACTGTTGTTAAGCCTTGGCCTAACCCGAACATTGGAGAGAAAGAGATGCAACAAATAGCAATAACCAATATTGACATTTTCATGTGTGTAGATGAAAGAGTAGGAGCTCTGTTTTCCATACAAGTGCGTGCAAGTTTTATATCTTAGGTCTGCCACTTATTAGCTCTATGGCTTAGATCTTGTTACATAAACTATCTCACTCTGTGATTAGTAGTATCTACCTCAAACTTTTGATGTAATAATTAGGTAAAACAACATAAACAGAATAGCTTTCATTAAGTATAATTTCCTTTCATTCTCTCAAATATTAAAATGATGGAAATACTAACCAGTGATGGTTTCAGAATTTCTATTTAAAGTGCCTGTGGACACCAATCTGGATGGAAAGTTGGAGGCTAGGAAATGTCTCTTGAGGCTGTGTTTTTATAGCAACCATACTGTTTTTTCATCGATGTTACACTGATTTGGATTGTCTTTGCTTAGCTGCATAGGTAGAGATAACAGGCAGCAATAAAACATTGCTCAGTTCACAAGCCTCCCCTTGGCACTGCTATTGGTGCTAAAGTTTGTTGCTTGGTGAAACGGACCATATCTCACTATTTTTATAGACCCTAGCTGATAGTAAATAGTGCACCAGTCAAAGGTTATGGTTATTGTTATACTAGATGCTTGCTGAGAACCCAAGCTGGTGACAACTATTAAATCACCTTATAGACAAAGATTTCAAGAGGGAAATGGAAGGTCAGAAGTGCTGCTTACTAAATCCCTGAAATCACATTTATTTTTGTGTCTCAATGGTGTTCATAAGCCTCAATGACTGCAACTAATAGGCTTGAATTTTCTCCACAACCCTTTCTGGGAGGCATACGGCAGAATCGACTGAGCAACTTCTGACTGTTTTTATAGGCAGTCCTTGGGCTGTACTAAATAAAGTCATAAAGTAAGAAATTTCCCTCTGAAAGCAAATCAAAGGCCCTAAAGGATGCAGTAAAAGTCTAACTTTGAAATGAGATTTAAAAACTCTTCTAAAACCTATGTATAGAGAGTTTGAATGAGTCAGATGTTTGGAAAAATCTCAGAATGTCAGAGAATAATCCACTGATCCTGCCCCAGGAAGAAAACAATTGTAAAAATAAAACAGAATCTGAATTTCAGCACTTATCTATAAGATTAGCTTTTTATTGTAATAAGGATTATGTATTATTAAAGAAGAGGAAATACACATATATACATGCATGCAATTAGAGGCCTTATCATAAGGGCTTTTACAAGGTAATTAAACAGGAACTAGAAGTTTTGTGCTTAATATCTAGTTGCCTACAACAACCAAAAGAGAACGCTTAATGTTTCAGGGACTTTCTTTCTACTTTTATTGTTGCTTGGGGATGAACTGACCAATTCCAAAGTTTTCATAAATAGATTGTAGAAGCTTTTGGCCTTTCTCTTTGTCCCCATTCCTATTCCTCACCTTTTGGTACTAAAGGTCTTCTGTATAATACTAGCTGAGTGCTTCAATTTTCCCCAGAAAGATTTAAGAAATTCTCCAGATAATCTTGAGTATTAAGTGGATACGATTCTGAAATTGCTGTCAAGACGTTTGCCAAACTGTTTGGGCTTATTTAACAAGCTAAGCAGATGTCTACTTCCTCCCTCACTATTTCATAAATCTCCTCTGAAACTGAGCTAGGTTATGATGATAAACAATTCCAGGTAAAGGAGTAAGGTCAGCTGTACATAATGAGCTCCAAAGGAACATTCAGCATTAATTTTAATGCATTTGAATTCCTGTTTGTATTAGTAATAACTAGGATTTCTAAATTTTTCCCCCCTAACTTGAGTATATAGTGTTCCTTTGTTTGTTGATAATTTTGTGCTTGTTTTAGTTGAATTTCCCCTTTTCACTCATGTATTTTTATAGACCTTTTCATTTTATAATATACCGTTTTTCCCTAATCCACAACTAAATTTTGAATTTTTTCCATGTAGCCACAATACCTTACTTACCTTTGAATCCTAAGAACTTATCATAAAAGATACTCAACTGATTTTTGATTAGTAATTAATGAATTAACAAAATAATTTGATATTTTATTTAAAGTAAATGGAAATTCAAATTAATAATAATTAACTCATCAATATTTCATTCAAATTATATTTTTGGTCTACTTCTTAACTAAATTGAGACACTAAACTCTGTTAATCAATGACAGCTCACTGAGATGCAAGCTGAGTGCTGAAGGAAAAGTTTGCATTGGTGGGAAGTTAGAATATTACCTTTTGAGTAGTTTGGAGATGAGCAGTAAATGAAAAAGAGGGCTGAAGGTTGTTTTCAGAAGTGCATACAGAAATCTGACTAATGTACTTGTTGATTTTCTTCCATCCAAGGTGGTGCTCATGGGGCACCATCAATATCATAGTTACTAAGTGTTGTTATTTTTTAGTAGTAACAACGAATTCAAACCAATTCATCTATGTACTACTTGCAACCAGTATTTGAGATTAACTATATAGATTTTGGCCACAGAGAAAACAAATAGAACAGACTCTTCAGTTAACTAGCACCCATGGGGATTGGTAGATGTCAGGTAAATGTAAGTAGACTCTCCATTAACTGGAACTCCAGCAACCAGCACTCTCAAGCAACTGGAAAAATCTCAAAGAAATGCACAAAAACATTTTGCAGGTTGCTTCTTCAGGGTGCCAGTTGCTTGAGTTCTGGTTAACAGAGAGTCTACTGTATAAGGGTTCAGAATAGCATCTGATTAGTTACTTAATTATTATCTTGTTCTAAAACCTAGACAATGATATTTGACAATGATGTATCAATTCTCTTTGAAAGCAATGTTTAAAACACTATGGCTTTAGAAGAATATAAGCAAATAGATAATAAATTTCAATATGTAAGTGATACAGTTCTTTAAAATGCCATAAGAAACACCAAAGATATGATCTATTAGGAAAATATTTAAAATACATATATAGGCAATGGGTAAATTGTTTGAATTCATAGAGTTTAGATAACTCAATAAGAAAACAATAAAATAGGAAAATATTTATATATTTATATATGATAGATACATAAATTATATTTCTATTATATATTATACATATGAATACAACAAATAACTAATAGAAATATGGGCAAAGGATATAAACAACTCTCAGGAAATATACCAATGGTCAAACAAATAAATAAATGATAAATTTTACTTAAAACTAAGTTTTGTAAAACTTTTACAAAACAAATCAGAAATGAAAAATTTTAATCCATAAATATATTGCCAAAAAAGGATACATTGGGTATTATTTCTTGCAGAAAAGAGTTTGGGATGAAAGGGATCTCATACTTTGTTGTAAGAGAATAAATCTGGAGAGCCCCTTGATAGTTAACAAAACCAAAAATCCACACAGATTTGACATATTTTTAGTAATTCACTCTATAATCATTATTTCAAAAGAACGCAAAGATATAATAAACCTTACATCAGCATTTTGTAGTTATTGGAAAAACCTGAAAATGTCTTTAATTTCCATTGATTAACCAATTAGGTTCTGGTTTTTGCCTGTCTCCTTCCTAGTTTTCTGCCTATTTAGCACTTGTCACTCAAAAATATCCTATTTTAGATGATAAATCACATGGTCACCCCTCCATTATGGAAATGGTTATATAAATTGTGAAAGATGTTATAGCACACAGGGATCTAATTATTCATCCTACACCTTTCTGTACTATTTGAATTTTTGCCATGTGTGTGTACTACTCTTTTTTTTTTTTTTTTTTTTGCTTTTTGGTATGTGGGTAGCTCCCTGACTGCGAATCGAACCCAGGCTGCAGCGCTGACAGCGCCAACGCTGAAGCCTTAAGCCACTACACCATCAGGGAACTCCCTCTTATTTTTAAAATACTGTTTGTAAAATGTATGAAACTTTTTCTCTGAAATTCAATTACTGGAAATAAACATTTCTATTTCTACACAAACTATTGGAAATTACTGTTTTTATGATTACTTTCAGTGAAAATAATAAATCCTGTTGAACCCTGAGATGCTAATTCTCTGATTTTGAAGCAAACAGAACCCTAGTGAATTAGGTTTTAATTGTTTTATGTGGAACTGTGATTTTATTCTATTTAAGGCAATATCAAAATCTCTTACTTTGGTACTAGTATAATGCTTGTTAATTTTATAATCTGGATGTTAATGTTTGCTGACTGAAGAAAATTTATGCCTCAAATAATGTTCTCAATTTAAACTTAGGTCATTTGGTTCTAAATGTTATGCTGAAAATCAGAAGACAGGGTTATAAAGAAAGGCTCAGCAACCCCTGGATATAGGGTTGAAAGAGACTATAATTAAAAGGATAAAATGGCAGGTGCTCCTTTACAACTTCAAAGCTTTACTCATGTTCATAGTGAAGGTGCCAGAGTCAGGCTGCTGGGGTGCAAATCCCAATTCTTATCACTTGGAAGTTATGTGACTTTGGGCAAGTTAGTTAACTTCTCTGTATCTGAGATTTCTCATCTATAAAATCAGGACAGCAATTGGTATGAACTTCATGTTTATGTCCCTCTGAAAATTTCTACATTGAAACCCTAATTCCCAATGTGATAACATTGAGAGTTGATGCCTTAGGGAAGTAATTACGTTATGAAGGTAGAGCCCCCATATGAGATTAGTGCCTTTATATGAAGAGCCAGGAGAGAACTAGCTCTTAGTAGCTTGCTCTCTCTCTCCATCCTCAGCCATCACAAACCAGGAAGACGTTTTCTCCCCAGGAACCTACTTGTCTCGCACCTTGATTTTGGACTTTCTAGGCTCCAGAACTGTAATATATAAACGTTGTTTAAGCTGTCCAGTCTATGGTATTCTTTTACAGCAGCCCAAATTAAGATAGTAACTCCATCTAATGAATAGGTATATTCATTTCTTATGGCTGCTGTAACAAATTACCACAAATTTAATGACTTAAAGCATCACAAATTCATCTTGTAATCTGAAGGTCAGAAGTTAGAAATGGGTTTCACTGAGCTGAAAATCAAGGTGTTGGCAGGGCTTCGGGAGGCTCTAGGGGAGAATCAGCTTCGTTGGCTATTCTAGTGTGTACAGAAGCCCTTGGCTCATGGCCCCTTCATCCACCTTCTAAGCCAGCATCTTCTCTTTCTGATGCTGCTTTCCTGTTTCCATCACATGGCCTTCCTCTTTTCTGTGTAGTCAAGTCTCCCTTCCCTCTCTCTTATACAATACTTAGGAGTGAGTTTAGGGTCCATCCAGATAATCCAGGGTATTTCCTCCTCTCAAGATCTTCAACTTAACCACATCTGCAAAGTCTCTTTTGCTATGTAAGGTAACATTCAAGGGTGTTACAGATGAGGACCTGGACATCTTCAGGGACCATTATTTAGCCTACCACAATAGTGTCACTATGAGCATTAAAGGAGATAATAAATGTAAATTTTTGGCACACAACTGTTATTAAATAGTATTATTATTATTGTTACAAAGTTCTAAATGGGAAAACAAAAGGATAACCTACTCATTTTATATCCAGTCAAGTTGTCCTCTAAGTGACTACCGAGAACACGCAAACAAACAAGAATTCAGGGAATTGTACCCAGGAAGACTTCTTTTAAACAAAAAAATAAATAAAATTACAGTGAAACCTAAGCAATCAAAATATGCATTTTTTTAAAAGAAGAGAAAAAAGGAATCATGGTAACAGACCATTGGTGAATACTGAATTTTTTAAAAATACAAAACTTAGTTGAAAACTGTGCTCATTATAGAATACCATATAATGTAATAAACCTCAATAATACATATATATATATATATATATATGTGTGTGTGTGTGTGTGTGTGTGTGTGTATGTATATATATAATTTTAAAAATGGAAGACAGTGAAGTAGAAGGAAATGAGCATACTAATTTCTTCATTTCTTTAAAGATTCAATAACTATGGGCAGTTTTGCCATATGCCACGTAATAAAAATAATGGCTTTTACCTCAAAATTACTATAATCTTCTATTTCTGAACTATAGAAACAAGTTTGGAAGACATATGTTTTCCTGTGGTTTAATATTCATCCAAAATATTGGAGATCTTGTTTTATTGCCCAGTAAATTCAGTGTTAAGATTTAAATTATAAAATAATGTTAATGTTATGATCTTATATTGATAAAATCAGTTTATTTCTTTAGCTATGATAAGTCTATCACTTATCCAAACATAAAAAAGAACCATCCTGAATGAAGTAGATAAAAAAATATTGGTACTGATTATTTTGTGTGTAGCAGAATTTGAGATATTATACAAGGGCTGTCTGGAAAGTATCCGGCCATGTAATAAGAAAAATAGAGGCATTTATGGCTGGATTTTTTTCCGGACAGCCCTCGTATACTTTTCTACTTTGCATTCTTCTTTATTATTAATAAGGATTAATTTATAACCATTTCCATGAGCACTACAAAGTTACTGTTTTTTGTTTTGTTTTGTTTTTCTTTTTTAGTAAAAAAACAGCAACTCTTGTAGAACTCAAAGCAAAACCTCTTAAGACCGCCAGGAGCCTCCCAGTCACTAAACCGAATGTCATTTACTCTGGCCTCACGTTTTTCAAATTCTCTAAAGCAGATGATCATACTAAGTGCTTTTTAGTCCTTCTGCATATTCGTTTCTGTTTGACTTATAAAATATAAAAACCCATCTGGTTTTCTTCCCACCTTTCTAGTTGCCCTTCTTCCTTATGGTTTAGCTTTTCCTTTTATAAACCTATCTGCATGATTTTCCTCTTTCAAACCACTATCTTAAAAAAGTTCTCAAATACTGCAGGATATTAGAATGGCCTTGGGACTTAAATCACAGAGCCCAGCTGCAATCAATATAATTAGACTCTGAGGGTTGGAAATGAGGCATCATTCTGTTGGTTGGTTTTAATTTTTCATACAGATCACAATGAGTAGTGATGTCTGAGGAAACAATGATATGCTTTACTATCTAAAGTATGGTCATCAGATCAGTAATTTGGGCATAGAAGTGCGTTAGAAATAGGCTCTGACACCTCACCTGAGACCTACTAGGACAAAAAGTGCATTTTTAATATTTCAGATGATACATATCCACATTAAAATTTGAAAAGTACTTTTGTAGAAAACGGAATTTAGCACTTGTCCTGCCACCTCTTATGCTTTATCCCAAGGTTTCCACTGTCATTTGCTTGTAAGATATCATTACCCATATATTCCAGTGAGGACCTCGAACTCAACTTAAACTTACAATTGAACTAATATACTTTGTTCTTTCAGTCAATATTTTCCTAAGTCTTTATCCACTAATAACATCTCTGCTCATCCTGGCTTTATATCTTACAAAAAATTGTCTCTTAAAAAAAAATTCTTTCACACAACAGTCTCAATGTCCTTCTATATTTCTCCAGTTTTATTTCTTTCTATTTGACCACCAATTCAGACATCATTACCTCTCACTTGAACTTTTGAGATAACTTCCTCACCAATCTTACTGCCTTAAGTCATTCCTCATTTCAATTTATTGTGAACAGTTGAATTAATCTTCCTGACACACACAGGTATCAACTGGCAAAAATGTGAAGACTAATCTTCATGTTCTGTAGAAGAGATGTCATATCTTACCTGAATAACTCACTCATAAACTTTGCTTTGATGAATTATAATCTACCATTTTAATGATCAGATTAAAGTAATTTTTGTATTTTCTAATCCTTTGGGGATGGAAAATCAGTAATAATAAAATAAGGTGCAGATTGGCAAAATCTAAAACAGTCAAGAAAGCCATGATATCCTTCAAGAGCAAATATAATAATAATAAATTATTTTTACTTTTTAATAATTTAGAAAGAGCCCTGTATATTTGCCAGTTGATGTAGTTCTCCTTTTCATCATTTATAATTCAAAGAAGAAATAGTTAACATTTCTAATCACTTTGTGTATTTCCTCAATAACATTATGCAATACAGTTAGTTGTACATCCATTAACCATGCAATAATTAAGTTATACCTGAACTCAAATATTAATGATAATGTAGCTTTTTAATCCTTTACTTTTTAAAAATAGGATAGAATAAACTAAAGCTTAAACAGATGATACTTTCACTTCTTTATAAGACAGTCTTACCAAAAAAGAATCCTTACATTTTTTAATGGAAAATTTTAAAAAAATCTTTTTATTGTTAAATTTATTGGGGTGACATTGGTTAGTAAAAAATTACATAGGTCCCAGGTGTATAATTCTACATGACATCTTCTATGTGTTGCATTACGTGTTCATCACCCAAAGTCAGTTCTCTTTCCATCACTATATATTTGTGTCCCTGTCCCTTCTCTTCCACCCCGCTCCCCCCTTATTTGTCTATACCCACTGTGACTGCCTCAACTCAGGCCCTTAAAATTCTGTCTTAATTTTTTGTTTTTCTGATTGGGCACCATATTTTCAGCTTTTCTTTCCTCTGAATCATATAATTTATCTTATAAAAATCCGAAGTGGGTTTCTTTATTTTTTTTTATTGAATCAAAACAAAATCTAAAACCAGACCAAAAACAGAAACTTCAAGGCTTTTGCAATGCCTGGAGAATCAAACCCAAATCTGTCACTCAGGCTAGAGCCATCTTACAAGCAGCATTTTGTTCTTTGTGTGCCTAGGTCTACAGTACACAGTAAAACTTCATAATTGTTTGTTGACAGTATTTATGGATGATTCTAAAAGAGCTGGTGTTCTACAAAATCCACCCACTTCATATTTCTTCTATACTACATATACATGTCTTCATGCCTACTGTAACTGTCTTAATCTCACATTAAGCCATGTGATTTAGCTAATGCTGGTGAACACAGAGCTAACAATATTTAAATCACACATGGTAAGAAGTGCACAGAGATTATTAAATGGTTAATAATATATTATGATAAGTACATAAGAATAGATAGATAGGTAGGTAGATAGGTAGATAGATAGATAGATAGATAGATAGAAGGGAGAAAGAAAGATCAACGCAAGCTGTGCTTGCTATTTAATTCATACCACCACTAAGTTGAATGTATTGAATTACTGGGCCCTGTTCTAAAATCTTACATTTATCTGTCATTTTTGTCACACATATTATGAAAACATAGAAAAAGATTTGTTTATGCTTCAATAGTAATAATCAGTATTTTAAAAATAGAAACATGTGATGTAAGTGATAAATTTACATAGAAGTTTCAGTAGGAGCACTAGCTAAAAGCTAAAAAACATTTACATCATATCTTTGACCCTTATTTACCCTAAGAACTTTACAAATTACTATATATTATTTTGTATCATTAGTTTTGTTCATAATAAGCTGTTTTTTTATTGAGCCTCAATTGCTTAATACAGGGTGATCCAAAAGTAGGTATACAGTTGAATCAATGAAAGTCATCGAAACAGACCAGAATTGTGTCGTACTGTGTGTGTCAAAGTGTTAACTATAAACTATACTGTATACCTACTTTGGGGCCACCCTGTAGATAAAATAAGGATATTGATATCCGCTCTATCTTTTGAAACTCCATAGTTTGAGACTATGAAGATTAAATCAGATAAAACAAAATACCCTGAAATCGTAAAATACTGTGAAAATTTATTATTTTCTCCACATATTCAGCCAGTTAATAAAAAAAATCAGTACTTATTTAGCATATTAACAAATAGTGTTCCACAGAGCTCTCCGAAGTTTCTTATTCTCTATGGCATTCTGGAAATTTTTTTAGAGTGCTCTCCAGAGAATTTTATTATAAGAAAACTAGTATAACTGGCAAGCATATTTTCCTTCTCTGCCTTCTCTCTAGGGGCAAGATGTGGTAAAGGTTATGTTGATGTATACTGAAAGTTAGCATTTAAAAAATGGAATACTTTGAAGCCACATGAAATAACATTCTTTTAGAGACTTACATTTTGGTTAAATATTTTGTTGCTCTGTTCTTATCAAACAATACCTCTCTTCTGATTCAATGTTTTACTTTGAGGACAGCTCATATTTATGCATTTGATCACATTAGTTTTATTCTGAATATCTTTGAAGATTGTATACAAAAATAAAATTTATAAATTCTCCTTCACTTAGAGAATTTAATATATGGTAAAGAGGGGTGGACTTCATAACTATGTAATGTGTCCTAGCCCGTTCTTGCTCTACTTAAATGGATTCTTCTCTCACAGTCACATGGATTAATGCATTCTGACCTACGTATTTTTTGGGGGAAAAAATGGGTTAAATTTTAGCTGGTAACTCAGTCCCCTCTTGAAACTCACTGATATGAGATGTATATCACCTTGATTTATTACACACATTGAAAACAGTAAGTGGTATTTAAGTTTCTCACAGTTTTATGAACAATGGTATTTCCTGTAAGGTACTAAGCGTTGTAGCAGGTGTTATTACTCCATTTCACAGATGGCTCTTCCTGGACAGTCTAGATGCTTGTCTGACTGATTCTCACGATAACACAAGGGACCTTCAAAGGGAAATGAATCAGATTCCTGAAGTTCTTTTGGTAAACAACACTGCTGTGTGAACTTGAGTCAACTCACAGTCACTGTGGACATCAGCTTTCATATCTTTAAAACAAGAGGATTAGGATATGATTGCCAAATTCTCTTCACACTTTAAAATTTTACATACTTAATTCACAAGTAAATCCTACTTTATATGGTAAAATAAAATATGTTCCCCTGGTTAAAACTATTTTACTGAAAATCCTGAGTAAAGAATCAGACTCAGTTAGGGAGGGGAGAAAGGGGAGGGGGTGGGAGAGGAGGGGGAGAAGCTAAATATAAGGTGATGGAAAGACAAGTCACATTAGGTGGTGAAATTGTTATGCAACAAGTTGACAATGCACTGTAGAATTGTATGCCTGAAATCTATGTAATCCTTGCTAACAGATGTCACCCCAATAAGTCTAACAATAAAAATGAATTAAAAAAAAAAAAAAGAATTACATGGGTTGCAGGCGTGCAGTTCTGCAGTGCATTGTCGATTTTTTGTATGGTAAGTTCACCATCTATTGTGACGTCAACATATTATAGTATAAGAAATTTTATGTAACAAATAATTACAAAACATATCTGAGATACAATAAATTTTATGTAAAAATAAAAAAAAAAAAGAATCAGACTCAATCCCATGGTACTCAATATTTTTCTATCACTTTAAAAGAGTTTCTTCATTAATAGCTCTCTTTTCTGTTTGCCTTTATAAAAACGATCTTTTCATAATACAGAGAATACATTGAGTCACAGAATTCCAAGTTAGAAAGTCATTTAGTACAACCACTATTTCATTTCAAATTGATGTTCACAATTATATATTGCTTTTATCCCATATTGTATTATGAATTTTTTCAAAGATATAATAAAGTTGACCTAAATACACCTAGATTCAAAAAAAATGTGCTCTATTTGCTTTATCATATGTTTATCCAACTATCCATTTCTCTGTCCATTTATCAATCTATCCCATTTTTGATGCTTTGTAAAGTAAATTCAGACATATGTACCCTTCACCCCAAACAATTCAGGATGCATATCATTAACTAGAGTTTAACATTTGTTAATAGTTCTCTTTTTAAGTGTAAATTGACATACAGTGAATTGCACAAGTGTTAAGTGCACCATGTGATAAATTTCGATAAATAAATATCTACAAGGTCAGACAATTAATTTCACGAACTCATCATAGAAAAAGTGCTACATATCTCACTGCTGAATATCACTACAGTCACCATCAAAGTACTCCCTTTGGGAAGATCTGCATTCATGCCAACACCTAGTCCACCCTTCAAAGTAGTTTTGGAACTCTTCCTGGAATGACCATCAGAGCTGCCATCATCCCCAAAATCTGACAATTAAGCTCGCAAACTTGCCACCATGCACTTAATGTTGGCAGCACTGCACACCAACTCGATAGGTGTCACATCATGCCAAGATTATGACACCTTGCTGAGTTGTGTATACAGTGCTGCCAACGTAAGTGCATGGTGGCAAGCTTGCAAACTTAATTGTCAGATTTGGGGGATGAAAACAGCTCTGATGGCCATTCTAGAAAAAGCTTCAAAACTGCTTTGAGGGTGAACTAGGTGTTGGCTTCAGTGCACAGCTTCCCAAGGGGAATATTTCAAATATTGTAGTGATATTCAGCAATGAGGTATGTATCTCTTTTTCTAAGATAAGTTCATAAAATTAATTGTCTGACCTTGTAATTTACCCAAAACTTTGTCAAGATAGAGTATTGCCATCTCCCCAGGAAGTATTCTTATGTCCTTTTCTGGTCAATCCCTGTACATGTCCCTCAGAGACAACTGCTGTTTTGATTTTTTTTCCACCACCAGAGATGAGTTTTACCTGTTATGAAATTTCATATAAATAGAAGCATATGTAATGTAGATTTCTGGTTTATTTTACCCAATAAAAAATTTTAAATTTGTCCATATTGTGTGTATCAGTAGTTCATTCATTTCTATTGCTCATCAGTATTCCATTGTCTACCTATTTTTTTTTTTTCATGAACACTCGGGCTGCTTCCAGTTCTTGTCTAATATAAATAGAACTACTATGAATATTTCTTTTAGGTCTCTATGTGGACATATATTTTTATTTATATTTGCTTACTACCTAGAAAAAGGATTGCAGAGTTAAAGGGTAAGGTGTGTGTCTAGTTTTAGGAGAGTCTCTCATAATTTTTTCTAAGATGTTTGCACTATTTTACACTCCAACCAATAGAGTTTGAGAATCCTAGTTAGCTAGTATACTCACAAACATTTTGCTTTGTGTCTTTAAACTTTTAGGCATTCTGGTGGGTGTGTAGTGGCATCTTGGTGTGGTCTTAATTTTAATTTCTCTGATGACCATTCATGTAGTTCACCTCTCCAGAAATGTATAGTACTACGTCAGATACATATTTTGTGAATATTTACTCTTGGGGTTTGACTTGCCTATTCATTTTCTTAATTGTGTGTCTTTATGAACAAAGTTTTTTCATTTTGATGAAGAATAATTTATTCATCATAAATGTTTTTTGTGGTTATTGTATGATGTGGCCTACTAAGAAATGCTTGCTTACCTCTAAGTCCTAAAGACCTTCTCTTATGTTTTCTTCTGGAAACACTGTTATAGTTTTAGCTTTTATGTTTATGTTTTCTAAGAGAGTTATCCAGTTATTTCAGCACCATTCGTAGAAAAAGCTTTCTTTTCTCCATTGATTTTCATTAGTGCCTTTGTTGAAAATCACATAATCTGATAAGGGTGGGCCTATCTCAAGTCTCTTTATTCTGTTCCATTAATTTATTTGTCTATCCTTGGGCCAGGATTTTTTGTTTTGATTATTCCTTGTTTATGATTGATCTTGAAGTCATTAATGTAGGTATTCTACCTTTCTTCTACTTTTTAAGATTGTTTTGTCTATTGCAGGTCCTTTAAATTTCTATCAAATTTCTACCAAAAACTTCCACCAAAAAAGCCTAATGAAATTCTACTGGGATTATATCAAATCTATGGATTAAATTGAAGAAAACTGGTATTTTAACAGTATTGAGTCTTCTGACCCACGAAAATAGTACACAAGTATTTCTTTATGGATTTTAGCAGTTTTGAGGAAAATGAGTGGTTGTTACCTCTATTAGTGGAAGCCAATGAGTAATGAAAACACAAAGCACAATAGGAAGCAGGAGAAAACAGGGAAGGTTGGGAAACGTGGGTGTGGCTTATATTACATAGTTAGATCATACACAAATCTTATGAATCAAAAGATCAAAGATCTTGAGAAAGCTTTATATATAAGTACTTTAGACATAGTATAAAGCTAAACTCACAAAGCAATAAACATTTCATTATACAAATGGCATAGCAATTTTATGTATGTGGCTAATTATGTGTAGCTAACTTGTAAGATGAAGGAATGACAAGTAAAAGAAAATTTCTAGAAATGAATTCTAATCTTTTCCTAAAAAAAAAAAAAAAAACAATAAATGCTAAGATGATACATATAATTAGGTTTCTGTTTGGAAGTTCACATAATTATCTTATAGCCACAGCTGTTATGGCTAAACCAGATCTATTGTTGACTTAGCTAATGAGAAACAATGATGGTCAGTTTAGTATATTGAACTGGATTCCCTTCCTGATGTTGCTGTTTCATAAAACAACTACCTCGTGAGGATATATAAAGTTATTAATGCTATATACCAACTGGAGTTTTTATTTTTGAAGTGGAAAAATAACTTCAGCGTTGTTTCAAAATTTCTAATTGCTAGCCTTTGACTAATAAAATTAAATGAGTTAAGCAACAACTGATACATCAGTAATGGTTATTTTTCTCTGAATTCAACTATGTACACTGCATGCGCGCGCGCGCGCACACACACACACACACACACACACACACACAATCTCTGTATTTTAACAAACCAATTCTAGTGCAGAAAGTTTAAGTGGCTTGCCTAACTCACAGAGCAAATGTAATTTGTACCAGGACTTTCTAGCTTTAATATAGCATATTCCCACATATTGTACACCTTCTGGAGTAATCTGAGAAGGTGGTTAAAAGGAACTTTGTGAATGTCTGCTATTATCCATTGTCTTCCGTATTGCTATATCCATTTAATTTAAAAAAATAGTAGTATTACCAGGACGATCTCTAAGCTAGATGCAGAGAAACATATTAGATTTTGTTGGCTCAGTGTTTTCTTTAAAGTGAGCATTCTAAAATTAAAGCTGAGCAGTAGAATGCTAAAGCATTGAGACTTTTTGTAAATTGTTTTGAATCAGATTCTGGAAATCAAATGGAACTTCCCATCCTACACATAAATGCTTCATCCCAACTCCGAAGCATGAGTTTTCCTATCTCTATCAGTGCTCCATTTTAATCCACTCCATCTGTATAATAGAAGTACAATGCACTTTAAGTTGTAGAGACATTCCAAGTGGTGTCTGTATTAATATGTAGTTTTACTTCTATTTGGTGAATTTGTCTTTTCCTCACATCACATAATAGGTGAGCAATTAGTTATTCTATTTACTATACTAAAAGAGTGAAAAATAGAAGGTTATATGTTTTCTTTAAAACCAGTGGAA
Source organism: Lyroderma lyra (assembly GCA_004026885.1). Lineage (NCBI taxonomy): Eukaryota > Metazoa > Chordata > Mammalia > Chiroptera > Megadermatidae > Lyroderma > Lyroderma lyra. The sequence continues at coordinate 179,342 of PVJL010000033.1, forward strand.
TTTGAACAATTATACTGCCACTGTCTACTAGGTGCTATCTGTATTCCACCTGCCACCAGTGTTTGAGAGCTCACTGCCAGCCGAGTGGTAAATGATCCAATTCCCAAATTCCACCCCACTGTTCACATTCTCAGACCATTAGTAGTACAAAGTTCTACAGACTTGGTTCCTCAGAAAGCAGATGCTGACATATCAATTAAAAGTAGATGGTTTATCAAGAAGTGTCCTTGAGATCAACAGCTGTGGGGAAAAATTATTTAAAAACCAGGAAAAGAAGAAAAGAATGAGCAGCAACATATGTTGAGCTGCCACTTAGGCTCAACGAGAGTCTCAGATAACTTTATGGGGAGTTCTGAAGGCAGGCTAAATGAGCTGGCATTCATGGCCCACATCAGTTAGTCCTGGACAAGGTGGTCACGTCCTGGAGTGATGTGCCTCTCCAGCTAAGTCAACTCTGCAGGGGCTGCTACCTGAAGTGTTCCTTCCAGTAGTGGGGGAATAAATCTTCCATTCCTGAAGGGGATGCATGTGATGCATTGCATTGGCCACCACCACACTTCCCTTAAAGACTCACAATTTACTATTTGTTCTTTTTCTCATATCATGAGATTTATATTATCTTACCAGGTGAAAAGCAACTTGAAAATGAGATGGTGACTTTTTCCACCTTTGATCTGCCTGCTAATGTCAGCTACTCAATTTTTCATTTCCATTATTATGCATGAATGCATGGCCTTTTCTCTTTCATAAATCCCTATACTAAATTGAGCATTTCTGCTGACGTAAATAAAGTCAAACCTCCTGACTTGCTCTATGCGACCATTTCTTTCTTCTTCTTTTGCTGGTAACTTTTAATCCTTTAAAGATACAAGTACGCTGTAAAGTTCTTCCTCCATCCTTGCTCAACTCAGAAATCCCTTCCTTGCCTTCTGTTCTGCTACCACTTTCTCTGTACTGAGTCTTCTGCAAGAAACTACTCCAGGGGTTCCCTGGTGGTGTAGTGGCTAGGCTTTGGTGCTTTCAACGCTGCGGGCTGGGTTTGATTCCCAGCCAGGGAACTATCCCCCCCGCCCACAAAAAAAAAAAGAAAAGAAAAAAAGAAACTACTCCTGCTATATATTACATTATTTAAAATATTATATTAGCATAGAGTCTTTCATATAGAACACAGTCAACAAAGCCAAGTTGACTTTGAATGGATCTTATCAAAGACAGTTTATGAAGTTTTAAATATTTTACTTTTGAGAAATTTCAAAAGTTTCTGTAGGACCATTTTATTTTGATGTGTGTGTGTGTGTGTGTGTGTGTGTGTGTGTGTGTAGATCATGGAAAAGATAAAATCTAAACAGATAAAAGTGATCATCTGGATTTTATCATTAAATACTTCTCCATCTCAACATGAAGCATTGTGCACATTGGATATTCAGAACTTCTCTTTACTGATTCCACATGTAGTAATATTCAGTGGATTGGAAACTTTATCCAACACTAATGGATAAAGTAATCAGGTCACTAGGTGACCAGCTTCCAAGCAACCAGAAAAATAAATTGACCTCATATGTACCTATAGTTCCCTCAGAAAACACAGCTCAAAGTATGAGGACAATAGAGGGCAAGGTAAGCTTTTGCAATGTCAAGCTTATATTCATAAACACAAATCAATTCTAATTGAATTAGAACGAATCGAACATTTGATTACATTTGAAAAAGAAAAAGTCTACACATGGACATACCAGAAGGAGCTCTAGCACTCTCGTAGTTTTGGCAAAGTAGTAGACAGTGCTGCCGTAAGAATTCCCCTCTCTGTTCATGCAGAGACAGTATTTATTTACTCTACACTGCTTCTTTAAAACTGTGTCCTTCTTCATTCCTGTAATCTGCTTGGGGTTATCAATCATAGCTTGGGAAGATGACAGGTCTTTAGCAATGTGTTTGCTCTCCCTGCAGACGCCAGCTAACAGTTGATGGGATTATACGCTTAGTGAGCTGGGGGCTGACAATATTTCAATATGACATAACAGCAACATTAACAGAAATAAGGCTCAAATAAATTCAGGTGTAAACTCCTTAAGGAAACTGAGAGTATGTACTCATTTTCTGCATGAAATCAATCACCTAAGAATATTTAATACTATACTATGACAGAATGTCTATATGCATGAGCTCCTAAGTTAATAAACATCCTAATAATATTCCTCAAAATTCAAAGCTTATAAAATTGTGGTACTAAAGAGGGGAAAGGGAATTTGTTGAAATAGAAATGGTTGGTAGTGTCTGTTCTCTATTTAACTGATCAGTTTCCTATACATATTGGCCATTTCTATTATTTTGAAAACTGACTTACTGTTTTAATGTTACATATTCCTAAAACAAATTGCAACAATACAGAAAAAATAAAAGGTTAAAAAACCCCCTACATTTCTCCACCTAGCACTAATCATGGTAGATGTTAGGTGAACATTATTTCACCTAGCATTATTCCAAGATTTCTATATTTATGGAGAAAGGGATAGAACTATGAACAAAGAACATACTTTTATAAATAGTAGTTTTATGCTATCCTTAATAATAGGTATTAAAAGTTATTTTAATTATATTTAACATAGGGAAAAAGAAACTGAACTGAAAATGAAAAAAGTCGTGAGGCTTGGATTCAATTTTTTAAATCTCAAGTAATTAAAGCTATTAAAATTTCCTTAAGAAGGAAAAAGAGAAATTTTAGAAACACCACTTTTCTTTTATTCCTTTTTAAAACTAATTATTAGCAATGTCTCCTTGTTTTGAAAGCAAAGTAAATTAGTGCACTTTACACTTTTCCACCTCTCTATTATTCTCAATTTTGTAAATTATACTTTGAAGTTGCTAAGGTTTATAACATTTACATCATTATGTGACTATAAGCCCCATGTTTTCACTCCTAATTCTGTATTCAAATCTGGTATTTTAGGAAAGATTATTTATTATTAATTCATGTATTTCTTATTTACCTTTGTTGTCTAGACTTGATCATCAAGCAATTTTTGAAAGAAAGGATTTGGGGTGCTATATTTCATCAATTCTTTCATGCTTGAGAAAATCTGTGGTTTAATGAGGAATAACATGGCTAGGTATAACTTTCTCATTATACTTTCTATTTCTTAGACCTTTATAGACACTGCTCTATTGTGCTCTGGCATGGTATGACAGGGGAAAGATGTCTAAGGCCACCCTGATATTCCCTCCTTATAAGCTACTCAATTTTCTATCTATATAACTTAAAAAATGTATTATTTTTCTAAGCTTTGGCTTAACATCAACATATACTTATCTCTTTTTTGATACTATGCTTGCCCTGTGACCCCATAGATCCATTTCAGGACAAGTTCCAGCTTTTATATCTTTGAATGGTTCTAAAAGACACACCAATTATGTTTGGCTGATCTTTGTATTTTTTTTCTTGATTAGTTTCATTTGTTTCTATCTATTTCTTACTTGCTCTATATTTATTGCAACTATCTTTCCCCCAGATAATTAAAACTGTGCACTTCTATTTTTTTTAGATGCTATTTCTATTCAATTTATTGGTTTGTAATAATGCCATTTAAAATCCTGTTATTTTTCCTTCTGTAATATTTCTTTTAATGTTACTTTTCTATTTTTAATAACCTCAACTTTGAGTACATTTTCCTCAAAATTCATGCCTTCACTAAATTCTCCTTTACTGTGTAGAAGTCACAAAGATTTCCTTTTTTTCTAATGGTGCTTCAATTAGTGACAATTCTTTGTATCTCACTCACACAGACATTCTGTTTACTTTTATTTAGTTTTCATGATCTGTCCTTGACTCTTTTACTCCCTTATAAGACATTGAACATGAAATTTAGGAATAAAAGTTGCCTTCTAAGCACTTTACTTGAGTCTGAAGATGCAGGATTGGGAGGAAATTACCTGATATTTTGTGAAATCTTTGTTAGGGGACTTAGACATAACTTGTTCTGTTAAGATTTTCTTAAAAGTCCTTAGTTAGGTTCACACTATCTACCATTATGGGTTGAAATGTGTCTTCCAAAAGATGGTGAAGTCCTAATGCCCAGTACCTATGAATGTGATCTTATTGGGAAGTAGGTTATTTCCACATGTTCAAGTTAAGATCACTAGGATAGACAGTAATTCAATGTGACTGTATCTTACAAAAAGGGGAGTTTGGAGATAGACACACTCATAGAGACAACGCCATGTGACGATGAAGTCTGAAGTCAGGATGCTACATCTGTAAGTCAAGGAACATCAAAGACCGCCAGAAACTAGGTGAGAGGCATGGGACAGATTCTTCCTCACGCATGTCAGAAGGAGCCCACTCTGCAGACACTGTAGCTTCCAGAGCTGTGAGACACTACATTGCTGTTGTTTAAGCCCCCCAGTTTGTGCTGGTTTGTTATGGCAGCCCTAGGAAATGAATGCATTTAGTTAGGAATCTTTCTTCTTCTCTGTGAGAAAAAGGAAAGTCAACATTGGCTCAATTTTTCCACTGTGACATAGAGGCCTGAATATATAGGAAAAAGAATTTTTTTCAAATAAAAAAACAAAAACAAAAACTGGGAAGGGGATACTAAGAATAATTAAAATCCATTGGGTTTTGGGTTTTGTTGTTAGTGTAATTCTCAGATGGAAATAGGAAACTTCACCTGGAGCTTTCTTTTTGTCTCTTACCTTATTTCATTATTATTATTTATTTTTTATTTTTTGGGGGGTAGTTCCCTGGCTGGCAATCAAACCCAGACCGCAGCATTGAGAGCACCGAAGCCTAGCCACTACACCACCAGGGAACCCCCATCTTACCTTACTCTTAAGATTACGTTTTCTTCATTTTTACTTTTTACTCTCAAAAGCTCATTAATCTCAGAGGCAGAAACTTATAAAATATAGATTCTACCTAAATTACTTACATGAATTCATGGTTTAGAATGCTTTCGAAAGAAAAGATGTCTATTTGGTATTGCAGGCTTACGCCAAGGACCCTCTGATGCTAGACTGGATCTCTAGAGTGGATGGGCCTGTGGAGGTGCACCTTCCCAATTATCGTGGTCTCTAGATTAGCATTAATTAAAAGGAAGGATGAGTAGACAAAGCATCCAACAAATTCTTCCTATCTGGCCTTTGGATGATGTGCTTTATTACTTACTGTATCACACTATCACTCATTCATTATACCTAGGAGCAATCCATCATCTATTACATAAAAAGGAACATTCTAGTAGCAGAGTCAAACATGACACTTTAATTACATAAATACTGGTAGTTCTAGAAGAATGCTGTGTTCATTTGGGTTATTACTGGATTTCTAGTTTCTCTCATTTCTCCTTTTTCTTCTTTTTACCTCTGTGTAAGTATTTATTTTTGTTTGTTTGCTTGTTTTCTGCAAGAAATCTAAGCTAAAAGGGATCAAACTAACTCTCACTCTATTTCTATCCATCGGGGGAAAGAAGAGAAATTGGTATGACATATGACAAGAACTAAAGTTCCCAGACTTCTCAATTAAAGTGTCCTGATTGAAGTTTTTTCTAACTGTCACCATAATTAAGGATAATTAATTTTCTTAGAATTTCCAAACAATCAAAGAACTACCACTCAAGCTTAGAACTGCACTGCAGCAAAACGAACAAGCAAACAAAGACTTAATTATTGATGAATAAAATCTCTGTACTGCTTCATCATAATTGGCAGAAAACTAATTAATGCTATTTGAATAAAATAACATTCACTCATTACAGAGCAGTTGCTTGAGAGAATATTTCTATTTGATTAGAAGGCAGAGTTATAGTTGTCTGCAGCTTCATTTTGCTCATTAAATTGTGGAGGACAATGATCCTTAGGGGATAACACTAATCCTGGAAGTTAACCAGCACCCGTGGGGATTGGTAGATGCCAGATAAATGGAAGCAGACTCTTCATTAACCAGAAAACAAGGAACCAGCACTCTCAAGCAACCGGCAATATGTTTGCCCGTTGCTTGAGAGTGCTGGTTCTAGAGATTCAGTTAACGAAGAGTCTACTCACTGAGTAAGCACATGCAGCAGTTGAGATGTGTTTAAATGCACATAGTATCAGAAACCCAGTTGACATGGGTTAGACAGAGAGGACTTAATTTTTTCCTTAATTACACAAAGTCTAAAGGTAGATTTCTTTTTATTGTTGAAGGTCTGAAGGACAGATTGCTGATGCCACCGTGATGTTCTCTTTTATTAGGAAAGCAAAGGAGGCTGGAGAAACAGGCATTCGGATAATTCTATAAAAAGAGGGAGGGAGACAGGATTTGGAAGTGCTTACTGAATCCATCATTCATCACAAAATAATGTGAAAATAATTATGTTTCGCATGCTTTTTCCTTTTAGCGTATTTTCCATATTTATCAGCAAGCTTCTGTCAACTATTTGCATATTTGTTTGTTTAATTAAACTCTTTGGATTTAAGGTATTCAAATATCTAAAGTTTTCTATGTAGAATGTACGCAAAACTGGCTTACTGGTTCTTTTAGATTCTTCTAACATTTCCATTTGGAAAGGACTTTCGGAAAATATTTGCTTACTTGAAGCTGGAGTTTTACTTGCACTAGTCGAAGTGGGTTTAGTGATCATGTGAAAAATACGGTGGTTATAAATACACAAATTTATAGTCTCATCCATTTCACATATATATTTGTGAGATTGAAATAAAACAAAACCACAATAAACCCAGGATCAGTGAGGAAAGCACAGTGAGAGACAAAAAGGGCTCAGGAGCCTTGAACTGACTGAAACTAAAGAGTAGTCCTGAGGGTTTCCCTCAGGGAAGTCAAGTTACTGGGCTCTGTGGGTTAAACTAGCAATGGGAAATCCTAGATGTAAGAATTAAATTGAACATGTGAGCTTTGAATTGTTGAAGCCCTTTAGATTAACTACCTACATAATATTAATGGGAAAATTGGGTTCTATTACCATTTCCCACAGAATGGGAATGTATTAAATTTGCTTATAAATATTTAACAAATTTTTTTTAAATATCAGATTTACCTATGGAAAAGTGCACTGTAAGAGGCACTAAAGGTGATCTGCACATCAAGATTTTTTTAAATAATAATATAAAAATAAAGAAATTTGAATAGCAAAAAATGTAATTAGCTAAACTTGAGAAGCAAGAAGTAATACTCTTAAATTCTCAAGTCCTTGTAAACCCAGCACAGGGTTCTTTTTCATATTAAATCAATATTATCCATTGGCTTATGAGTGTCTGGGACAGGAGCATAGACTGAGTGCTGACTTTTTAAGATGTTTGGAAATCTTAGGGCTTAGGAGTAAAATGCTGGTTAAAGAGAACAGAATGAATGGTACAGATGCTTTGGGTGATTACATACCTACATGTGTAAACAAAAACAAAAATTAATGATTCTAGCAAGCAGGAGCAGAGAATAGAGGAAAGAACAGAAGTGTGAAGGAAAAAAGAAGCAAAGTCATTTTATAAAAGTAGGAAAACAACAAATTCTCAAGATAGGATATATTATTGTGACCTAGACCTACCTGCCTTTGCTATCTCAACCTTATTCGTGTTTCCCTTTGAGAAGGTACACAAATCAGAGAAAACATATTCAGATTTGAATTTAGAACACCTTGTTTTCAGCCCTTAACAACCCACCAGGCCTCATTTCCTAATTAAAACATTTTCTTGGACCTCTGTTCACCCATAGTTCTATGTAGAGTGAACAGGGTATGGCAAAGAATTAGAAGTACTCTAGTCTATCAGAGTACTCTTACCCTTTTCTATGAGTAAAACAGGTGATGTTTTACTACAATGACCTCAATAATTCACAACCCATTTCCCACGTGGAAATGGCAGGCTTGCTGTTAATTACCCTGTAGGGATTGATTTTAGCTATTGTGAAATTATTAAGGTATGTTTAAGCTGTATAAAGGCCATATGCATTTGATGAGTATAGTAGTCAGTGGGACAAAGAAAACCAGCTAAAGAGTGCCAAGCCTTATAGTTTCATATTTTTGCAAAATCCAGGCAAAATTGAATCATGTATAAAGATTGTGTTCAACATCAGATCACCACTCTTTTCAGTGTTTCTCTTGGCGTTCTGCACCAGAGTCCTTAGGACATCCCTTGATTGTTAAAGAACTTGAATTTGCCTATCCTCTCTGTTCAGTACACGGCTTTTGTCTGGCCAGCCTGGCTCCAGCTTTTTATCCCAAGAGCCACCCCAAAAGTCATGTATTTGTGCAACAAAGGCTAGTGTTTACAATGGTGATATGTTGAATTGTGAATTGCCTTGCACAATTGCCTTACTATTTTGAATTCCACCCCTTTTTGCACATACTTAGCATCCTGCCATTTCAGTAATTTCTGCTGTTTTAAAGGATGATTTAGTTTTGGGTTCCCCAAAGGAGAGCCTGGGGCAAGGTAATTTATTTGGAAAGGTAAAGAGACAGAAAGTGGAAGAAAGAAGAAAAAGGCCAATATAAGAGATGTCATTATCCATGTCATTTTTATATTGGCTAGAACTTGAACCAGTGTGACTTTAAGAGAAGACATATGAAATAAGTCTTAGAGCTATCCATCCAGGGGACACAGGATAAAGCATTTATGCATCAGCTCCTGGCCCCATTGGTCAGGATGGGCTCATGGGCATTAACTCACCAACCCTCCTTGTATGCCTGCATGAGTGTCCATAATATCCCTGTAGGATACGACAAGCCCCATGGCAGCAGCAGAGCTCTGGGATGAGTCAGAGTAAGGTGCTACAATTGGGATGCACTTGTGTGAAACTAAGCAAAGATTCAGTGAACTGGTTTTTGTAGCAGTGGCTGGTGGAAGAGGTGGGACAAATAGAATCTGAAGTAGTACATAAAACATGTTGGTAATATTAGAGAAGGCCAGCTCTGATACTCCCGACCTCTAGGCCAGTCTCTTCTCAAGATACACAATGTGAAGCTGGATAAAGTACTTTCTGTAAGAGGGTTACCAAATAACAAAGTCAGATATCTCTTTCCTCCCAGTTGGCTTCATTGCAAGAGAGCCCTGGGTAATGGATGGGCCTCCTTGGCCATGAGTTATTCTCAGATGCAGGCATATTCTGAAATGTCACCAACTCTTCAATTAAATGAATAAAGGTAAAAGCATTACATGATCTATAATAAAATCCAAATCTCAAGAAGGGTCACAGAGTAAAATACTTTGGTTTCTTCATTTCTCACAGTTTTGTCAAAGTAAGTCATGCTCTATGAAACACTTGAAGAAAAGCAATGAACTGCTATGAAATAAACCAGGGTATTTAAGTGGATGGACAAAGAATTCATAAACCTAATTCCATGAAATGTTATGTCTTAAAAGCAGGAAGTTAGAATGCCTTAGTGCCCATGGAGCTACATGATCCCAGCTTTCCTTGTGTGTTTGCTCATTATTTCTTGTTACCCCTTCCATTCGAACCCAAACTCCAACTTTCCTTCAAAACTTTACCTCATGTCCTTTCTCTCACATTAACTTGTATCTCCATCTGTTAGCTCGTGTAAGCCTTTATCATTCTTCAACTTTGTTAATAGCAAAATAGAGTTTGCCAGTGTTTCCAAACAGGTGCATCACAGACTGAGCAAATAGAATATTTACCAACTTACTTGTTTGCTTCGCTTCTTTCACTGGTAAGAGAACTCATGGCCTAATTCTTCTCACTTCTACTTCATTACCTGATGCATATTTATATGAAGTATTATATTGATTGGAAAACATCAGTCTACTTTTTAAAAAAATTAAGCATTCATTTAATCAGTCATTCATTCAACAAAAATGTCTTACGCACTTAATCCAAAGCAGGTACTCGGGCTGGGAGCAATATAAATAACAATAATAAAGTTCCTGCTTCAAAGAACTTACATGGGGCAAGTGATGGGGGTAGACACAAAGCATGCAATTTGTTTAAAGAGTAATCAGAAATTGAAGGTTGAATATGTCTTAATATTAAAATAGGGAGCTGAGGTGGAAAAAAACAGAAGTGAACTTTAAACTCACAGTTCCAGGAAGTTCTTTCAGGGAAGGTGACACTAGAGTCCTAAATGATGGAAAGTCTAGCTCCAAGGAGGAGATGGGAGGAGGGCATTTTAGGAAGAGAGTTATAGCGTGGGAAAAGCCCCTGAACTAAGTGAGTGTATGAGAATGGTACCCAAGAAGTGGTTGGAGGAACGTGCAGTCCTGCCTCATACTGGGGCTTGTACTAGAGCACGGTGAAAATTGTGGCTATTTTTATATCTGTGATGCAAATCCCTTGAAGGATTTTATGCAGAAGAATGGCATAACTGGATTTGCTTTAAAATATTTAATTTACTATATAGAGCAAGTTTTTCCAACCCGCAGCCCATGGAGCCAAATGCGGCCCAGGACAACTTGGAATGTGGCCCAACACAAATTCATAAACTTTCTCAAAACATTAGATTATGCACGGACCTTTTTTTGCTCATCAGCTATCATTAGTGTTAGTGTATTTTATGTGTAGCCCACGGCAATTCTTCTTCCACCGTGGCCCAGGGAAGCCAAAATGTTGGACACCCGAATTGTAGAGATTTGTTTGGAGAGGGCTAAGATGAAAATGTAGGAACCAGTTAACAGGAGGTTGTTCAGGTAAAAAAACGATTAGTGACCTCCATTAAAAAAGAAAAGTACAGAATTCAGCATGTGTTTTAGAGGAAAAATTTCAGGTACTACAGGAGAATAACGGAAAATCCTTTCCTCAATATGTACTGCTTTGGGTATAATTACATTTTTTGGTATGCTTGTCGTATCCATCCACCAAATTACTGCACTTTTCCATGTGTAAGACAATACGTTTGTCTAAAATTGTTAGACCAAAAATTGAGGGTCATCTTATACACAGGAATAACTGGTTGATATTGATTTCTTTATGTTAGGTTAGAAAAGTAGGGGTCCTCTTTTACATGGGGGCACCTTATACACACAAAAAATACTAGTTCTTCAGTGTAGGTTCAATTTTTGTTATATGTACTCTAAGTTTTCTTTAAATTCCTTAGAATATGAATCCTTTGATCTACCCCAACTACAATAAATTATAAATTTATAATTTCAATAAATTCTTGTTTTCCTATTCATTTTATATAAACTAGACTACAAAATGTTTTGTGGAAATTATATTAGATGCCAGAATAAAATATCTTGAGTACTTTCAAGTCCTTCCAACATTGTTTTTATTATTGTTAGTTGGTGAATGGATGCCATAAAACAGAATGTTGACTTTTGTGGGTGTTTCATAAAAATGGGAAACCTCTCTGCTTGGATTAGCCAATCTATTAAGTGTGGTTTCCAACAGAACACAAACTTGGCACCTAAAATAGGGCATTTAGTGCCCTTGTAGTTGGGGTAGATCAAAGGATTCATAATCTGCGTAGATGCTGGACAAATTTTTTAAAACAAGGTCAATATCTACCCACCAAAGTCCCAAGCAGAGGGGACATACCAGCCCTCTTTCAGCAGGAAAACGGTCCCCAGGCAAGTTCTGAAGAGAAAACTGTTATCTGCATGTGTCCCTTCCACATACTCTGCCTTTCGTAACATCCTTTTGTTCACATGTACCAAATTTACTCTTGGGTACAAAAAGACCAATAAATTCATTTACACAATGGTACACAATTCTTGAAGGTCTGTATTTCCTGGAAATATTTGTTGCCCAAAGTATTTTCATGGATTAATTTTCAGATATGGAGGAACTGATGGGACAGGGCTCTTCCCAAGGAAATCCTGTGAGGAGGGCAAATGATGACTGACTATTCCTATGACTTACATGAGGTCTGTCTGGAGAGTATCTGATCTGAAACCAAAACTCCAAAGTAGACCTGGCTGAGAACAAGTTGGGTGCATCTTGGCAGCCCCCATGTCCAGGAACTTTCTTTCAAATTCAGAGACCCATTTCTCTCTCCAGCATCCTTCAATCTGTAGCTTTTAAAGAATTCCAAAAAATTATGCTGCCTTAAACCATGGAGGGCCTCAGCTGCCTCTCCTTGGAATTTGAAGACATAGATGCAGAAGCAGGGTTTGTATCTTGTGTTTGGTAAGGATTGTCATTTGTGCTGTCTGACATTTAAAGAGAATAATCAAATGTTTAGAAGCATCAGATGACAGCCATTATACTCTTTGGGAGTAAAGGCTCAGTTTGGGAAGCAGGGTACTCACATTTCTTAATGGTCCCATAAGAGCATGAGTCCATCTATTGGACCCAAGTTGGCCTGCATGATTCTCCCTCTCTCTCTCTTTCTCTCTCTCTCTTTTTTTTTTTTTTTTTTTTTTTTTTTTTTTTTTTTTTTTTTTTTTTTTTTTTTTTTTTTTTTTTTTTTTTTTTTTTTTTTTTTTTTTTTTTTTTTTTTTTTGAGTAACTTGCTGCTACCATGTCCTGTGGTTCCCTGATTCTGGTCCTAACACTTTGACTCTGACTTAGAAGTTTTCATGTTATGTCCTTGACATCACCTTTATGGACCATGTGCCTAAGCTTTGCTCATCTCTTACATACTGACAAAACTTCGTGTGTGAATAGTGATCATTTACCATGAGCCTTTCCTAGAGTCCCTAACATATGAACACTAGAACTCCTCTATCTTATGCCTGTATACCTTTAATGACATGAAAGTTTCACCTCTAAAAGTACCTTGCAAAGCTCTAGGTCATAAGAAATTTCTCTCTATTATGAAAAATGTTCAATCTCCATGTAGACCCATTTATATCAGTTTTAACCTCTGAGCCATATGAGGCAAATATCCCTTTCTTTTATGAGAACCTTTCAAACATTTGGAGTCAGCCATATTTCAGCCAAATATTTGGAGTCAGTCAGTCCTCAATTATTTGTCTTCACTAGACTAATTGGACCCAATTATTTCAACCATTCCTATTTTAAAAGGTTGGAACACTTTTTTACTGTTCTGTGTTCTGTCCCAAATGACTGTAGCTTCTTAAATCCTTCTTTCAATGATTGATGTACAGAACATAGTACCATAAATCAAAGTTTATCCTAAGGAACATGGAAATGACAAAACTTCCTCCTTCTGCGTACTAGATATTCAGATTAAGGTGACCCTTTTTTATTTCTCTGATCAATTCTCAGATGCTGATATTTATTTTCCATAATTCTAACCAAAAATTATAAATAGTCTTATATGTGTTTCTGCCATTGTCCTCTTCTGTTCTTAATCTATTATTATTTGTTTCATGAATGTGTAACTTAATTTTATTTATCCTTGTTTGACAACTATCCTTCTTTATATTGACTTGTTTTTTAAAAAAGATTTTTTATTAGCAGCTATATGCCAATCACTGTGCTAGTCACTGGGGAGGCAATGTTGAACTAAATATCATGGTCTCCACTTCTCACAGTTTATTATCTAAGAAAAAACTGTTTTTTCCCATTAAAATTACTATGCAATTTAATAGTTTTTGTTTTTCCATTAAAATTACTATGAGTGCTCTAAAGGGGTAATTAAGAGTGTTTTTGGAGTATATAGGAGGTAGGTAAGGATGGTTTTTCTGGAGTAAGTGGCACCTGAGTTAAAAAGTTAGCAAAATAAAGCAAAAAAGAAGAAATAATTCAAACAGAAATTTCTTTTCTAAGACAGGAGATTGAGCATGGTGTTTCCTAAGACTGATAAGAATAAGTAGAACTTATATATGGGGCAAGAGATGAATGTTAGTGGGAGATGACTAGGAATATAAGCAAGTTTCAAATTCTGAAAGAGTTTCCACTATAACCAGAAAGAAATTGGTAGTCATTAAAGAATTTCATGGAAGAGAGTGAAATGACAATTCTTGTCTTTTAAAAAATTATTTTGGCTACTGTGTGAAAAATAAAGTCAGATAAGGGGAATAAGATAAATTATGATAGCTCTCCAGATAATAGATTTTGATGGCCTAAGGTATGGAATTAGTAGATGGTATGTTTGAAAGACATGAGAGATAAAAGGACCTATGTTATAAGAACATACTTGTTATATTGGATGACATCTGGCTGATAGAAATGATCAACTTAGGCCCTCATGTATTGGTGGATTAACTGGGAATGAGAAAAATAGAGACTAATACCCAGCTCTCTGGCTTGGGAAAGTGTATTTAGTATATTATTTACTGAAAGAATCAGGTTTGAAATGAGATAAGTATGAGGGATTAGTTTTGGACATTTTGGATTAGGGTTCCTATAGGTCATTCAAACATGAATGTTGTTCAATAAGCAGACACATAAGGATTTGGAACTTAGTTACCTGACTTGGGATAGAAAAAAAATTGATCTGTGATTCAATCGATACACACCAATGGGAGTAAGTAATTGGATGAATCACAAGGGAGAATTGTAGAATGAGAAAAAGAGCAAACTCTAGATAGATGCAGATAAACATCACCACTGAAAGGATAAAAGGAACAGGCATAAACATCTTGCTAAAAAGCACAAACAAACAAACAAACAAAAAATACTGCAGAGTGTTTTATCATTGAAGCCAAAGAATGAAAACATTTCAAAGGAAGCAGTCAAGGGTGCCAAATGTTGCAGAGCACTCACATCCATTAGATTTGAAAATACGGAATTCGTTATAGACCATGATGAAAGTAACTTTAGTAGAGTGGTGAGGAAAGAAGTATTGTGTTGAAGAGTAAAGGAGATAAGGAGGTAGAATAATACTATGTTATACTATGCTATACTATACTAATAGTATAATAGTAATTATACACAGAGTACAAAGATAAGAGATAGGGTAGTAGCAACAATAGGATTTTTTCAAGGTAGAAAAGTTGAAAGCAAATTTAAATAACGGGGGAAAGGCTGTTCATAGATAAGGGAGACTGAGAGAATGCAAAATAAAATAAGGTGCCTGTTAAAGTAGAAATTATTTTCTCTGATGCTGTTAAAAATGGTAATATAGAGTTTGCTTAAATCATTGTGTGAGTTCATTGTTACTATTTCCATTTTCGGGACAGATTTTGTTTGTTTTGTTTTGCTTTAAGTTTAAAATAGTTTTATTCTGGTAGAAAGTTGCATTTCTGTAGGATGAATGTCTACATATCTAATATACAGCATGATGACCACTGTTAGCACTGTACTGACCACTGGAAATTTGCCGAGAGTTGAGTGTGGCTCTGACCACACCCACATAAAAGGGAACTATGTGAGGGGATGGATACGTTCATCAGCTTGACTCTAGTAAACATTTCACTATGTATACGTACATCAAATCCTCATGTTGTACACCTTAAGCACATACAAGTTAAAAAAATAAAAAATTAGAAAACAAAATATTCCTTAGAGGCCTGAAATATTCCTTGTGGACAGTTTTAATTGTTAAAAACAATGTCTAAGTTTAGAAAACTGTCTTTATTCATTTATTCATCCACCGATATTCACAAATGCTAACTAAGTATTATAGACACTGGGCTAAGTGCTGAAAATAGAAGGATAAGACAGAGTTGTAGCCTTCAAAGAGATGAGTATATGTAGAAAAGAGACGCGAATAATCACACTGTCTAGTGAGCATTTAGCCATTTGATGCCTCACTGAGCAAAGTCAATTCATTTCAAAATGGCAGCTCTTCAATATTTGAAGACGCCTGTTATGCTTCCATTTGTTTCTTCTGGCAATTATGCAAAATTTGGTATTCAATGTGGAAAACACATCTTTTGTTACTTAGGTAGTCTTTTGTACAGTGTCCTCTTAAAATGTGACAAGAATGGAGAACAATATTCCTCATCATATCTAAGAACAGAATAGTTAATCTAGACACAATTTATCCTGAATCATATAAAATGGCTTTTTTGGCAACTGAATCTTGATTTGGGCAAACAATAAGACTACCTATCTTTGGATTTTATGCACAACTCTTAGGCCAATAATCTCCAATTCTGATCATAGTTCATATTTGCAATCAACATACATGTATATGACTTCTCACCTATTTATTTTACATTTCCTTTCAGTTTATGTCATTGTTGCAAACTATGTTCATCTCTAAAATTTTCATTCTATTATAGGATGCATTACCAATCATGTCTTTCTTTAGAAAATTTAATTTATTTTGATATCAATCAAAATTATCTCAATACATCAAATAGCACAAGACTAAATAAAATTTAAGAACTGTTTAGCCTGATTTTAATAGACAATTTCATGTTCTTGGGGTTTGTTTGTTTGTTTGTTTGTTTTTTGGTGTAGCTATCCAGAAAGTGGCCTATTATAATAGAATTTATTTAAATTACATTTTTCACCACTTATACTAAAGATTATCATGAGAGATTTCTGAGGTTTCTGATAGAAATCCCATAAATACTGAGACTGAGGGAATATATTAAGCATAGGGAAAGAATCCATCATTTTTTAGTCAAAGGTTAACTTAATGGTATAAGATGGTTAATGGGTCACAGAACTTCCATTACCTTAACCAAAGAAACCAAAACCAAAACAAGTTACAAAAACTCCAAAACCCAACAACAGAGCAAAACAAAACATAAACAATTTTCTTCCGACACATCAAGGCTTTGTCCTACGCAAACAGTGATTTTCCTGTCTTTGCTCTAAGATTTTAAATGTCAGCCAAAAACCTTCTTGGCTTCTTTTTTTGGCATCAGCTCCCCTGGGCTATTTCTAAAACCTCATGGAGACTGTTTGCTACCCCACATTACATATAATTAAATGTAGCTCAAAAATTAAGAGAGTTCCAATTTAATATTCTGAATACATTTTTAAAATTCCAAGCCATAATCTACCTCTATATTTTAGTCTTATTTCCACTATACTAGATAAATATTGCTCATCTTGGTGTTTAAGTTGATTTTAAATAACTTAGAGCAAAATTATTTTAAAATTACATTTTTGTTTTTATTAAGAAAGTAGACATGTATTTAATATTGTAGAGAATGTGGGAAGTAGAGTAATTGTTAACAAGTCTTAACATTTTAGTAAATTAACATTTCAAATGCTGTTTACAAAATATAGATCATATATTACAAATTTACTTTTTTCACTTAGAAATAGATCTTGAATTTTTTCACAGTTGCTTAAATTTTCTTGCACAGACTGATATTGAAGATAATAGAATTTAATTGTTTGGATGTACTATAATATATTTAATCCATTTCATTATTTGTAGATCTTTATGTTTATTTTTCCCTATCATTAAACAATATGTAATAAATCTCCATGTGAATTTCTGATTACTTCAGAAGACATTTCTAGAAGAATAACTAAGTCAAAGAAATCTATATTTGAATGCTTTGATACATACTTCCAAACACCATTATCACCAGCTGTATGGCATTTTAGCAAGATCATTGATATTTACTCTGCTTATCTTATTGTGTATCTATTCATCTATTCATCCTTCTATCTCTCCATCAATCCTCTTTACTTTATGAAGTACTTCAAAGTAAATGGCAGGCATTAGTGCACTCGCTTCTAAATATTTCAGCATACCTAATTAGTGTTTAATGTCTGTTTATAATTTTTTCTTTGACTATAAAAATACATAAATCATAAGGGCATTTTTGCTGAGTTTTGACTAATGTATATGTCTGTATATTTTTCATAGTAATCAAGATCTAGAACAGTGTAGTGTTGTTCTGATCTCCTATGAGTTCTCTGATTTTCTTAAACCTTTTTTTCTCACCTCCCATATGTAACACAGTAACAAGTTTGACCACTTCTATCTCAAATTAGTTTTCATTTTTTCCCTGTTTTTCCTCTCATTATTCCTTTCCTTTTGCTAGACCTCTGCGAAAGCACTCTAAACATCTTCCTTACCTCCAACTGTCTCCCCTTATGTTTATTTTTCATATAGCAGATTGAAAAATATCTCAAATATGCAAGTTCAGTTTTGTTACTCTCCTGCTTTCAGTTTATTCACAATTCTCCCTGTGGTCTGCAAAAACCCCGCAGGACCTAACCTCAGCTTCCCCTCTACCTTCATCCCTTATCGAGTTCCTGCTTGGTCTTTCCACTTCAGCTTTACCAGCCTTCTTTTATTTTTTAAAAATTACAGTTAACATACAATATTGTATTATTTGCAGGTATACAACATAGTGGCTATGTTTATGTATATTACTAAGTGATCACTATGATAAGTCCAGTAACCATCTATCACCATACATAAGAATTACAATATAATTGCTTGTATTTTCTATGCCTACTTGACATCCCTGTGACTTTATAATTTGCAGGTTTGTACTTCAAAGTCCTCTACACCTTTTTCACCCTGTCCCCCACTTCTCTCTCATCTGACAGTCATCAGTATGTTCTCTGTATCTATGAGTTTTGTTTTGTTTGTTCATTTGGGTTTTTTAAGTTCCACATATAAATGAGATTGTATGGTATTTGTCTTTTTCTGCTATAGTGAACATAGGGGTACATGTATCTACATCAAATTTAAAAGCTTTTGCATGACAAAAGAAACCAGCAACAAAACAAAAGGCAACCAACTGAATGGGAGAAGAAATTTGCAAATTTTATATCTGATAAAGGGTTGATAACCAAAATACATAAAAACTCATACAACTCAGCATCAAAACAAAACAAAACAAAACAAAAAACAAATAATCTGAAATAAAAAGAAAATTGGGCAGGGGATGTGGATAGACATTTCTCCAAAGAAGACATACAGAAGGCCAACAGACACATAAAAGAATGCTTAACATCACTAATCATCAGGGAAACACAAATCAACATCACAATGAGATACCACCTCACACCTGCCAAAATGTCTGTTATCAAAAAGACAAGAATAAGTGTTGGAGAGGATGTGGAGAATAGACAACTCTCATGCACTGCTGGTGGAATTGTAACCTGGTGCAGTCATTATGAGAAACAGTATGAAGATTCTTCAAAAAATTAAAAACGGAACTATTATATAGCCCAGCAATCTCACTTCTGGCTATTTATCTGAAGAAATTGAAAACACTAATTCAAAAAGATAGATACTGGCCTTCCAGCATTTTCTCTCCTCAGGACTTCTTACACCTATCTATTTTCTCCCCTGCTTGGAGTGCCACAGCTCCATCTCCTTGCTGAACTAACTCTCTCTATATATCATTTCTTCAATGAAGTCTTCCCTCTTCCCTGATAACTTTAACTTCCTGACTCCTCCTCCTTCACTGTTAGTCTCTTGGGTCACCCCTTGTTTTTTATTCTCAAGCACTTATTATAGTATACAAATAGATAATGTTTTTGTGTGCTTTCTTACTTAATGTGCCTCTCAGCCACTAGACTATAAACACTTCAAGTGTAATACATGTTTGTGCATCACTTTCAGATGCCCTGCTCTTAGCACCATGGCAGGTGCATAATATGCTCACAGCAAACTTGTACAACAAAAAAATGAACTGACAAATCCTTAAGTTTTGCATTGTAAGCCACAAGCTGCTAAAGAAACTTGCAGTGGAATTTCTTTCACTATATAAAATTATATATAGTTAATCCATGTATTCTAAACATGACTGAAAATGTACAAATACTTCATAAAATGTATGATGAAGAAAAATAATCTAAGTTAGGGCTGACAGAGAGAAGGAACAAGTTTCAGTCCTGATCTTTCCTTAGCAACATAATTTATTTTCTATTATATTTTGAAGCAACTTTTTGTCTCAGCCCCTGTTTTTTTTTTTTTTCATTTGAAACTATAGCTTTAGCATACCTTTCCCACAATAGTGCTTAACACTACAAGTTAAACACACATGATACACAATTATGAAGAATCTATCATGACACAGAAGGTTAATGAGGAAGGTGTTGATTTTTCTTCCTGTTTCATACCACCAGCTCAAAAATATAATATTAGTATCTTGGGTAACTCCTTAGATTCTTTATGACATGAGGATAAAAATATTGACAATTCCCTATTAAGTTGCAACAGCATTTTTACGTAGAGAAGTTCTTTCCAATAATGTTTCCTGTAACCTCTGACCATATAATTGTTAACGTGAATGTTTTGAGATTTCAAAATGTCATAGTGAATTACATCTCCATGCCTAATATTCTGACCACTGCAGAAAAAGGTGTAAGAAATGCTAAACTGTTCTTTGCAGTGGCAAGTAAAGAAGAAATATCCTTTTGCCTGATTTATTCAACTACAGCGAAGTAGTAGAGAGTTGGGGCTCTGATTCTTTTTTGTACTTTTCACTCTCAAATACAAGCTTAGAAGTATTTTTATTTTCTACTAACATAGCATGGTGGCAGGTAAATGAATGCTAATCCAACACCTACCAGCTTTGCTGTGTTTCTATTTCTTGAGTTTCACTGAATCCATGAAGAGACCCAATTCATCCTTTGGAGGACTCCACAATCTGTTTTCATTCCCTCACAATATAATATAAAAGCTAAAAAAGGTAAGAAAATAGATTTGGGGATCAGAAAAACTCAAGATATAGTTCTGACTCCACTACTATGTACTTTACGACTAACAGAATTTTAACTTTGCTGAATCTCAAATTTACCAGCTATAACAATAGGGTAAAATTAGTACTTAGCTCTCAGAAGTTGATTCTGAATGTTAAAAGATATGGTGCATATAAATTGCTTTCCAATTTACTCAAATATTTGCTTTTATTGTTTTTGATGATACTTTTTTTTCATTCCCATTGCCTTCGATTCAACAACTTAAAGAAATAAACTTTACATTCTTGCCTAAGATCATGCCAATGTTATAAAATTCCCCTGAAGTGAAGCAGAAAATAATCAAGAGTGAGAAGAGAACAGTTTATATATTTAAGTTCAAATTAATGTTGTTCCTTAGTTAGAATATTACACATATAATGTGGTAGAAACTCATGCCATAGTAAGCTGGTCCACAATGTGCAGCAACAGATTAATGAAGATAGAAGTATTGATTGGATAGAGATAGGCGTGTTCCAAGACTTGTTTAGCATTGTGATGTTCAGTATGCACACTAATTTGATACAGCTAATAAGGGATTCATAAAAACAGAGAGTTTTCAAGACTTTGGAGATCCCCTAAGCCATTTGTCTCATTTTAGAAAAGAGAAAACTTGTACCAAGTAGATTAAGTTACCCGAAGAGATCATATATTTGGTTAGTTGAATAGACAGGACTTCAACTTGATACCCTTAACTCATATTTAAGTGCTGCCACCATTCAAACCAACCATTATTCCCCTAGTCTCCCAGTTTGGAAGCCATCTTTGAACTTTCTCTGCTATTTCTTATACAAGTTTTGGCACAAATAACACCCCATTTTTTATGAGCTGGTGATCTATACACAATCTTTCATTACAAAATCTACTACATTTTTTATTACAAAATCATAAGCATGTAATTTTGTAACATAACAATATCACACTCAAGTACACTATACGAGTATGACATTTTAGGTGAAATGATCAAATTGCTGTCCATTTCATGCGAGACATTCACGTACATGGTCCGGCATTACTTCTGCTGGACCCTGTATATAACCTAGCACCAACCCTGGTTGGTTATGCCTTAGAAAAGTCTATCAAGTTGGTCTATTCCTCTCTGTTCACGCATGAATGGCTATAAAAACCTGGCCTCTTTTCCACTGTTTTCCTTCCTCCTATAATTTAGCCTAACTATAATTACTGATCTTCTATAATATAACTTCCATCATGTTTCTTCAGAGTTCAAGGATTTCCAAAGGCTTTCTACCAATTATTTTAAAAAGTATAAAGTTCTCTGCACAAATGTACATGACTGTAGAACATGGCACTTTCAAGCCAGTCTTATTTCTGACATTGTTCATACAGAAATCTTGCTTTCAGTTGTGCTAGAATTCATGGTTGTTCATTGAATCAAGTAGTGGAGTTAAAAGAATTTGATTACTTTAAAAATTCTACTTCAGCCTGAAAAGAATTTTGGTCGCTATCTAAAACCTCCACCATTATAGTAATATCTATGGTCCCAAACCCCTAGATCAATGTTTCTAAAGGTAGAAAATCAAGTTTTGTTATTGTGCTCACACTCTTTTTATTTTTCAGAGCATCATTCTTCATTGGTACGTCAACCTTAAATATTTTACGTAACTTTAAGACCTAACCCAACCACATAATTATAGGAAATAAAAAGTACAGCAAATATAAAAACACAGGCCAAATTTGATTTCAAAATAGCACTGTTAGGATTTTTTTAAAATTCTTTGTCATATTGCCCAACTCAGTCATGAGGGAAGGATTAAGAAGTTCTAATGTTTTATGGAATTTGACATTTTTCTCTATCTTCCAAATAATTCTACAGTGTTATCACATATTTTTTAATTTATCTATTTTAATGTTACACATATACCAAAGGACAAAATAGGAGATGGGTGACTTTTATTTAAGGCTATTATTTTCCTAGCTGCACATTAAGAGATTTACCATGTGATGATATATTGGTATGAGTTACCTGCACTTGCCACCCAAAAACACAATGTGGAAGATGAAAAAATTATGTAAATTGCTTCACTCCTCCAAGGTAAGCATCCTTATGGCCAGATGTACAACAGAAAAATTTAGCTGAAGAACAAGATTATTATCCAGAAGACTTAAGTTAAATAACTGTCTGCTCTCTCAGGCTTAGTAGTCTATTTATTCATACAACTGAAAGAAGTCCTTCACTAAAATTATTTGGTTATTGTGTTTATGAGTGTGTGTATATATATGAAACTTTACATATAATTTATATTTTCCATTTTATATGGCTAATTTAAATCTTCCAAATAATTCCTTCAAATGTATACATATAGAAATTTGATACTGAAATTAATTCAAAATGCTAATGTCAAATCTTTATGAATAGTCATCATTTATAAAACATATTTGCATGTGTACTCTGAGCCAGAACAATATTCTTAGGACTTGAAATCCATTCATAAACAAAACTAATAGTATCTTTTCCCTATGAAACTTATATTCTGATGAGCAAAAAGCATAAAAAAACCTGATAAATTAAATAGTGTGCTAAAATTTAATGAGTGCTATAAAGCTAGAGCAAGTTAAGGGTGTTAAGAATGCTTAGAAGCATGGGAATATTTTAATTTGAATATGGCAGTCAAGACAGGTCTCACTGAGAAGACAATTGTGAAAGACTTGAAGGTGAGAGAGTGACAGTTAAGTTCACGAAATCATCCTAGAAAAAGTGCTATATACCTCATTGCTGAATATTACTGAAGTCACCCTCAAAGTACTCCCTTTGGGAGCTATGCCAGTGCCTAGTCCATCCTTCAAAGAAATTTTGGAACTCTTTTTCTGGAATGGCCATCAGAGCTGTTGTATTACCCTTGATGTCCTGAATGTCATCAAAATGTCTTCCTTTCAATATTTCCTTTATATTCAGGTAAAGAAAAATGTCATTGGGGGCCAGATCAGGTGAGTAGGGAGGATGTTCCAATACAGTTATTTATTTACTGGCTGAAAACTTCCTCACAGACAGTGCCACGTGTGCTGGTGCATTGTTGTAATGCAAGAGCCATGAGTTGTTGGTGAAAAGTTTAGGTCGTTTTTGTCTAACTTTTTCACGAACCTTTTCAGCACTTCCAAATAGTAAACTTGGTTGTTTGTCCAGTTGTTACAAATTCATAATGAACAATCCCTCTGATGTCAAAAAAGGTTAGCAATATCATTTTGACTCCTGGTGTGGACTGACAGAACTTTTTTGGTCATGGAGAATTGGCTGACATCCATTGTGCACTTAGACGCTTTGTTTCAGGGTTATATGGGTATGCTCATGTTTCGTCATCAATGATAACACAGCCCAAAACATTGTCTTGCCTCTCCAAAAGAACAATCTGGCAAACTTTGATTCTCTTTTGCTTTTGTTCATTGGTGAGCTCCTTCGGGATCATTTTTATACACATTTTTCTCATGTCAAGATTTTCAGTGAAGATTTTCCCTGTTTTTTTAATTGATGTTTACTTGGTCTACTATGTTTCTCATGGTCAGTCAACAATTTTGATGCACAATTTAACAAACTTTTGCAATGTTGTCATCAGTTCTGCTCGTTACTGGCTGACCTGACCTTTCTTCATCACTGACGCTTTTTCTCCCCTCAGAAACACGATTAATCTATTTGTACACTGCCATTTCTTTATGGTATTATCCCCATAAACTTGGACTAACATGTCTCTAATTTCACTTTCACTCTTGCCAAGTTTAACAAGAAATTTAATGTTCATTTGTTGCTCTAATTCAAGTTCCAACATTCTTGCAACAGCTCACAAAAACATGTAACACCAATAACGAATGCCACTCAGCAAGACAGCACCACATGTCAACACATACAGTTGGGAGACACAGATATACCAAGGTTATGGCATCTTACTTAGTTGTTTGTACGGTGAGCACGGTGGCAAGTTCACAAACTTAATTATCAGAACTCGTATGTTTAGAAAGGTTAGTCTGAACAGAGGAAAAAGCAAATGAAAAATCCTAATATTAAGGTATTCCTGGAGTGTTCCAGAAACAAAAAGGAGGAAAAAGTAACTGGACGGGAAAAGTTAACAGGGTGACAGGTCCTTACAAGGCCATTATAATGTTGTTAGTTTTGAGTAAAAGTGAGAGCCATTGAATGATTTGAGTAGGAGAGTTGTATAATCTGACTTATGTATTGAAAGGATAATTTCATAATGAGACTAGATAATGGTGACACATGGATAAAAGCAGAGAGATTGGGTAGGTTAGACTGAAATCTACGTATATGATGATGATGGCTCAGACAATTGTGACAGCAATGAAGATGGTGAAAAATGGCATGAGATAGGCTTATGAGTAATTTATCAATGGGAAAGCCAAGCCTGTGGGCACAGATGACAATTAAAGGGTAAATGTGGTTTATTTGGTTGCTTCAATTTTCTTAGTTAAGTAAGAAGTAAGATCATCAGCTGAGAGAACAGGGGATGAGGTCTTGGGAGCTTCTAAAGAACTAAGAATATATGAAATAGTCATAGAAGAGAGTAAGAGACTGAAAGGATGAGGGAATACTAAATTAACTTCCTGAGGCTGTAAGGGTCCACTGTGAGTTTCACACTCATCGTGGTTATATATTTCCCCACACGATTAAGCTACACAGGAGCTGGCAGAGAGGGAGCAGAGAGTTGGATTTAGCCAAGGCTGTCTGTGGTTTTGCCAAATGTGTAAGGCAAAGGGAAAGAGTTATGAAGGAGTCAAATGTGCAGGAGACTAATTATAATGATTGACTGTGGAACTGAAGCTTGTTAAGGAAAGCAAGAGCATATCAAATGAATGAAGAGTAAAACGGTGATATCAATGAAACATGTAGAGCGTATCAAAGAACTTCAATCTAAAATGAAACCAGAGGATATAAAATGGAGAATCTCACACATGAGCCCTCAGAAGACTGAAACTTAAGAACTGAGAGACTGATTTCTCATAAATGCCTATTTACAGAGGACTGAGACTTACCTCTTAATTAATGAACATCTGCCAAAAATCTCTTCCTGTCCTCAAGCCAATGAACTTACTGTTTGGACTTCTTCCTCTTTTCACTCATTGTCCATAAATGCAGCCCACCATAAACCCTCAAGGGACTTGCCTGTAACTTGCTACAACATGTGTTTCATGAATTGTAATTCCTCTGCCATTCTCCAATAAATTTGATTTCTGGTCATTCTAGCTTGCCTAAATTTACCTTAATTAGGTTAACAAGGGGTGAAAAGTTTTCAGAAATGAGTTGAAAATTTAGGAGGTAGTTGTCAAAGTATAGGATGCATGGAATTAGAATTATAATGTGTTGCTTTTATTGGTAATGGCTAGGCTTAGACAATGACCATGGGAGGGAATGCCCAAAATAGGCTGAAAGCCAGGATTACAGGATTAAAACAAGTTCAATCTGATGACATGAGATTCAAGTTGTGTTTTTGGTTGCTGGGTTTTGTGTTCTCGTTTTGATTTAGTTTTCCTTGAACATGGTGAGAAAGAAGAAAGTGATAAGAAAATGATTATAGGAGCAAGGGGGATACCAAGCCCTTCTCCAGGTGCAGTACTGAGAAAGGCATGCTCTTTTGCGGTTCACTTTTGACCCCTGTTGGTAGAGAAATGAACTTAGTGAGTGGAGTCTCTTTGGCTTCTGTTGATAGAGTCAAGATTTATGGGGAAGCAGGACCTGTTATCTCTTACGTCAAGCCCACTGAGTTTTACCTATAGGCTCCTATCAGAATGGCTCTAGTTTGTCTATGGGAAATGATAATACATTGTTTGAAACAACCTCTTAGAACTTTTAAAAAGTTAAAAACAAACAAAATGTTGTTAAACCATTATTATAAAAGAGTATTAATTTACTGCTAAATTCATGTCTATTTCATCTGTTGGCCTGGCATTATTACAACCAAAAATATGCCTTTGGTTTAGTTAATTTTATTAAAAGTCAAAGTGGATAGAATATCATTTTTTCAAAATTCTGGTTTAAACTCTTTCTTAGCAAATGTGATAGCAATTTAGTGAGACTCAAATCACCTTCTGTTTAGACAGGGAACAGATGAGGTTCTGGAAATCACCACTTACAAAATGAAAGCCACTGAGACCCCCAGAAACGTCAATGAAGGAATACAAGTGCCACGTGTAACACTGATTCCTTTCCTAATTGCAGAAGGAAACAACTTGCATTACAGCTGATGCAAAATGATCAGTTAGCATTCAGGAGACAGATGTTTCTCTCTCTCTCTCTCTCTCTCTCTCTTTTACATAAACTGAAATACTTGGGCGTCAGATTTTCTTCCTCCAAGAAGAATTAGAGTTTCCAGTCTTTACCAGTCAACTTCTATTTTTAGCTTATTAAGTTCTGTGACTCACAGCTTTTGTGCTAATCACAGCTAATTCACAGTATCCTGTGTTTAAAAAAAGTTTCTTACTCCTCCTGATTATGAATTGTGTTTAAGACATCCCTTGAGCTAATACACACACACACACTCCTGCTTACAAGAAAAAAAAAGTTTTAGAGTAGTTGGGTCTAAAGGTTAAATGAAAAACTGATAGCAAAAAAAAAAAAAAAAAGAGTGAGAACAAGAAAGAAAAATATTCAGAAAATCAAACAGCAGCAAATATAGTTTGCTCATAGGTTTACAGGCACAGTGTTTCATATTCTTACATTAAAACTTAGATAAGACTAAAAGCCACTAAAGAGAAAGATAAGGCTGAAACTAAGGGGGAAATATAGCACAGTCCTTCTCTTTTTAAATTTCACCATATTCTCCTCTACCTCCAATACATCGACCACCAAATTCTCTCTTAATTAACTCATTTCTTGGAAAAGCATTTGTAAATAATTAAAATAGAATTTTTCTTAGGTTTTTTTTACTTCATTTCTTCAAATAACAATATAAAAATCTCCTATACTGTAAAATCCAATAATATAAGTTTTTACTTATTACCCAATTCACACATTGATTTTTTTAAAAACTGAAACCAGTGTAAGAATATACAACACTTAAAAAAAATGGTAGTTCATATTAGTCAGTGTAATAATTTTAATAGACTCTTCAGTGGCTCTATTAAGATTTCAGTGATCAGAAATTTGCATGAAAAGGTATCATAGTGATTACCTGTTATATTTGAGTCCTTGAACTCAAGAAGAAACAATCTGATAAATTAATTTATTATAAGTTTACATCATTAAAAAGTATACAGTATTTACCATGTAGCAGGCTATGTTTTAGAAACATTAATTAATTTAACCTTCATAACAACCCTATAAGATCAAATATTTTTATCCTCTTTAAATGAAGGAAAAACTTAGGTAGCTAAGGGTTAAAAAACTTATTCTATATCAGGCATGTCCAACCTGTGGCCCAAGATGGCTTTGAATATGACCCAACACTAATTCTTAAAACATTATGAGTTTGGGGTTTTTTTGTGACTTTTTAAATTTTTTTACCTCATCAGCTATTGCTAGTGTTAGAGTATTTTATGTGTGGCCCAAGGTGATTCTTCTTCTAGTATGGCCCAGGGCAGCCAAAAGATTGGATACCACTGTTCTAGATCAAAGCCTGTGTATTGGATGTCCTCATTCCAGAGGCCATGATCTTGACCACTGTACTATAATACTTCCACTGTACTATAATACTTCTAAAATAGGTTTTCAGGTGCTTTGAAAAATCTTAAAACCCACTAAATCTGTACAAAAATATTTTGTACATTTATACCCACCAAACTTTTATGGGAACGAGATTGAGATTTTGTAGTGATGAACCACAGTTTTCATCAGTTTTATAGAAAAATCTAGAACAATAAAATTTATAATCCCTAATAAAAAAGAAGATTGTATACTTATTTTTCAATCAGGATACAATATACAAGCCAACACTGCTTTGTGTTTTCTACTCTAGAAAATGGAAACCTAAACTATTTTGCAAATGTTGTTTTCTCAATTTATTTATTTTACCCCAGAGAATGGCCAATTTGGAGACTGACCACCCACATGCAATTTCTGCAATTGCAGCATGTCATTGACCAAAAGAGTTATGCAGGAAATAGTTAAGAAATCAGTCTTGACCACATAGAAGCCCAGGAAAATATTCCAAAGTCTCCTGCCAAAGACAATCATTAGGGTTTTGTATGTTTATTTCAACTGGCTACTCTGTATGGGGAAGAAGGGTAAAACCTTAAGGAAATGCTTTTACTATAATATGACTTAGAGCTGATAAACTAGTATTAGAAACACAATATGACCTAATACAAAAAACATAAGAAACATGAGAGTTTGAAGAGTCTTGAGAAGATTGAAACCTATTTTAAGGGGAGCAACTGGTAGGAAAAAAATGAGGGGGAAGGAAGAGCAGCTTTGTTGGAGCTACAAGATAAGCATGAAACTCTTCTTGGAACCGAGGACTCCAAACTCTGAATTCAAAGAAAACAAAATCTAATATTCTATGGGACAATACTGGGAAGACAAAGGAGAATAAAAACTAGTGTGATACTGTAGGATATGCTAAAGAATATGTCATAGAGGAGGGACACATGCCATCAACATGTCCAAAAATCACTTCATGTGCATAAATAAGCCTTTCTTTGCCTAAATGAGGAGAGTAGAGAATTTCTGGGGAAGCATCATGGACGACTAAGAAAGATCTTGATGGTAAACAATGAGTTTGGAAGGGAAGGTATGGAGAGGTAACAGAGCCAATCAAAAAGTGTGCTGTGGTTGAGATGGTTACAGGTCAACCCATGCTCACATTCTTCTTTTCAGTGTAGAGCTGTCACTGGCGAGCAGCTGTCCATCCATGAACTGAATTTCCCAGTCTTCTATCTGTGGCCATAGGACTAGTTCATACCAATAGAATTCAAATAGAAATTATACATTTCACTCTTAGATCAGATACATAAAAATATCCTATGTATTATATTTCCAATTTTCCCTTCTATTGCTGTCGATAGAGGACTCCAATTCCTTATAGATTAAGAGAGCTCCAAGGTCGAAGGAATCTTGAGTCCCTGAATCATCACATGCAGAAAAGTTACTTTCCTGACAGGAACAATCACATTGGACTATTTGCTAGTGAGATATAAAATTCCAATATGTGGAAACACTAAAATTTTGAGGGTTATTTATTACAGAAACTAGTATTACCTACACACACACACACACACACACACACATACCCACACACACACACACACCATCTACCAGGAATGAAATAACAGAATGTGACAGTAAGTAGATTGTCATTTAACTAAAACTTATGTCTACTACTCACTATTCCAAATCCTAGACTCATGATTGAAACCTACCAAAAATAAGTCATAAGAATAGAGATGTTATTAAGAGCTTCTGAACTTAAAAAAGAAATAGAAAAATGGAAAGGAATAATAAAAATGTTACTTTTATATTTTACTAAACAATGGCACTTTAAACAAGAAAGGAGAATGGATGACATGTGAAATAAATGGGTGGCCAAAAAGCAAGCCTGAAGCCCAACGTCCATCTTAGGACTGAGGGTCTCTTGAGCTCTGGGATCAAGTTCCAAGGAAGCTTTAAAGGGAAAGAATAATCATTTGCACAAAGGAAGCTTTGCAAGCAAAGAGAGCAGAGTTCAAAATAACCGAACAAACAGGCGAGCAAGTGACTATGGAGAACGTAAGTTGTGCCAGGAACAAAGGGCTAACAATGAAGGAGGTGTCCAGGGTTTCCAACAAGAACATTTTTTAGGTAAAAACAAAGAAATAAACAAAAAATAACCAATACCAGTATGGTAGGCAAAATGATTATTTCCCAAAGATATCTATCTCCTAGCTCCAGAACTTGTGAATATACTATATCACATGGCAAGAGGGAATTAAGGTTGCACATGGAATTAGGGTTGTTTATAAGATGGCTTTAAAATAAAAAGATTATCCTGGATTATACAGTGGGCCCAATGTAATCAAAGAGTCCTTTAAGTGTGGATGCGGTGGGCAGAAGAGCAGAATTAAAAGGAGATCAGGAACCATGGAATATAGGTGGCGTGAAGAATGTGGAAAAGATGAGGAAATGTATTCTCCTCTAAAAACTCCAGAAAGAAAGGCAGTTCTTCCGAAACCTTAATTTTAGCCCAATGTGACCTATTTAAGTCTTTTAACTTCCTAAACTATAAGATTACAAATTCATATTGTTTTAAGCCACTAAGTTTGTGGTCATTTGTTACAATAGCAATAGGAAACTAATAAGACTGGTTTCCTGACTGCCTCCACGAGAATAAGCAGAATAGGAGTACCAGGCAAAGTGAATGCGAGATGAGAACACACTTTGGTAAATGTAACTCCATGGATATGATGCCAACCTGGAGCGATGAGACTAATAATGGGAACAAGGTGAAGCAAGGGAGTTCTAAACCAGACAAGCAGACATGTCAAAAGGCAACAGTGTGATGTTTCAAGAAGATACACACTTGTGTGGACCAAGACTTTAAGCATAACTGAATTTTGAGGAGCATCTGAGAAAATTTCAAAGGAAAAAAAATGGGTACTGTCAGTGCTGGTAGTAGTCCTTCACAATGCATTTCATGGGCTTATATTTTAAGAAGGTGAGTTGCCACACTCCCCACTCCTTCTTACAACGTTGAGAAGTTGTCAAGGGCACAGATTAGGATACCGGGGCTTTGAAAGTCACTCCAAGCAACAGAGACGGGACTAGAATGAGAATCTTCGGTTCAGCTTACTTTTCACAGTATGGATTGCAGAGGAACAAGACCAATAGGTTCACAAAACTATAAAAACAACAAATAGTAGTAATAAATGCTTTAAACCACTATAACATCTTCTAAAAGTCCTATTAAGAAACAAAGTACAAGCATTTTCACTTCAAGGATTTTCATGATCCTTCTCCGATTCCACCATGCTCAGTTTACCCTTTCCTCATCTTAGCCTCCCAACGCCACATACAAACAAACCAAAGCAGTATCTACAATATTTACAAACAGCTGTTTACACATCTGTCTCTTATTAAGACCACTGAGGGCAGGGATTATGATTTATTTACCTATTTAACCTTCAAGCATAGAAATTCTCTAGACCTTATTAGTTACTCACAAATGCTTGTTGAAAGTTAATGAAATAAAATGCCCCTAAGCAGAGTTCAAAACTAAAATAAAATTAAGACACAATACGAAGAATGATTGTTAAGGGGAATTACTTTTAAATGATGTATTTAGAGAAAGAGATTCAAACAAATATCTTTGGACATTAAGCTGGAGAATATGATTTTCTATTTTTCAACTTCTCTAGTAAAAGGACCAGTATTTAAGTGAATGGGGTCACACAAACACAAAGCACAGCATAGCTTAAAAGCTTATAGAAGCCACAATGAGATGTCACTTTGGAAAAGGTCTGGCAGTTTTTTGTAAAAGTAAACTTAACATCAGTCCTATGATCTAATAAATGCAAAAAAGACTTGTAGAAAGATATTTATAGCAGCTTTATTACTGGATAAAAGGAAATAGCCCACATGTTTCTCAATAAAAGAGTGAATAAATAAATGGTATATTCATATGATGGAACACACCAATAAAAAGGAACAGGCTACTGATACACAACAACATGGATGAATCTGAAACCATCCTAAGTGAAAAAAGCCTGACAGAAAGACTGCATAGTGAATGAGTCTATCTAAAATCAGTAAAACTACTTAAAGTTCTAGATCTAGACATCAAGATTTATTAGTATAACTCAATCAAACATGATGAGAAAATGTGAGAAAAATGAAAACTTTCAAAAAAGTAATATTCTGATAATAGACTTTGCTATTTTTTCTCTAAGAAATTTAAAAGTTCTGTTGTGGACACAGAAATTTACTTGATGAAAGGCTGTGATGTCAAATAATTCATAGTAAATTATGAGAGAGAGAAAGAAAGGAGATGGGAATGAAAGGAAAATTCCAAAGGCAGAAGCCCAAACACTAATTCTAGCCTATCTTCAGTTCAAGTAGAGTAAGATAAAATGAGTTCTTTATTTCTCTATTGAAAGTAAGTTATAATAATTAAATTTATATAGAATTTGAATGAAATTAATCAGATAAACACATATGCTTTAGTTCAAAAGTTAATGCCATTTTCTTTGTAAACTGTAATTTGTATTTGTATTTCTTTGTAATTATGGTTCTAACCTTGGGGAAGCCTTTATAAAACACACTAACAATGGAAACTTAAAAGAAAAGAACATTTATATTACCTTTATATACAAGTCAAAATGAACATATTTACGCAGGTGTCATTGGCTCCTCTTTTGGCTTATTTTTGTGTCCACAGGAATTGATTTTATGAGGCTTTCCTAGCAAAGACAGTATATTTATGGCTTAGGAAACTTCTTCACACAACCTGCTCCACTGGTCTAGTTTAATGTGAAAGTCCTAGAGAATTTCTGTGCCACATCTCTGCAGTTGCTGACTTTGTGAAGGTCGTAGAATTAAAGCATATATTTTGTTCAGACACCTCAGCCTTGGAATATATTTTCTGTTCTAGTACCCTCACTCAGAGATGTGGAGCACTTAGAAGAGTTCTGATGGTGTAGAAAAAAAGAAAAAACATACAAAAATATAAAACCATCTTCCGGAAAATACTCGACATTGTACAACTAGAAGTCATCTTTTCAACTTAAGAGCCTAGATCCCTATGTAATTGATAATTTCACCTTCTTTTGGGAGACAGGGAAATATTGAACAATTGCTATTACTAGTCAATTATACTTTAGCATGAATTAAGACTTCAGGAAGAGATTTTGGAAAGGAGGCAGGTACAAGGCACCCAGGCTTCTTACCTTGTTCCTCCCACTCTTCGATCCAGCTAACTCAGGCATCTCTCACCTGTACTCCTTGAATATCCCCCTAACTAGTCTAGTTTCCTTCACATTTTTCTCTTTTAATCTCATCTTCCACTTTGAAATATCAGTGATCCCAAATATAAATTTGTCCATATCCTTCATTTTGCAAAGGCCCCCTCACCACGTCCCCCTCACCACAGGATTAGAGTCAACCTTTCTAACGTGGCTTGCAAGGCTCTCCATGTTCTGACCCCTATCAATTTGCCAATACTTTTTATCCCACCATTTTGCAATTTAGTTACAGTACTCATCTGCTTATAATTTTTATAGATATGTTACTTATGTTCAGATTTTTCCTCCAATTTAAAAGGTCAGTCATGTCCCTCCCTCTTCTCCCAGCACTCACTCTAATTCTTTACATTGAAAGCCGTACCTTCCTCAGGAAGCGTTCTGAGACTTTCTAGACTGGGTAAGTACCCCTCCATTTGCTTCCATAAAACACTGTTATCTGCTTATTACACATTGTGTTTTCGAGATTGACTCCTGTTGTTGTAAATAGTTTTAATTTGTCCATTCTCAATCATACACCATAATTTATTGTATCATTGAATAATTTCTCCAGATTTGGGCTAATATGAGTAGTCTTCTATTGGCATTTTCATGCTGTATTTTCGTAAACATAATGCATGCATTTCTGTTGAATATACGAGGGCTGTCTGAAAAAAATTCCTGCCACAAATGCCCCTATTTTTCATATTACGTGGCTGGATACTTTCCGGACAGCCCTCTTACATCTAGGACTGGAGCTGCTCAGTCATAGGAGGAGATAAACAGAATAGTAAAATGACCTCCAAGATTCTATGCCCAATGACAGGGAAATTATCCTGGTGGGGTATATGATAGGGTATATCTATGTGGACCAAATCTAATCGCATGAGCTGCTTTAAAAACAGACAGTTTTCTCTGGAAGAGGAAGTCAGAGAGACCTGAAGCACAAGGGAGACTTGCTGCATTGTTGTGGCCTTGATGGCACAGGAATCCACATGCAAGGACTGAAGAATGGCCTTTAGGAACTTATGGGACCTTCAGCTGACGACCAGCAAGGGACCAGGACCTCAGTGCT
This sequence comes from Lyroderma lyra, assembly GCA_004026885.1. Lineage (NCBI taxonomy): Eukaryota > Metazoa > Chordata > Mammalia > Chiroptera > Megadermatidae > Lyroderma > Lyroderma lyra. The sequence continues at coordinate 213,685 of PVJL010000033.1, forward strand.
ACAGACTCAATGATTTGAATTTTGCCAACAAGCTCTCTGCGCTAGGACATGGATTTTCCCCCAGAGCTTCCAGATGTGGACTCAATCCCTCCCAACACCTTAAGTTCAAGCCTTGTGATGCCCTGCGCAGATAACCCAGCCACCCTGTGTCAGGCCTCTGACCTACAGAACTGTGAGCGAGTATTCTTTGGTTTTAACCCAGTAAGTACGTGATCATTTCTGACACAACAATAGAAAACTAGAGCATAGAGTTTATACAAGCATTTGTAGTAGATGCTGTCAACAGTTTTTCAGAGTACCCATGTATGAGAGCTGTCAGGAAAGTATCCAGTCATGTGATATGAAAAATAGAGGCATTTATGGCTGGGTTTTTTTTCTGGACAGACTTTGTATATTCTCACTAGCAGTTTATGCATTTCAGTTGCTGTATAAAAGCAACACTTGTTGTTTTTAGTCACAGAATATAAAGCACCTACTAGAAACTTGACTGGTTTTATGTCTCTGTAAGTATTAATCATTAATAAAATAAAATTAAAAGTAAAATTTAACATTCAATTCTTATACTAAAAAGATTTTAATGAATTATAAATACTGACTTCTCAAATTTAGCCTAACACACACACAGACACAGCATACACATAAACACCTCTCAAATTCTATCAATTAATCATTCAAGGACAATAGTAATGATTATTTTTTATTATTTAATGTGTTTGGTTGATGGTAAAATAATAGCATTTGTCTTTTCATAAATCAAATAACTGTAACAATGAAAAGCTTAAAATATCCTATAGCTATTTCATTTCATTTGTTTCACTGCTTTTTGTTCTGTGTGGGGGATGGTTTTCAAAAAAACACATCCCTAAAGAGGTATTAGATAATGCTTTTTAATTATCAAAGACATATTAAGTAAAGCTGCCACAGGCACTTTGAAGAAAGATTCTATATTTTTCCTAAATTTAACACCACTTGGCCATTGGTATTTTCATCTTTTGATACTTTCCTTATTCACTGTGCTAAATACAAATACCTCTCTCCTAGTCATTTTGACTATATTTATTGGTATAATTTTTTTAGAACTTACTCTAGGAATTACAAAATACTTACGCATACTTATTTTTTCAGTCAATTTAAAATCAATATTTTGCCACCTAATTGGAATGTGAAAATGTTAACATTATAAATTCCCTTTAACTTCTCTCCTGTATCCTACAGCTAGCTAGTCCTATATTACTTCTTCATACATTGAAACTCCCATATGAGAATGTTATTTATGCTTTTAACCATAAAACACATTTTACAGAATTCAAGAGAAGAGTAACGTATAATATATACCTAGATATCTTCCCTTTGTGTTTCTCTTTCTTCATTCTGCATGTTCTGAATATGCTTCTCATATCATTTCCCTTCTGTGTGAAGAACTTCCTTCAGCAATTCTTTTAAAGCAGGGTTGCTGCCAACAACCACGCTTGCTTGCATACTTTATCGATCTATCGATCTATCTATCTATCTCTCTAATCTGAGAATGTCTTTGTTTCACCATTAAGAACATTTTCACTGAGGTAAAATTCTGAGTTGACAGTATTTTTCTTTCAGCACTTTAGAAATGTCATGTGACTTCCTCCTGGTAGAACACAAATTGGAGGGGAGCCCAGGTCATAAACAGCTTTCTCGGGTGGCCTTCCTAAGACCTTCCTCTTTATTATCCCACACGTTCCACAGCCGCCCTTCTTAGACGGCTAACCAGAAACTGCCCACTTCCACCTGCTCCAGGGTTAAGTGTAATAGGACAGAGAATGAAGGAAAGAATGAACACACAGATTTGGTGACACCTTCTTGGAGTCACGGCTCTATTGAAGGAGAGATATATATTTAATCATTCAATATATCATTTCAATATATCAATATTTCCCCTCCCTCTGCATTTTGTTTCCAGCTGGTGTCTCAGTCACCAGTTGTACTTTGTGGAGCTTATTTTATGATTTAAAGTACTGTATGCTTCATAGGAAGCATGTTACTTTCTACTCATTTCTATGTTTACCACATACTTCGATATTTAAAATGTTATGTACTGGAAAGACCACTTATTCCCAGAACAGACTGGAATTTATGCAATGTTTTCTTCCTTCAAGGAAGAATTCTTTTTTTTCAAGGAAAAATTAATAGCAATTAAAAACAATCAAAACATCAATAAAAACTACCTTGCCACTACCATTCCCCTTAAAATAATAGAGAAAAAGAAAAGAAAAATTTTCAAAAAATCCCCTGATGGTCACTGCATTTTAGGAGCTTCCTTTTCAGTTTCTTGAGCTAGAATGAGAGGGCTTCTCCTACATCTCTCCCCGTCTTCACCACAGTGTTCGTTTCCGGGTTTTGGAATGTACTGACATCTGGCCAGAACACACCAGAGGAGGGAAAATACGGCAAACTCACAACTGGCTCAGTGGTATTCTGGTGTTGGTCCCCAGGCTGCCTTCTTATATTTACTTCCCTGAGTTCCCAAATAGCTGCTCGTGCATTCTGTCCAGGTTCTATAATTGAGTTCAAGGGAAGATAGAGGGTGTTTACTCTACTTTATTTAGAACCAAAAGCCTACAAGTTGTATTTTAAGTCTGCTTGTGGTATCTTTCTCTGTACAAACTGTCTCTTATTTCTAAATTTCAAGCAAGTAAATCTATCTTCTCCTTTATATTCTCAATATGGTATCAGTGTATGTTTCCCATCATAATTTTTAAATATGTTCTCTTCTTCATAAATTTTAAAAAAACTCAATCTATCTAGACAATTTTATGTTAGTGTGTTTTTTCTTCTTTAATACCATAAGGTAGTACATGGCAGCAATAGATTTTCTAATGTTGAACCATACTTGCATTTTGTCCATGATAAATTAATCATTCGATATATCACTGCTTAATAATTTTCAGCTGTTTAATTATTGTTTATGATTTTTGTTCATTCACGAGTGAAGTAGGTTTAGAGTTTCCTTTTTATTTAGGATGTTTATCTTGTTTTTGTTTCAGAATCATGTTAGACTCATAGAGTAGTTGGAACACAGGCCATTTTTTTCCTGTTCTTATTTTAAGCATTCTGAACGGCTTAAACATTAAATGTGTTCTTATTGATCTTTTTTCCTTTAACATAAAATATGATGTCTGGCATATATTACTAATTATTCAAGAAAGAAAGAAATGGATGAGTGAATACATAAATGAATTCATTGATTTTTAAATTACCTTGAAAATTATATCTATTGGAAATACAGCCATTTTATAGTTTCATATAATCTATCAAATATAATACCTGGTTTTGGATTCCAGATAGAAAGGCAGTTCTTAGCCTTCAAATGGCTTCAGGATCTTGTTAAAGATCCTAAAAATATGTTTCCCAAATACTTATGTGCCCCTATAAAACAAATTAATTAATGTAATGGATGAACTAAAAGATTCCTACAAGACATATTTCTTATAATGTAGTTTTCTATAAATTTTATTTCTTTTTATTAAATTTAATTTACTCACTGACTTTCATTATGCAAGCAGAACTGTGTTATTTTGGAAAATAAACTTGACCCCCCTAAATATGCTAATATAAAAATAGGAATATACAATATTCTCTCTTGAGAAAATATAAAATAATTTCTATAAAATAGCAATTATACTATTTTAATTATCAACAAATACTAGGGCTGTCTGGAAAAATTTATCCATAAATAGTTCTATTTTTCATATTACATGGCTGGATACTTTCTGAACAGCCCTCATATTATTGTGAATAAGCTAAAAAAATTTTTTTCTTTGGGCCTTTAAACCATATTATCAAACAATATAAATAAATAAGGTTGACACAACAATAATTTAAGTAATTAATGAGTTTCTCATGTGAAAATAATTTTATAACCACAATTAAAGAAAAAATACCAAGTAAACCATTATAAGCATTCCCCACAATTCAAATTAAACCTAAGTGAAAAACTTCTGGAAACTTAATAAAATCTTCAGCATTTTCATAAAAACTAATTTAATATTTTTCTCCTGTGTGTGTGTGTTTTTTTTTTTTTATGAACGCTTTTTACTTCTTCCTAGAAGTTAATGCATTTATCAAACAGTGGGAAATAGAGTATTCATATCTTAACAAACAGAAACAAATCACTAAATTGGGTCAGTGACACAGAAGTTAACTTTAAACTCTATTGTCTCATAATAGTTACCAAAAGTACCAAATAATATATGAATGCACGGTTCCTTCTCTAACTTCTGACCTTTCCTTCCAAAAAAGAGGTAGTGGGGAATCAATTTGTGTGATGTGACAGGGGCATATTGCCTCAATGCAGTTCTCAACGTAACTCTTTTGTGAGGTGTGTCTTCAAAAAAATAGTGTGTCATCAATGCTGCCAAAATAAAGTAGAGCAGATCCTCTGATAAAAGCTGTTAATTGAGATAATCAAGACAGAATGGTACAGCTATCCAGTTGCCAAGACCGCAAAGCCCTCTGGGAGAAAAGAATACCAGAAACTTGAGAGAGGCGATGCTGGAAATGACTGTTCATGAGCCTCCACTGGGGGCAGCAGGTAGTCATCTGGCCAAAGAGACGTGTTGGTTAGAATTCTTTGGCTCTCTCTGCTGTAGGAGAATGAATCACCTTTGACATTTTGGGCAAAGGTCCTTCTGCTATTCACTGAAGTAACTACTTCCCATGAGGAAATGGGTAAGGTTACAGCTACAGTTCTGGCAGCAACTCACATTTAAAGATCATTCATTTTTAAACCTGTCCTGGCTTCAGAGTTCTCATAGATGATGTACCCTATCCTCACCAAGGAAAATTATGAGATCATCTGAACTTGTTCAGTCTTGCATCATCCAACTAGCCTGAGAGGTTCATCCTAGACTTTCCCCTCTTCCATTATTTTTGAAAAGGTATTCCTGCAGAAATTTAACTGAAAGTATTATTGTAAAACTTGGCAAAATTGTGCTTAGTTTTAAATGCACACCCCAGATACAGCATGTGCTAGAGTTGGTTCTGGCTCTAACAAGGATACCATTACTGCCACATACTTGATTTTTAACTTACACAATGCCTTGTGATGATTCTTGTATTTTTGCCTTAAATAGAATTTATGAAAAAGCCATTTTGGAGAATGTAGTTTTGAGATTAGTAAAGATTTAACTGAATGAATATCAATAATTAAAATAAACTATTTTGAATTGAAATTCCTTCAAATAAATTCACACACAGAGGATGAATTAAACCTCTGTGTGATAACTCAGGGTCATTGTTATGCCCTCACATTTCCAGACTGTGCTCTAGAACATTGATTCTGCATGGCCTGTGAGAAGCTGAGGGAGCATTTTGAATTTGATTTCTCTAAGCATTTGAATCTTTAATTATTCTGCTTATTGTCTGATTGCTAAACAGTCTAATTTTATTCCTTGATAGTCTTAAAGTTCTTGTATGTAGACAGTCCTCTACTTTCTAACTACACAGTTATTTTCAATCTGCTAAGGGTTGCAATAAGACATGTTTAAATTTATAAATCAAGAACCACTAGATTCTGAGTGAAAATGTCGGGAGGTATGTAAAGAACAAACTTTGTGTATTAAGTACTTAATATTTGGCATCTAAGTTGGTTAATTTTTTTGTTTATTCTTAGCAAACCAACAACTTTATCTACCCAGATAAGAAAAGTTCCAGGAACTGATATATCACTCAACTGGATTATGCTATTGGTATTTGACTTTTTAATATATATTTTTCTAATCTACCAATTATATTATTATACCATAGAGCTGAAAATTTCCCTTGCATCTTTGATAGTTTATTTCCAGTAGTTCAATTCCTAGTAGGATCTAAAAGTTCAGTAAATATGTGAAAGAGAAACCCAAAAATACTATGAGTTCCAACTGTAGAAAGTAAAGGTTTGTTTTAAATATTCATGATGGTGAATGACTATCTAAATGTTATCATACAGTGATTCATCACCAGCGTGTCTAGATAAAAACTCAGACAAGTTTTATTCTTGTCTGAGACAGAAGTGAAAATGTCTTTCAGCAATAATGAGTCAGCCTGGCTTAGGTCCCCCTTCCCTCTGTTAGCAAACATGAGTTCGCACACTCACATATGAGCAGGTGCTGATTAATTCATTCTGTAAAGCTTCAAAAAACAAAATCAGTTACTAACTTTGTAAATTTGAGATTATGAATTGTAATGCAGCTTAAGTCTTATACTAATTGCCCACTGAAAATTCAACTTCAAACCATTTTTAAGAAAGAGGTTTTTCATTTCATTGTAAGTCAAGTTTCAAATGTGCCATTCTTCAAATAGTAAGCCCTACAGCTCTAGACTTCAGTGTAAAATTTCCAGGCCTCTTTCTCTGTGACCCAAATTCATTTGCCTTAAGAAAAACCAGTTGTCTTAGGTCATCTCTTTACTTAGGTTGGGCTTCCTTATCCCCTACACAGCCAGAAGAGTGAGAAAGTCCAGTCATCTTGTGAGTTGGGTAGGCAAAAGCCAGAAATTATTACATGTGGCATAAACTCATAGTTTACATTTTTTTTCCAAGCAGACTTTATCTTTTTAAATGTTACTATGAGTTTTTGGGAAAACAAAATGTCTAGATGGTAACCAGACTTCATTTCTTTTTTGGCTTCTTCATTCATATCCCTCCATGACACAGGTCCGAATATCTGGCCCCAGATATTTCCCATTTTCATTACCCAGGGAACTCTAGAGCTGGAAATAAACCTAAAGACTGAAATCTTAGTGTGGAGAAACCCATAAAAATTCAAGTGACTGATACTTGAATTCCAGATAGGACATCTACACCTGAAGTTATATAGATGGATACAGGGGCAATAGTATTAAGGTAATATGGTTCTTCAACTGTGCTCTACGTAGAATTCCGTATGCTCTCCTTAGGACTTTCTTCATGTTGACCTGTGTTTAGTAACGAGTACAGATGATATACTGGACAAGCTAAAGGCTTTAAACCAAATCATATGAGAGGGACATATGGCTCTGGGAAAAATAAAATACAAGGACAGTCCGGAAAGTATCCAGCCATGTAATATGAAAAATGGAAGCATTTATGACTGGAGATTTTTCTGGATAGCCCTCATATATTTGGGGTGTGGGAAAAGGATGAGTGGGGAGAATATGAAAAAAGCCATTCAGATTTTATTTACATAGGAAGAAAAAGTAAATTAAGAACGAGCAGATTGATAAGCAGCTTTTATTCTGTTTGAATTTTTTTAGAGTAAAATTGTATGGGAGAGTATTATAAGTTTTGGTTTTGTTACAAATATAAATCTCACTTGCCTTTTCAAGAGACTCTACTTCAATACACTGCATTCAAGCACTTTCTCTGAAGTGGTTGTGAAAGGCAGATAGCGTGATTTTTATAAGCACAGTCTCTGAAGCCAGACAGTTTGTGTAAATCCTGACTCTTGTACTCTGTTTAACCTTGACATCTCTTACTTAACATCTCTTCCTCAGTCAGTTCATCTATTAAAATGGGAGTAACAATCGTATACATCTTATAGGTTTTGAGAAATAAATGCGTTAATACAGGGTCCAGTGCCTGGACTTGAATTATGATTTTATTACAAAATCATAACCTATATAAGCTTATGACTTTATAATAAAAGATTTAGTATAGATTACCAGCTCATAAAAAGAAGCACTGTTATAAAATCATAAGCATGTATGGTTATGATTTTGTAATAAAATCATAACTTAAGTCTGGGCATTATTTATGCTAGACCCTATAAATGAAACATGTTTAGAACAGCCCTTCGCATATATTGGAGATCAAAAAATATTAGTAACCTGCACTTATATCTCTTTTATAACATGATACTCTGGGAGATAAGTAAGTAGAATTGAGTCATATAAATTATAAATAATTAATGCCAAAGTATACTTTTTGAAATATTTTTAAAAGCTGCTGAAATATTCATCTATAAGAATTTTTCCTTTTTAAAAATACTATGCTAGAAGTACTTTCTAAAAACCAATCTTTAAAAAGAACAAACAACAAAAAGTTATTAAATCCCAGTTATTCACCAACCAATATTCATTTATTTGGAAGTCGCTATCACTATAACCAAAGTGGCAAATTTGTACATTGTGCTAGCAATTCAATGCAACTGACACATCAGAATAAAAGACCTCCAAGTACCACTGAGCTTATTTTTAGTGAGAAAATGGAAACCAAAGATATTAAAAAAGACTTGTTCAAGTTCTATGGTAACATCAGAACAGCGAGTGGCAACTGATTTTGGAGATAGTCCAGGAAATCAGATTCATAGAACAAAGATTAGGAAGCTAGAAGGTCCAAGCACTCGAAGTTCAGAAATACTCAAGTACAAGAAAATAGAAACAGTGGGTTGGAGACAAGAAATCCACATAGGAAACATAGGGACATCCGCAACAAGGAGAACTTGAAATTGGAACAGGCCTGCTTCAGCTAGGAAGCTCCTGGGGTGGTTGGAGTGAGGGAGATGGCATCCACAGAAAGGGCAAACCCTGACAGAGGATGGCAACCCATGAAATTGTGAAGGGGCATGAGACTACTCATCACAAATGAACCAGTTTTTTCTCTTACCTACCTATCACACAACCAATGTAACCCCTTAACAACCCACATGAACTGATTCTAGATTATCAGGGGCATGACAATAATTTCCATCTAACGGAGGCCCATGTGAGAAGTGGGGTGCTAATTCAAATACAATGTATTTGAATATAGCAGGCTGACATTTCTCTCTTTATACCATCTTTACAGAAATCTCTTATCAGGAACCATAAGACTCAAGAGACTTAACCAGAATCTCTAACAGATCCAACAAATGCCCAAATAAGAGCAGTAAAACAAGTTGTTCTAGATGATGAACTCTCGATCTCTCAGTATTTATTTTTTGACAGGAATTTTTAACTGATGCTTAGATCACCCTTGAGTGCAATGGGAAAGAGAAAAATCACAAGAGATTTCCTTTTCTAAGGCACATGATGTACAGTTCAGGCTACCACAGGGCAAGGGGCTATCACTAACACTCAAGATTTGGGTAAGAATCTAACCTCTCCAATTTTAGTGTACTTTAATAGGCTACTTGTATAATGATTTACTGCTCAAGATAACTCACAGCCCCCACAATTCTACTTAAAGTCCATCCTCAGTCCCTGTGGAATTATAACTTTGTTCTTTAGCTTAAATGTGCTATCAGGGAAGCAGGGTTAATGACATTGGTGCACATTTTTTGCATCTACAACCATTTTGTCCTGACAGAAGATATAAAGAGTTCATTAGATCTCAATTAAAAACCCATTGGCCAAAAGCACTGAGAAGATGTTCTCAGAATTAAATAGACAGAAGATGGATTTGAATAGTGAATGCAATTAAATTACCCTTAATATTTTGTTGTAGTTTTCTTTCTGAGATACTAAGATAAATTTATCTAACTTCTTAAAATAAAAAAATATAGCAGTAATAAGCCCTTTTATTCAATACATGAATAAAAAGTTTATTCCTACAACTGACCCTCTGTGACTACATTTGCATAATGAGGAGAGTTTGAGTATTCCCCACTCTTGCATGACAGATAAAGCATGACATACGGTCCCTACCCTTTCCTTCTTCATCTGGCATTACCTTAGGTTCTCCTCAAAGGAAAATGGATCACATCTGTCTTTTGGACATCTATATTTCCAATCCTTAGCAAAGTACCCAGAACATAATAAGTACTATACATACAGTATGTATGTATATGTGTATGTGTGTGTGTGTATTTCCTTAATGAAGAATATATATGTTTTCTTAAGAATATATATATTTTCTTAATGAAGAATATATACATATATTTCTTTAATGAAGAATAAAAATTATACCTGACATTTATTTATGATATTCAAAGTCAATGATCTACATAGTACTTTACATTTTACAAAGTGCTTCTCACATATTACATGCTCAAATTTATGTTTTATTGGGAAAATGGTTATAGGGCATGTCTGGTCCTTGAAACCCTGAGAAGACCCAATGACACAGCAAGAAATACAACTTGGAAGTATGTAATTGTGGTTTAGCAAGAATTTTCTTATTGTAAATAGAGTGGATACTTGAATATTGAAATTCCACACCTTCATCTTCCTCATGCATCCCCACCATCTTCAGTTCAATAGAGTGTAAATAAACTACATTCAGAATTCCATTGAGAATTCTGTACTAATAAATTTTTCAGTATACCTTGTGGGACCATCAAAAGTTGGACATGCTTTTGGGAAGCATAAAGGGAAGTAACAAAGAGCCATTTCCCCTCATTTATATCCTTGATCTGGTGTGTATCTTTGTATGTTTCTGGTTTGCTTGTAAACCAAGGAGGAAATGACCTTGTATCCAAGTGATCATTTCACTCAGTCCTCAAACCTAAATTAGCTTTTGTGGTCTGGCCTGGTTCAAACGGTCAAAGAAATTAAATGTGGATGGTTTCTGTTTTTTTCTTAATTTAAAAAGTTATTTCTTTATGATAGTGTCAGAACAACAAACTTTTATTTTGTGTATTTGATACAAAGAGCTTTTGAAATTATTATCAAATATTTGTGGCATCTCTTAGAAACAAGTCAATTCTAACTAGGAACTGTGAGAAGGAGAAATGAATAATAGAGTGATTACGGGCTGAATTGTGTCCTCTCTCCTGGAAATTCATATGTTGAAATCCTAACTGAGCCCCAGTACCTCAGAATGTGACTGTGGTTTGGAGATAGGATCTTTGCAGAGGAAATTAAGTTAAAAATGAGATCACTAGAGTAGGCTCTGACCCAATATAACTGGTGTACTAGAAGATGTAAACACAGAGGATGTGGGTAGAGATGTACACAGAGGGAAGACAATGTGAAAACACAGGGGGAAATCGTCCATCTACAAGCCAAGAAGAGAAACCTACAACAGATCCTTTCTGCATGACCCTCAGAAGACACCAACTCTGCTGACACCTTGATCTTGGACTTTTAGCTTCCAGAACTGTGAGAAAATAAATTTCTGCTGTTTAAGCCACCCAGTCAGTGGCACTTTGTTATGGCAGCCCTAGAAAACTAATACCATTTTATTCATGATTCTTACTCACTAAGAGCTACACTTATTTTTATATTTGTGTATTACAGATGAAAACCAATAAAATTTAGGCTACAGAACATATTAAATAGATATATAGTGAAACAACTTTTGTTTCTAATAGCATTCTTGTGGTAGCATGAGAGGATTACTTTTGTCTGTTACCAAAAAACAAACAAACAAAACTAGAAGGTGATTTGCAGAATGACTTCATTCTTATGTGCAAAAAGTCCTTAACATGATTTCTGAACATATAATTCAGTACGTGTTAGTCCTTTTCTGCTCTGTTTCTCTACTGCATGGTTTTACAAAACGTCAATGCATAGGCAGAACCTAGGAAAAATCAAGTAACTAATATAAATTTTCTTGAAGCTCTTAAAAATATTTTCTTTCAGTTACCTTGTCCCTCATTTGGGTAAACTTTTTGCAAATAACAAATGCACTTAGATTTAATTATGAAGCCATCACTCTAACCACAGAGATGCTCTACTAGTTCCAGGTCACACTGTTCTTAACCATTTCTCCACCAAAAGTTACATGTCCCAGTGTCCACTTTTTCAAGGTAGGCTCTGCTATTCATGAGATAAATTTTCCATATGAGGTATGTTTGCTCCTGCATGTTATCACTTTATCCCCTAGGTAATTATAACAAGGGTGGGGGGAAACTTTAAGGAAATGTAGTAATTTATCCTAAACTGCCATTCAAACTCAAATTGTGACCTAGGTTCATTTTTTTTATTATGATTATAATGATACTCCATGATCTTCTATTTTGATGTTTCAATATAAACATTAGTGGAAATCGGGGAAAGAAAAGGGAAAATAATAAAACCAAGTATTTATTTTCTTTGCTGTATCTCTCATTTCCTGTTCTGGACTTGCATCCCCAGGGAGAAACACAAAAAGTGGTTGGAAGCCTAAGAATGTGACAAGAAAGAGTAGGCATCAGAGCAGCTCTAGTTGTCAACAAGAGGTTCTGGGTGCTCACTTAGGATGGAAGCTGTTTAAAACTCATCAAATGTAGTATCTGGAAAGCATTTTAAAAACAGAGATGCCTATTTAAATTCATTCAGTCAAATGAATCTCATAGAGATTTCATTCCATTTTGCTTACTTGGAAGAAGAAGCAAATTTACTTAAAGAAGCTATGTGTTCTAAAGAATAAAAGAAAATGTGTACATAGAATTTTCCTCTGAATCCAACATTATTGAGTTTTTCCTACAAACCATCTTAAAGCAATTAAAAATTAATTCAACTTGAGATTAAAAGCATAGTGACAAATGTAAACTTTTGGTTTTAGGTTGGGAAAACTCTATCTTACCATGTCTGAGCTGTATGAAAGAATAGGTAAGTGTGTCTTAACCTTGCAATTACTTTTATTATTATTATTATTTCTAGAAAACCACTCTCAAAAAAATAGTCAATTTAGAAATTCTCTGAAAGGATTTTGATTTTATAGTCTAAATTTCAAGTAAAATACCAAAGAAAAGAGTGCGTCTGAAAAAGAAAAAAAAAAAGGAGGATCTTTACAGTTAAAAATCAATTATTAAATGTTTAAGAAAAAATAAATCTCAATCAATAAAATTTCATGAAATACTTTTCACAAGTACCAGCTAACCTAGACAAAAAGAGAGGAATAAAATACGTGTTTTAGTTTAGGTTGAACAGCTGTGTGGTTGGGGCTCAGGGTGATCATCTGTATTGTCAGTGGATGGACAAAAATAACCAATTTTGAAATTATTTTTAACAGAAAACACAAGTTTTAATAATAAAATCCTACATGGAAGCCAACATAATATACATGTATAGTATATATACACATGTAGAATTGCTATGTCTGAAGTTGAACTGCAGGCACTGTGCCAATCTGCTCCTCTTTGCTGTCAGGTCCTGTAGATTACTGATCACCAGGGTTTGAAAACTTCTCAACTTTGGTCATTCCTGGATATCTGCTAGTTATGGAAATTACCTGTACTTTCCTCAAATGTGCAGCCCAGCCAGCATATTAGCAAAGAAACAAATATAAGTAAGAAGATCACAGCATACAACAGGCACGGTAAATACATTTAATTTCAATGTTAATTCTTTCTATAATGCATTAGTACATGATGATACCATGAAGTAAGAGTAATGGAAACACTACAATTGATTTCTTGAATTCTGCTATGCACCTACATAGCGGAGGTGCATAGCTGAAATTACAAAATTCTGGAATTGCTGTGTCCATGCACACATTTGTGATCCCACCATAGTCACCTGCATATATTACACCCCAATGCTCCCAATAAAATTGTGGTAGCAATCATATTGCAAAATTATAACTGGAGACTTTTCTGTCTGTTCTATTAAAGTGTAACTACGAAAGCTCATGACTTTGGATGATTAAATTCAAATTGTTATAGTTTTTCCTGAAAGGAGAAAACAGCTCTGCCTAAAGAAATCTGATTAAATGGTAAGAGAAAGAAGACCAATATAAGAGACCAAAAGAATGCAGCCAGAAGTGGAAGATAAAAAAAAAAAGGAGCAATTTGGAGCATTAACTGTGTAACTGAGTCCCAGTCTCTGGGTAAGTCCCTGATGTCTGCACCCCTAACAGTAGGAGACTATTTCAGTGGTATCTCGTGAAAGAGGCAAGAACTCATTATGGAAAGAGGACAAATCTGGGATTAAGTTCCCCTGATTGAAATCCCAACTCAGTTCTCTACTACAAAAGTACTGTAATCCTTGATTTTTTCATAATAAAATGGTAATTATATCCAATATCTAGTTGGGTTGTAAAGTAAGAATAGTAATGCATGACAAATGCCTGCTATACTATAAAGAATGAATGGTAGGTAATATCATTGGCCTTTCTTAACACAATCCTGGAAAAGAGTGAGTGGAAATTTATTTCAATTGACAAATGGTAAGTTTGAAAATGAGTGTGAAAACATACCTCTTTGCATGAAAAAACTGAATTATTATTTGCAATGATATAAACACATGCTGTGTGATATTCATAGTCAACTTACTCAATTTCTTAAGTTAATGTTGACTCTGTGTCTCCCTCTATACCTGCTACTGATCTAAACCGCCTCACTCTCAGACATGAAATGACTTTGGAAAAAAAGAATGTTTAGCAAACAAAAGGACATAGTTCTTTCTTTCAAATTAAATCAGGTCTTACAAAATTAAACTGAGAAAAATAGGCCTTATGCTCCACCCCTTTTCTTACATAATGCTTTAAAAAATGATAAATTATTTATTGGGAAATTTGTTTTTTGGCTTGAAGAGAATGATCTCTGCCCTCAGTGTGCATAAATTTAGAATTAGAAACTAGATGTGACATCTTCAGTCTTCTTGTGAAATAATTCATGGTGACACTTGGATAGGTTATCTCAGGCCACACGCACAGAAAAAGGCCATGCAATCCTCGTCATCGGTTTCAGGGCTTCTTAAACAGCTCTTGGTTGGTCCCACGTTCTGATAACTTATTTGAGCTGGACCTGTCAGATGTGTGATTTTAAGCCATTCCTGGGATCTCATATGGAGTGAGGAGAGGGTGATAAATGGACATTTATAATAAAAAATATAATAGAAAGTGGGGTTTAACTTACTGTCTTGAACAAAGCTGAGAAATGTGGAATGTTCCCAGGCCTGTGGAATAATGTCTTTCCCCAAAGAGGTTCTCCTGCTCTCCCGGGACACAATCCCACAGAAGCCTCAGGCTCACCTCGTACATCACAGGTCCCCAAATGAAAGGAGGTGACGGTGAGGCTTTTTCAGGCACTCGCCGCCCTCCCACTTCTGGTTAGGACCATACTGCTGCTCCTTATCTTTTGATTACATTCTAACCTCCACGGATTCACCTTTCTGTTCAAAAATCTTCCATGGAAAATTGTGAAGAGTCCCTTAGAACAGATGAATTCATAGTCTAAAAATAGCCTTTCGCATGGGGTTTTCATTGTCCCTTGAGTGCATGAAAAGGCACTACTTATGGTTATCAGTGCGGACATGATATCCCAGGGTCCAGTGCTGCTGGAAGATTCCACAGCTGCTTATTGCTCTGCCCTCCTCTCACACATAGCATGCACCTATTTCCAATTGCTTAGAAGGGACTGTTACCAACACTCATAATTGCCCGCCCACTCGTTTGCTATTGTCAATCGCCCAAACTGGAATTTCGGAGGAACCCTCCAAAACAAAAGACAAATGTGCTGCAAAACTGTTCTCAGATACAAGTTCTCCACTGACTATCCAGGAACAGGGCAGTTTCATCAGTTTTGCTAAAGGTCTCACCACCTCTCTGACTCTAAGGACTTGTTTCTAGAAAAGGAGATGTTGGGAAACCCCGCAAATTCATCTATCGATCTTAACGGTTAGGGTTTCTCTAATGTTCTTAGCATCTCCCCAAGTCTGACTGTGACTGCTTCAGCCATTCACAGGGCCTGACAGGGGTGCGGGAGGCAGAATGATGCCCCGCCCGCACAAGAAGAAGGCTGCGTTCGAATGCCTGAAACCTGTGACTGTGTTACCTTACGCGGCAAGAGACTTTGCAGATGTGATGAAGAATTTTGAGATGGAAAGATTATCCTGGATTATCTGGGTGGGTCACATATAATCATAAGGATCCTTGAAAGTAGAAGAGGCAGAGGGGACAGTCAAAGTCAGAGGAGCAGAGGTCTTGGAGTGATATAATTGCTGGATTTGAAGACAGAAGGGAGTTATAAGTCAAGGAAGGCAGGCAACTTCCAGAAGCTCTTTCAGGCAAGGAATGGATTCTCCCCTAGAGCCTCTACAAGGGATATGCCCCTGGCCTGCATTTGCATGTTCCTTATCTTGCCTAGTGGCTCCTCCCAGGCCCTTGAGAAGATCCCAGCACTTGGTCAGGGCCTACCTCCTCTCTGTGAATAAATAAATTAAAAAATAATATCCTTAAGATTTGTCATTTTAGGCAAAAAAAAAAAAAAAAAAAAAAATTGTCAAACCAGAGGCCCCAGCTCTCCTCACTAATACCTTTATTCTATAAGACCAGTATTTTGAACTATCTGTGAACTCAGAACCCCACTTTGTGTATTGACCTTTCTGACCCTCATTTTAATCAGGTCCAATACTTAGGCCTCATCTACCTGCATGCCATCTGCAGACCGAGCACTGTGCCCTGCACACAGCAATACACGTATTTCATTACCAGTGATGGTGACGATAACAAAAGAGATTGTGTGACAGGAGACTGTGTGATTTTACCAATTGTCAGATGAAGTAAGGGGAAATGGAATGAATTAGTTAGACTCCAACCAGGAAAACATAAATTCTTCAAGTGTTTAATACGGAAGTGGCACTGGTTTAATAGCTAGGACTGAGACTCCAAGCAAGAGGACAGCGTGGTAACCCTGAGACTGGAAACAATAACAGTAAAAGCCACTACCACCCAAAAGCTGGGACAAAGGGAATGGATAGGGTTGTTGGAACCCAGCAGTTTGGATGCAATGTGGGCCTATCAGATGGGAGCTGGAGTCAGAGAGGCACAGGTACAGATAAACACATTTGAGGCAAAGAGAAGTGAGCAAATGCCTTGGACTCTCCCTCTCCTCACCCTCCAATTCCCTGACGGTGCCTACCACCCCTAGTCAAACTCATCCAGACACACACCAATGACCAATATACTCTTGAGCCCCCCTAAAATACAGAGCAGAGTGGGTCATGGGGGAAATAGGGTAAGAAATAAATCTGAGTTCAAACGTGCTAAGGAAGAGCCTGAAGAAGGAAGAGATTTCAACTTCTTATATGAAAGCATATGGTAAATACATAGAACCTATTACCTCTTAATTGGTTTGCAACTCACTTTGACTAAAATGTTTAAAATAACCTTAATAACTATTATCTATTACAAAGAAAACTTACAATACATGAATGTAAAAACCTGAGTTTGAAGGGCACGCCTCTTAAACTGTTTAAAGCAATCAAAATAATCTGTTACTAAACAATCTCAAATGGAAACTAGCTTAGAACTCTCTGTACTCTTAATCTGCATTTTGCACTGGGACATATATCTCCTAAAACAAACATGAGAGAAAGGTAAACCATACCAAGTCAAAGAGAAAAAGAAATGCAGCCAACATCAACTGATAGATGCACATTTTCCAAGAGGCTTACCTAAAGTGTGCGCTGATTTTTCTGTTGAAGACAATATAAACTGTCATTCAGGCCATGAAGACTTGGAAACAACACCTAGAGCCAAGAAGATAAGGAAAAGTTAAGTACTGCCATGGAATGTGTATGGGATAAGGTGACATCAAGTACTTGCCAACTGTCAGGGTTTAAGCTAAGGGGAATTTTACCAGAAACTTAGAATAGTAGATTACTGACATTGAGATATCTTAAGTGTTGTCCTATAGTTCTTTTTCCTCCCTGCTTATTATCAGGGGAATGAGCCCCATCACCTGATGAGTCATGACCTAAATCTCAGAACTTTAACTCCAATACCAGCCAGACAAAAGGATAAGTCATTTTTTTGTGACTAATTAAGCTATTTAACCATTGAAAACACTGGACTTGCACTGGAAAAAGAAGACAATTTAGGAAATGTTCATGACAGTTCATTATTCAGGATTAAAAGAACATTTTTAAAATGCAACATGTTCATCAATAAAATGACAAATTTTATGGTATGAGAGAAAGCTATGTAGATTTTGCTGTTTCAACTGCCTCCTGATAATTTCACTACCACTGATTTCCATACTCTAAAACCAATCATTTAGATTGTGCTGCTTTATCACTTTTATTTGCCAAGGCCCAACTCTAACCTAGTGTTTGTTCTCAGTAAAATCACCACTTTTATACCCAAAACCCACAGGTTATTGAAATCTATGATTCTTTTTTTAGAATCAAAAGTGCTAGATATAAAAGACAAAGATAAGTATGATGATTCCTACCTTCAAGTAGTTCATTTTTAGTGAGAGATCAAATAGACAAATACAATGCATTTGGTGTTATGAGCAGAATAATGTCACCCCCTCCCCCAAATTCATATATTGAAGCCCTAACTCCCAATACCTCAAAATGTGGCTGCATTTGGAGCTAGGACCTTTAAAGAGGTGCTTAAGTTAAAATGAGGCCATTAAAATAGGTCCTAATCCAACTTAGTTTGTGTCAATGTAAGAAATATGGACACCAGAGACACCAGTGATGCATGAACACAGAAAAAAGGCCACGTGAGGACAGTGAGAAGATGGCCATCTACAGGCCAAGGAGAGAGGCTGCAGTAGAAATGAAACCTACTGACCCATCGATCTTGGTCTTCCAACCTCCAGAACTATGAGCAAACACATTTCTGTGGTTAAGCACCCAGCCTGTGGTATTTTGTTATGGCAACCCTAGCAAACTAATATATTTGGTGAGTCCCATAATGGGTATAAGCACAAGGTGCTGTAAAAGCAACTAGAAGGGGCCTTAACATAGTTTGCAGTGTGTTATAAAGGCTATGAAGAAAACTTCCTCTGCATTATACTCCATATTATCTCTGAGGAATGTTACTGGAAGTCAGTGGAAATTTATTTCTATGTGTATGTGTACATATACACAAATATGCCACAATTCAGACTGATGATTTTCAAGATAATGAGCTAAAAACAGCCAGGAGGCATAAAACCCAAATAACTATTAGGTTTGGCTAATGGCATTCCTGATCTGAATGTATGACCAGGACTGCACAAATGGAAATTTAGAGAACAGATTAGTATTTGCAAGGTCTTATGTAAAATTACACCAAAAAAGATGAAAGAATGATGATTTTAGAATTATTTTTGTTGAGTAGTTCTGTGGCAAACAGAGCAGTTCTTTAAATAGCTACCACTATAATGATTATTTTTCCAGCTACTGCCTGTTTTGCATTATAATTCCTTTAGTACTTAACATTCAATTTTCCCTTGTTAGAGTAAGTGCGGCAGCTCTCTTGGTGCAAAGGGTGAATGAGGAGGTCTTTCAGACTCAAGTGTCACTTGCCTTAGCCCTACATACAACTCAATGTTAGAGAGAGCCTGCATTCCACAAGTACTTAAACCCTCATGGGACAGGGACATGGAGGCAACAGAGACCTTATGCTGTCTAGTGCCTGGGCAAAGTCATTAAGGTAAGTGCCCAGCACAGTTGGGAAGTGAAATGGGCCTTTGGCATCCTTTGTTTTCCCTTTATCTAGCTCCCAGACTCTCCCCAGGTACCCAAACACTCTGCTGCTGCCTAATTTTGCAGAACTATACCTGTCTGTGCTTCCCAGAGTGCTAGAAAATATGTTTGCTAAAAAGCATTTTGCTTGGCTAGAAAATATTTAATCTGATATAAGTAATGTGTAATAAGGTGTTTATGGTAGACAGTCATAAGGCACCACTGTAATATAGACATTATGTTTTAATCCAAAGATGTGAAAATTCAATGATGGTGTTACAGCCCCATGAGAGTTCAGATCAGGGATCTCCAACTTAGGGGACAGGCAAAGAGTATAAGCGAATAAGGCATGTGGACGGGTGTACTGGCAACAATGCTACACCTAAATGGACATGGTGATTATTGTCAGGCTAGAATGTGGCCTATTGCTTCCAAGTGATACAGCCTGTTTTATTTGGTTTTTATCTCTCATTTTTAGTAGTAGAAACTATGGTAAAGTATTAACTTCAAATGAGTCAAACAAATATATGTACAGGCAAGATCAATGCTATGGGCCAGCACTTATCTACAACCAAAGATGTTCTGAGACAATTACTTCTGCAAATGAAAATAACATCAGTCTTTATTATTATCAGAAGTCAATGAGTATTCATTATAAGGAGAATCAATTAAGTATAATAGAGAAGTGAGAAGTCAAGCAAATTGGGGTATAGTTCTCTATTTTCCACTCATAAATTGTGTGGCATTGCCTAAGTCACTTGTTCTGAGTTTGAGCTTTATTATTTTTATAAAATGAAAGGGTTTTAGATAACTTTATGTGAAATTTCTGCTCAAGATGGTTTCTGAGTTTTGTTTACATCTACAAATTTTAATCTAGTTGAATAAGTTAAAATTTTTAAAAATATTAAATGTATCTTTATCTTTTTAATTCATTTTTATTGTTAGACTTATTGGGGTGACACCTGTTAGCAAGGATTACATAGGTTTCAGGCATACATATCTACAGTGCATTGTCAACTTGATGTATAAAATCTTTAGATATTTAAAAGATACAGTCAAACTCAAAACCTAAATCACTATCTCAGCAGTCCAGTGTCAGAGGTAAAGGTAAAGAGAGGATCTCGTGGGGGAGGAAACAAAGATTTCCAGTCAAAGCACCAACCTAAGACTCACATCAGAAATAGTCTGAGTATAAACAGCTTAAATACCAGTAGATACATACAAAAACAAGAGTTAAAAAGAAAAACTTGGAACAATCTTAAAAATTAAAATTCCATACTACAGGAAGAAAATTAAGGTCATAAAAGATACTTGACACATTTTACAAATATCTGACATGAGGATGTATAAGTGTTTTCCTATAGTCCTTCTTTTTCTTCCCTGCTTATTACCCAGAGGAATAATAGGAAATTTACTCCTGAGAAATTAGAAATACCAGGGCAGTCTACAAACTATACATACTTCATGTATTAGCAGAAATAAGAAATGAACAATATTCACTTATTAAAAGAGCTTTTAGGGGGAAAATGTAGCTATGAATCAAAAACAAACAAAAGAACCAATTTGAAATCATGGGATTTCAAAAATAATTTTAACATTAAAATTAAAAACGTCACTAGACAAAAAATAAACTAGAAAGGCGAAAAGGTAGTAAAATAAATGATAGTACTAAAGAAAATACAGACAGATAAAAATAATTGTTAGCAGAGTTAAGAAACATAGAGGCCAAAATGAGAACATATGCCTAAGAGGAATTCTGGAGTTAGCAAAGCCGAGTTATAAGAATGCAATATTCAAAGAGATATATAATGGTTTTTATAATTGTGAAAAGATGTTTACTCAGAAAGAACATCAAATGTCAAGAAGCATAAATAAAATAAATCTACATCTAAACACATTGCAGTGAAATTTTCAGAACATCAAAGAAAAGAGAAAAATAGTAAAAGTAACTTCTGGAATAACATATTCCAATAAAAATACTTCAACCAATAAGAAAGGGCAATTAGGTTGAGAGCAGACTTCTGAAAAGCAACAATGAATGATGGGGGAAATAGCAGCAAACCTAGAATTCTATAACCAGTTCAAACTTCTCATGACAAAATCCAGACATTTCAGATAAAAACAGAACCCCACAAAAAGAATTATTAGAGGAAGTACTTTGGCAAGAGCCATGAACTCAAAGAAATGCAAGAAGCAAAGGTAAGTGAAATAGATTTTAGAAAGCAATAAATTACTATGGACAGTTAATACTTTTTTGATTGTATAAAATTATAATTAAAATTTTAGACATGAAAGATGGGATTGGGGAGAGAGTTCAGATGGTAGTTTCTAAATTCCATGTCTTTCTCCAGCAGAGGGAAAAGACACTGAACATTTAAGCCTTAAACACATAAAATATCAAGAGAATAAAAAAAAATTATTTTTGTATTGGACTAACCTATTTTTTAAAGATACTTTTAAAGTAAAATGTTACAGATTGTAAATAAAGACACAGTTTAATATTCTTTAGTCAAATTATAAAATTTCCACTCAGAGGTCAATAATATAACTAAAATTAAAAATATTTTAATATATTAATAGTAAAAGTGGCATAAGGGCAGGATCATTATTACAAGAAGAGACTTCTATCACCTATCAGAAAATATTCAAGAACAGATAGGCCTTGCGTTCAGACAAAACTCTGCTCCCCCAAACCTAAGCAGCTGGTGTGACCATAGCTTCTTAATGTTTCTGATGTTCGGGTAACTCTTCTGTTATAAGGAGTAATAACATCTATTTTGCATGTGTAGGGGCACAAAAATAACTTTCCTCCCCCTTTTCTAAGTTCTCCTGGCTAGGCTAATAAATTACCAGGAGACAGGTTAGCAGGGGAAAATGGCCAAATTAAGTATGTACATGCAGGGATGTTCCATAAGCATATGGAGGACACATTGGGCAGTTGAAGCTTATACTCCTACGGCATCTTGGACTGAGGGAGGGAAGCAGGGGTCTGGAATTTCAAAGGGAAAGCTGGCAATTCATGGGTAAATGAGAAAGAGCAAACATGGTAAATAAATTCTTGCTAGGCCGCCCAGAAACAATGGGAAAGGGAATGTAGCAGCCCACCTGGATTCTCCATCTGCCACCCTTGATTCCTATGTGCTAAGGAGATGCTAAGGTTCCCTTCTTGAAGCGGGTTTTTCTATCTGAATTCCTTCAGGAAGGGAAGGGGGAGGGTCAAAGGTGTTTTCTGAGTCTTATGTTTCTTAAAAGTAATCAGTTTAAGATTAATATCCCCAGAGTCTTATTTGGGGGTGGCAAAACTTTGGTACCCATGACATGGTTGTAGGGGGAAGATTTGAAGTAAAGTTTGTGAAGTGCCTGGCGTGTAGTAAACATTCACTGGAAACAAGTATCATTTTTTATTAATAATCATAGGAACCAAATGACACTGGTGAATATATGGGACATAAGTGCAGTTATAAAATTAATATACTTAATGGAGTGCAGAGACACAATGAGAATGCAAAGTGAACCAACACAAAAATAACTCCTATTTTGTCTCAAGTACAGAATGAGCACATCATTTACAGAACAAAGTAATTAATATAGAAAGAGTAAATATGCTTCAGAATAAAATACTTTACTATTGTTCTTTTCCTTAAGTTCTCTGCTTAAATAGATTGGCAAATGTGAGTTAAGATCACCATTGTTTTAAAGTTGGATTGGGACCCATTGCACCTGAATCAGCATAGCTGTAAACCTTTTAAAAATGGGTTCTTAAATGGGATTGTTAACAAGCTTATGCCTATGGTCTTAGAACGAAGTGTCCTTGCAATTGGCTCTAAGACATTCTTACCTCAGAAACAATTCCTATTTCTTGTCACACAGACTTCTTTTTCTTAAATTATTTTTGCTGATGTTTTTTGTTTCCAACGGGATTATTGAGAGAATTTTATCAAGGCCTCTGAGGTAGTATTTGGAAAACAGGCATTTTTCACTAGCTTCATTATGTGGACAAGAGATATAAATCAACCTGATAAATACTCTCCTGGGCAAAGGTGACAGCCAATGGTAGTGTTAAAACAAACTGAGTCTATAGTGAGAGGAAGGATTTTACAGTGCAGAGCCATCAGTTTTAAGACAAAGGGTGTGTTCCCTTTGTGATACTTGCATGAGAACTCTCAACTGTGTCTTTCTCTCTGTAATTTATTGTGTCTTCAAAGTTGCCAGCTGTGAATTTTATGGTTTCAAAGCAAGTATTACCAGAGCTTTGCTTTTGCATTATGTGGTGTATTTGGTATGTCAATATCTTATGCACATACTAGAGAACCTAGTTGAAGAATTAGCAGCATGGAAGTTAATACAAAGAAGCCTCATACAGCACAGATGTTCTCACGAGAGCACTGACACACTTCTCTGCTTGATATAATCAAAGAACAGTGAATAATCTAGTCAGGGACATTGTGATAAGATTCCATTTACAACCAGGTTTTTTATGTAAGCAAAATATGGTTCCTTATGAGACTGAATAACACTGAAATATTGAAAGTAATGTTTAGATGAAATGATATGGTAATTAGAGCAGAGTGAAGTGGGACAGCTCTTGGATGAAATATTCACCACACTAATGCTGCATAATGAGTACTATTCTGTTTTTGTGTATGTTTGAAATGTTATTTAATACACAAGTTTTTAATATGATGTTTAAAATATTTTCAGTAATATTAGAACACGTTTATGATATGGTAAACAAAAATAGAAATCAGGACACAAAATGGTAAATGAAACATAAACTTATCAAGGAAAGACAATAAAAACAGTTTGAGATATACAAGGGCTGTCCAGAAAATATCCAGTCATGTAATATGAAAAACAGAGGCATTTATGGCTGGATTTTTTCCAGACAGCTCTCCTAAATAACAGCTGACTCTTCAAAGTGAAATAATGACATTATTTTTTTGAAAAAATTATTTCTATTATGAAATTAATCTTAAAAATTACAAGATGTAATTGAAAGCATTGAAAAAATTCAGTGTGTTTATTCCTCAGAAGAAAGAGCTGGAAGAATGTTCCCACATATTGACATGAAAAGTCAATATTAAAGAAAATAATACGAGGCAGAAACTTCCTTAATCATGCCACTACCATATAAGACAGCATACAAAACAATCTTTGTTCAAAGCAGAGATATGGGGATCCAGGTTTAGCCTGTGGTTTGGCTCTGGAATCCTGGATTGAGTTCAGCCATTTTTAATCTTTGTGACGTTGGACAATCTACTTAAACCATGTTTTCATTTCCTCACATTGCAAATATACAAGTGCACACAATTATGCAATTGTAAAAATAATAATAGAACATACCTCATTGGTCTTAGAGGAGAATAAATGAAATAATCTAGACAATGCACTGTTTCCAAAGTCTTACACATAATTCTTACAAAAGTTAAATAGTAGTAGAAGTAGCATGGCCTTGACAATGGCTCTCTGGTATTTCATTTACATAATTTTTTTAAATTTTACTTTCTTTTGATGTAAAATTAATTATTCTAACTGCTGTGAAGATTACTTGATGTCTATGGCCCTTTCATGTTAAGAGGAATACTAACATTTGTTTACAATGTAATTAATGATCAATCTATTAAACTTGGCTACATAAAATAGGTTTAATGAAGGAAAATAATTTATTGACATTAAAATAATTTTAGAAAGAATCTCTGGAGGAAAGTTTCATGTAGTTAATATGATAGATGAAAAATGGTTGCAAATTATTTGTTAGTTATTCCATTCAGAAGTGAAGTCTAATCTTTTTCCACTTAAATTATCAACTGGCCTTAGTGCATTACTGAACAGTAGAATAGTGGAAAGGATGTTACTGGACTTCCAAAACTGGATTATAAGAAGCCTTGGCATTTCTGTCTATGTATCTTGGACTATACATTCTTGAAACATAAACATCATTTTGTGAAAGCCTCAGCTACATGGATAGGCCACATACAGATGCTTCAGTTTTAATACCAACCCTAGTTGAGCTCTTAGCCAGCATCAGCTTATAATCATGTGAGTAAGACATCTTGGATGTTCAAACCAGTTGAGCCTTCAGATGACTGACTCTAGCCTCTTACCTGTCTGATGGCAACATAAGAGATCCAACAGGCTAACTACTCAGCCTGAGTACAGTCAACCCACAGAACTGCAAAAAATAAACTTCTGTTTTAAGCCACTTGGTTTGACAGTGGTTTTGTCATATCACGGACAGATTTGCCAGACACTTAGTTAATTCAATTCTATTACAGTTTTAAGTATAAAAGCAAAAATGCTATAACAAAGAGACCTAAAATTACAATGGCTTAAATTAAAATACTTGTATGAGGGTTGTCTGGAAAAAAATCCAGCCATAAATGCCTCTATTTTTCATATTACATGTGGGGATACTTTCCAGACAGTCCTCTTATATGGCTTTGTTATGTAACATTCCCTCTGTTCTACACTGTAGTGCAGCTTTGCTCTGTCTGCAAGGTCATTGAGAGACCCAAGTTCCTTCTATCTCACCCTAGGCCTAGGGTGTTGTCCATCGCTCTGTGACAGAACCATGTCACTGCACATCTGTGTTCCAGCCTGCAGGAAGAGAGAGGAACTCTATGGTAAGCAGCTTGTCTTTAAGTTGAAGATCCATAAATTGCAAACATAAATCTGTTCATGTGTTTTTGACTCAAATTTAATCACATCGCCCTGCTTAGCTGCAAGGAAGACTGAAAATGTATTTGCAGCTGGGAAGCCAGGTGCCCAGCCTAAAAACTGAGGATTTTATTACTAAAGAAGAGAAGAAAATGAGAATAGATACTGAGGAAAGTTGGCAGTTCCACTAACCGTACCTTAAAAAAAAAAATCCTGGAAATTTAACAGACCATTTTCCTTAAACACTTAAAATAGGAGACAAAACATACATAATTATGGTAATTACAAAATATATTACTTTTTAAAATGATCAATGCCATGGGTTTACTCTTCATTATTTCTACTCTTAAAATTTTTAGGCAGTTTACAATAAGTATTTCAATAACCTGGAACAATCTTATAAGACTTTCCCCAGTCCACACCATATACACGATTATATTGTCTCAAACCTGCCATGAGTATATGATCTGTGTTACCAACCAATTTGTGGTTGTCACATAGGGTGACATCGATACAGACCTGACTACTGACAAAAGCATGAATCTGGATACTGGTGCCTTTCCTTGAAATCATGTATATATATATATATATATATATATATATATATATATATACACACACACACACACACATACACACACACACACACATATATATACATATATATATGTGTGTGTATATATATATATATATATATATATATATATATATATATATATATATTTGTGGGTAGCTCCTTGGCTGGGAATCGAACCCAGGCCGCAGCACTGACAGCGCCAGCGCTGAAGCCTTAAGCCACTACACCATCAGGGAACTCCCACCTTGAAATCATATTTTTATAGTGTCATTTGGTCAGCCTTACAAAATTCATTTTCTTGCTATTCCCTTGTAGCGTTCTGATGTGTTAGCATTATGGGCAACATTTATATCTAATAGAATATTAAAATGAAATAAAGTCTAGTCCCAAATGCAGTAGGTTTCAGATACCAAAATGAGGTGCGAGACAGATTACCAGTTAGAACAGCGGTTCTCAACCTGTGGGTCATGACCCCTTTGGGGGTCGAACGACCCTGTCACAGGGGTCGCCTAAGACCATCAGAAAACACATATCAGATATTTACATTACGATAACAGTAGCAAAATTACAGTTATGAAGTAGCAACGAAAATAATGTTATGGGAGGCACTGTATTAAAGGGTCGTGGCATTAGGAAGGTTGAGAACCACTGAGTTAGACAACGCAAAAGGATGGTCAAGCACAGGTCAAGCACAAAAATGTTTTCAGGGTCTGAGGAGAGAAAAAAGGTTAGTGAGTTGAGAGAGGAGTTCTTGAGAGAGAGCTCTGCCTGGAGTTCTAACACAGCAAACGGGGAGTTGAGTGAGCTTCCTGCTTTGCCTCAAGTCAGCAGAGAGGGGTTTCAATGGGATTTCTCGCAGAACTTGCTAGCATGCTGTCTGTGGTTAGGGGATGCTGCAGTTTACTGTCAAACCTGTCAGAAAAGCTACAAGGGAACACTGGTGGCCAGAAGTTCTAGTAGGAGCGATAGCTGAATTAGGGAGGCCATACTCCCAAAGTTTGCAAGGCAAGAATGGACAACTGTTTCCCAGAACCAGATAGGAAGCCACACAGATAAAGACACAAGTAACCCCCGTATTACACGGCACTTCCATAACACAGTTTTGCTCTAACACGGCTCGAGAATTGGGGAAAACCCTCATATAATATGGCACCCTAGAACACGCTTTCACTCTCACACAGTTTGATAATTAGAGAAATTCCCAAACACACAGAGCATAATAAGAGCTTTTAAGAGCAAAAGATACCTCATTTGAAATTAGGGAAATCCAAGAAGATCCAAGATGATGGAGTAGATAAACACTGTGTCCGCTTCATTCCATGAACACATTAAAATTACAACTAAATTACTGAATAACCAACATGGAGAACCAGCTGAAGTCTAGCCGAACAGAAGCTTTATAACTGAGGACACAAAAAAGAGGAGGTGACGGCGAGACCAGTAGGAGGGGCGCAGATGCGAAAGGAGCCAAAGCTCTGGCGGTGGCAGAGAATCTGGACGGATATCTCAGCCATGGAGGTTCCTCCAAAAGGAGCGAGGGACCCCAGCCCCATACCAAGCTCCTTAGCCCAGAGCACTGGTACTGGTAAGAGGAGTCCCACAACATCTGACTGTGAAAAACAGTGGGGACATCGACTGACTGGTTTGAATGGAAGGCTCCGGGAAACCCAGTCGTCCTCTTAAAGTGCCCGCACAGACTCTGTCACTTGCGGGTACTCACCCTGGGCTCCAGCAGAGGGGCGGTGACTCAAGGGGCATTGAGGGCATACAGAAGCAGACTGAGGTATGTGGCTTTGAAGCGAGGGCTGGAGAACAGTCGCCATTTTTTTTCCTGGGTGCGTCCTCCTCCCACACAGCTGGCTGGTGGACGTCATCTCTCCTGTGTTGTGCCTGCCCCCACCCAGCCAAATCTGAACCTGATTGGTCTGCTGAGCTTTACTCATTCCGCCCTGCTGACTCACTGGGACCCCTCCTCACCCAACTCCTCCAATGCCAGAGGCACTTTCTCCAGTGAGCAGCCAGCCTCACCCACACTGCAATCTTCCTTGGAAAACTATTTAAGTCCACAGGCCCCAGGCTGGTGGCAACTGGCATTGGTGTGCTCTGAGACTTTTGCTGAGTAGCTCCAGGCATATCACTGGCATCAAACCAGAATTAACAGGAGCATACAGCACAGGTGACCAGGGATAAAGTGCCAGGGCCCCACAGGGCACCTGCTACATAAGGCTATCCAGCAATAGTGGGAGACATATCAGATCTACCTAATACACAGAAACAAATACAGACAGGTATCCAAAATGAGAAAACAAACAAACAAACAAAAAATACATCACAGATTAAAGAATAACAGTAAATTCCAGAAGAACTAAACAAGATAGAGGCAAGCAATCTATCAGATACAGAGCCCAAAACAATGATATTAAGGATGCTCAAGGAACATAGTGAAAATTTCAAAAAAGAGAGAGCAAGCATAAAGAAGGACAGAGAAACCATAAATAAATAAACAAAAACAACAACAGTAACAAAAACAGTCAGAAATAAAGAATACTATAACTGAAATTCAGAACGCAATAGAAGGAATCATCAGCAGACTAGATGGAGCAGAGGATCCAATCAGCAAATTGAAAGACAAGGTAGCAGAAAACATCGAGTCAGAATAGCAAAAAGAAAAAACAATCCAAAAGAATGAGGATAGTTTAAGGGGCTTCCGGGACAACATCTAGTGCAACAACATTTGCATCATAGGAGTACCAGAAGGAGAAGAGAGAAAGCAAGGAATTGAGAACCTATTTGAAGAAATAATGACTGAAGACTTCCCTAACCCGGTGAAGAAAACAGACATACAAATCCCGGAAGCACAGAGATAAACAAGATAAACCCAAATAGGCCCACACCAAGACACATTATAATTAAAATGGCAAAGATTAAAGACAAAGAAAGAATACTAAAAGCAGCAAGAGAAAAGTAACTAGTTACTTATAAGGGAGCTCCCATAAGACTGTCAGTTGATTTCTCAACAGAAACTTTGCAGGCCAGAAGGGAGTGGCAGGAAATATTCAATGTGATGAAAAGCAAGGACACACAACCAAAATCACTTTACCCCACAAGGCTCTCATTCAAAATCAAAGGACAAATAAAGAGCTTTTCAGACAAGAAAAAGCTAAAGGAGTTCATCACCACCAAAACAGTATTACAAGGAATGTTAGAGGGGCTGCTTTAAGATGGGATGGGGGGAGGCGGAGGGAAAGCCAAATTATAAACAATAAAATGGCAATGGGTACACATCAACAATTACTTTCAATTTAAATGAATTAAAATCTCCAATCAAAAGACACGGAGGGTATTGCACTGAGTGGAGTGGCAAACAGTGGAAGACAGATGCAAGTTGACTTTGCTTATAGGTAAAATCCAAAGATGAAAATAAACAAGTGGAACAGAAACAGATTCATAGACACAGAAAACATTTGGTTTGTTGCCAGGTGGGAGGAAGGTTGGGGGAGGGGTGAAAGAAGGGGAAGGGATTGGGAAGTTCAGTTTGGTGGTTACAAAGTAAGAGTTATTGGGATATAGGGTATAACAGGGGAATATAGTCAATAATGTTGCAATAACTATGGGTGGTGTCAGATAGATACTAGATTTGTTGCCGGGATGGGAGGATGGTGGGCTGAGTGCGTGGAAAAGGGAAAGAAGTCAAAAAGTACAAATTCATAGTCACAAAAGAGTCACAAGGATGTAAAGTGCAGCATAGGGCATATAGTCAATAACATTGTAATAACTATATATGGTGTCAGAGGGGAATCAGATATATTGGAATAAGGATTTTGTAAGTTATGTAAATGTCTCAGCACTATGTTATACACCTGAAAACAATATAATATTGTATGGCAAATGTAAGTGAAAAATAAAAATAAATGGGAAAAAAAAGGAATTAGGGAAATCCCTGAATAATACAGAACACAATAAAAGCTTTTAACAGCAGGATATCCAATACATGTTAATATGTTATACTTTTAGTGAAAATTGCTTTAATAAAGATATTTCTCTTAATTATAAAAATATAATGGTATGTTTTTTTTTAGTCTTTGGAATCTAACCTGCTTTTTTGTACTAGTTCTTTGTTCCGTATAACATGGATTTGCGTAACATGGCCTTTTAAGGAACCCAATGACCATGTTACATGGGGGTCATCTGTAAACAGATCTGGAGCCATTTTAAATACTGCACAGAGGGCATTTGGAATCCTAACTAGACCCCAAAGGGGTCTCTAAAACAAATAGCGTAGCGTTCTCACCATTGGCCTTGGAAGAACTCACAAAAGTCCCAATGAGGGGGGGAAACCAACAACAAAAACCAACCAACCAACAAACAAAAGCTTTAAATATCTGCCATGCTCTGGAATTCCATAGCCATTTCCTGTAGTACTGGACAAGTAAAACCTTTCACAACCCTACTAATTTAGCTAGAGATTCCATCTACATTTTATAAATTGGTATATACTTAATAAAAGATATAAAATACTCAGATGTTTTAAAACTCTTCTCACTAAGAATAAATTTTAAGTTAAGCATATTGTAATACAGTCACTTCTTTTATATTACAATAACCCTGCAATGCTCTGTTAAGTTTTCTCTTTTAAGCACCATTATGATTCATATCATAACTTCAACTTCAATTTAACTATATTCTTCTATTTTGGGTGTTCAATCATTACACATCGACCCAGGAGCACATCAAGCTAACTGTATACACCTTTTGTGTTCTCTGAGATTTTCTGAGAGCACTCTTGATTTCCAGCAAAAATAAGATTTTCAAACCCATATTGACTTTTCCCTACCCTAAGGCATGGAATTCTACAAATGGAGAATAGTATTAGAAATTAAATATGTGGGCCAAAAAATCCGTATCTAATTGTTCCCAATGAATAGCAGCCATGGTAAGGATGCTATTATTGGTGGAGCACATTGGTTACAACACTAAAAAAAACATTAATTTTTAAATCATGAATTAAAACTAATATATGCAGTATAATGCTAACATTATTATATCTTGTTCAATTTTTTTCAATATGAAAACTTCAGATTCATTTTCTTTAAAACATATCAATTAAATTTTTCAGTCCATCCCCCACACTGTAGTCCTCAGTTAGAATCCATTAATATGTCACTGGTCACCATCTTATGGTCACTTTATTGACATGTTCACATGACATTGTTATAATTTGTGAGATTAGAATCTGATGCTCAGAATTCACAGCCTGACCTCTGATGTTACATCTAGTAGAGATTAAAGTCTCCCACCACAAAGAGCTTAACATGAACAAGGAGAACAAAACAATTATTTCAAAACACTCACCAAATAACAAAATGCTAAGAAAATGTACTGTGTGATGTAACACAATATGTGCGTAGGTTCTACCCATTGCAGAATACAAATGTATCACATTTCCAGCAGGGCCCAAACTCAATCTTTTGAGTTTCCAACTATGATTAGAGGTCATTCCTGTTGTTTTCTGAGACTTGTCTCTTCCAAATCCTTTCCTCTAGCAGTTTGGCAGGACCTTGTGTATGATCAGAATCACTACCTAAAGGTCTCCTATCTACTATTCTTATGATCTGTTAAAGAAACAGAGAAGGAATCTGGTAGACACAATTAAAACAAAACAAAACAAAACAAACCAAGCACAAAGTATTATTATGGGTGCAGAGAGGTGGGTCAGCAGTGGCATTTAAACATTACTAGTTAGGAAAAGAACAGGCTTGACTGTAGCTTTGACAGGTCAGAGCTAAGGAGATCCTAGATGGATTGAAGAGATAAAACTGAGAGATGTTAAAGGAGGTAATGTTTTCAACATATGTGGTTTAAAATACAATGGTGTATTTTGCCATCATTGGCATTCCTACTGTTTGGCATGTTGGTTGGTGAGTGATGCAGCACCTCCCAAAGGAAGAGAGAGTTCATTTCATTGACAAGACTTCCCACAGTGCCTTAAACCACTTTATTAAAGAGGAATTTGGTTTTCTTAACTGTATCTAAAGTTAAGCACCATTTTAAACCCTTCTTATGAATTCTCACAAACTCACTGGTCCACATTTCTCCTGTGTACATGAAATTCAAGTGGAAAGAATCCTTTAGAAAGTTCAAATTTCTAATACCTTTGACATTATCCTCCCCACCTTAAACATGTCCTTTTCAAGTTTCTGTGGAAAATGACATGTGAACCACATTGCTCACCTGTGTGGTGGTGGCAGATGATATTAAACAATGTTAAAAAGGAATGAATGTGAAGGCTTCGGATGTAACATAAATAAGAGTATCAAATGCATTTACCCCACCTTTTTTTTACCTCTGATATTCTTTTTTTCTTTCATTTTTATTGTTAGACTTATTGGGGTGACATCTGTTAGCAAGGATTACATAGGTTGCAGGCATACAACTCTACAGTGCATTGTCAACTTGTTGTATAATAAGTTCACCACCTAATGTGACTTCTCTTTCCATCACCTTATATTTAGCTTCCCCTACTCCTCTCCCACCCCCTCCCCTTTCTCCCCTCCCTATCCTACTCATCCCCAAATAAACATTAAACTATTGGTTGTGTCCATGGGTTATTTGTTTGTTTGTTCATTTCTTTTTTTTCTTTGCTTTCAGTTTTATATTCTGCATATGAGTGAAGTCATACAGTTCTTTGTTTTTTCTGTCTGGCTTATTTCACTAAGCATGATGATCTCCAGGTCCATCCATTTTGTTGCAAATGGCAATATTTCATCTTTTCTTATAGCTGAGTAATATTTCATTGTGTATATGTACCACAGCTTCTTTATCCAGTCATCTGTCACAGGGCACTTTGCTTGTTTCCATGTTTTGGCCACTGTGAACAGCGCTGCGATGAACATTGGGGTACATAAGTCTTTGTGGACAAAGGTTTTCAGGTTTTTTGGGTAGATCCCCAGAAGGGGGATTACCCCCTTTTTATACCATCTTATCTCCTTATCAATTGTTCCAAAGGCAATTAGTCTAATAGCAAGCTCATAGCAAGACAAAAATGTCACAGAAGAATTAACTAATACAATGAAAACTGCCCTGCTGAGTCATATGAAAGCCTGAGGCAAAAGGGAAAATCAGTAATATTGTTCCTGGCATCAAGAATATTTGATACCCATAAGTAATTATAGCAGAACTGATAATATATATACTAGTTATATAAGTAGATATACTTATATTGCATTCCAATGCCTTTTTAAAAACTTTTTGAGAGTTGATAATTTTCAAAGGAAGGTTAAAATGATATTTTCATTACCATCATCAAATATAGGGGGTCCAAAAATAGAATCAATTCTGTAAGTGCTCTTTAAGGTTGTTTAATTATATCCTATGATTCTTGTTTAAATCAAGATACATCACCTGAGATTCATTTTGAGGATAAGCATGTAAGAAATATTGGGTTGGCCAAAAAGTAATTGTGTTTTTCTCTGAGTAAATGAAAGACAACTTTTTAAAGCAAAACAAACTTTATTCAACAATGTATTGTCCATTTTGTTCAATTTTCTTTTGCCACCTTTCAAGGAATTTCATGATTTCATGCTCAAAAAAATTTTATCTTTTTCAGCAAAAAACTGTTCTAAGAATGATTTGATATCTTCATCAAAGGCAAACGTCTTACCATTCAAGGCATTTTGCAAAGAATGAAACAAATGGTACTCTGATGGTGCGATGTCCGGGCAATGATGTGGGTGTGGTAACAAATCTCATCCAAGCTCCAACAACTTTTGATGAGTAACCAAACTTGTATGTGGTCTAGTGTTATTGTGATGGAAGACAACACCTTTGCAATTCTGGATGCTTCTGTTTAATGGTATAATTTAATTTAACCTATTGATATCCAAATTAATTGTTTGGTTCCTGGGAAGCAGCTCAAAATACACAAAACCTTTGAAATCCAACCTTTCATGTGGTGGGAACCCCTTGAATGGTAAAACAGATACCTTTGATGAAGATATCAAATCATCTTAGAATTGTTTTTTGCTGAGAAAGATAGAATTTTTGGGTGGGGGCGGGTAGTTCCCTGGCTGGGACAGAAATTTTTTTTTTGAGTGTGGAATCATGAAGTTGCCTGAAAGATGACAAAAGATAATTGAACAAAATGGACAATATATTGTTAAATAAAGTTTTTGTATTGCGTTAAAAAATCATCTTTCATTTACTCAGAGAAAAACACAATTACTTTTTGGCCAACCCAATAATTAAAAAAACTTACTGTGTTGTGTTAGAGTCAAATAATTCTTCCCAAACAGAAAAAAAAAAAGTAGTCATGAAACTTGATCTTTTGGTATGGCACATTTAAATAGAGCCTTTTCTTCAGCTCAAGAGCAATTCTGTCACTGGCAAAGTAAGACTGAGGTACATGATGGATGGGATCTACGGAAGCTCTCTCATAGCAGAGGAAGCCAATATCTATATGTAGCTATATTACTTAAAATCAGTGTTTACTAAGTTAGACAAACTTTCACCGCTACATTTTGATTTCATTAAATTGAACTACTAACATACAAATGCAGCTACAAGTAAAAATATTTCAGTCTTTTAAAATGTCTCTAGTTATATTCCTATAATTCCAAAATACGCATTACTTGACAATCCTTCTTCTGTTAACCATACATTTTTAGTTCATATGACCAAATATTTAATTCACTTAATTTTGTAATCAGCAAAATGTTAGTGCTATAGAGATGAAAACCTCTTCTTAATTACAAATTTCACAATCTCAGTGATTGTTCCCATGAACTAATCTCATACCTCAAGTGCCCTCAAGGCACATTTTACACAATGTAGATAAAACTAATCACATTAAAAGTTTAAATGATTATAAGCAGTAATGCATAATAAAGTGTTATAATCACTTTTCAGATTATAAAGGATAGTTCACAAATTCTGTGGAAAGATGACTAATATTTTTGTTAACTATGTGTTACACTGTCTCCATGTATTAACTTGTTTTATTCTTATAATTACCTAATAACAGGGGTAGTGGTATTTTTCCATTGCTCAATGAAGAAAATTAAATTCTGAAAGTGTAAGTGATTTGCCCAAGGCTGCCTGACTGCTCATCCAGGTGACTGCAAAGCAAGAATCCAAGCATGTGCTGTGTGTATGTGTGTGTGTGTGTGTGTGTGTGTGTGTGTGTGTGTGTGTTTATGTAGGTATATATTATGTGAGTATGTGTTGACATATATGAGTGATGGAGACACAATCACAAGCAGATGAAATATTTTAAAAAATCACACATAGATAATAATGGCCATCTCCACCTTTTATTCCTCCTTCCTTTGAAGTTCTTGGGGGTATCTTGTTAACTGGCATTAATTTCACAATTTGATCTTAGAAAACTGAATTAGTGAAAGTTGAAGCACAACTGTTAAGCCTAACTGTACTTAACATTAGCAACATTTTAAAAGACAGTATCAATCATGTCTCAAACACCATCTGACACTAATGTAAAATCAATGGCAAATATAATTAAACATGTAAAAGCCACATTGAATAAAATTAAATGTTTACAATTCTCAGCTACACAAGATTACAAAATTAAACTAAATTTTTACATTTACCATTGCAATCTGTAATGAAAACTTACTGTTTTTCTAAATCAGAAAAATATTAAAGGAAAGGGAACTTTTTATAAATGTAAAATTAGAAAAATTAACAAATAATTTATGAGTAACTTCTTGCTACATCCATATAACATCATTTCTCGATTTTAGCTAATTCCCTCATTGAAGAAATATGCAAACTCAAGTAGAAACACAGTTTCTGATCTTGGTTTTGCTTAACATTCATGAAGCTCTAAAAACTTTCTTACGTTATCACAAGAAGCTTGCTTCGAAAGAAAAATGCTATCATGGACAGTTGAGGCAGAGACATAGTTATGCTGGACGCTTACATAGGGCCACCATGCTGCAAACCTCAGGGGCTGCCATTTACATTGTTTTCTCTGTATGTCCCAGGCAGTGTCTATCATCAAAAAAATACAATGGTCAAGCAAGCTACTTAATTTCTCTTTCAATGTGCTGCTGTTTGAGATAAATGATAACTATTTTTCAGGATTGCTTAGAAAGTATATGAAATAACATGGTGCTTGACACAAAGAATATACCCCAAAACTAGCTCCTTTCTTCTCCACGCATTTCTACAGAATGCCTGCATCTCATGGTGCAAACCTTACATTTGCCACCAGCTGTGATTCACGTAGCTTGGATTCTTTGGTGGTTTTTTGTTCTGTTTGTTTTAGTCACTGGAGCTCAGGCAATCACTGAACTATTTTTGACTAAAAATAGTAAGAACAAAATTCTGTTCACTCACAGTAGAGGAAACCAACAAAGGCTGTTTTTCTATTAAAAAGATAACATGCATTTAGGTAATCATAACACTCCTGCTTAAAGCAGCGTATCTAGTCAAACATCCTTTATTTTCTTAGTTGAACGCATTAAAGTTCTGCTTTATCTACAAGGTAACTGTGCCAGACAATGGGAAACTGTCTAGAATGGAGCATCTTTGTTACTTCTGACATGAATAAATAGTGGACTGACTGGAACATGTACTAATACCAGAATCCCAAATATTTCCTTAAACACCATCAAAATAATATCATAAACCTTCCTGGTTTTATATATACATTTTCCCACTGTAATTATATGATGAATAAACACAGTTAATAATAAGTAATCTTAGGAATATTGCCTGCCTTAGAACATTACCTTTTGTGTTGTATTTACATTTGTATTTAATTTTCAAAATGAATCTGAGCATTTCACTACTAAATGAATGTAAGTAGATAATGACAAATGACAGATGACTTTATTCAATCCAGTGAGGATGAAAGCCACATGTTCATTAAAGTCATATTTACTGGTTGCTCAGCTAGATTTTTTCACCTTGACAGTACTGTTGCAGTATAATATAAAAAATATCTGAAGAGAATTAAATGACTAAAATAATGATAATGTTTCTGTAGGTTTCTATTTCTAAATAAGAGTATGCAAATAAGAGTTCATCATGCTGAGCCAATAATTTCTTACGCTAGTATGAATTAAAATGCAATCATATTTATTAGACACCTAGTGTGTCAAGTTTTACCTGTGCAGTGACTTTATATAAGAATACATAATCAAGAAGTTAGGGTTGAGATCACTGGCCAGGAAAACAAAGGCTTCACTGGGATAAAAGTCCCAAAGTAAATTTGAAGTGACTCTGGACAAAAAGTGTAACACAACAGAAAGAGTAAATTTTGTTGACTATAAGCAAGGAAAAAGATCAAAGATCTCTCTCTCTCCTTCTCCCCTTTCTTCTCTTTTCTTCCTTAATAATTCAGTCTTAGTATCGTAAAGTTGGGCAGGACAAGTCAGGTGCCTAGTGGAGGCGTAGCACGGTGTAGGGTGCTGGGGACCCAGCAGACTGCGGAAAGCAGCTGTGAGTCAGTAATGACCAGGGCAGGCTATCAGAGACCCACAGGAGGAGAAAGACAGGATGCTTGGAGTAGGGAGTCCATCCCCATGTGGTAAGAAGGAAATAAGCCACATGGAGGATGGCCTGCTCAGGGTTTTAGAGCCTGAGCAGGATAAAGAGTGTATCTTTGCAAAGCGACAGCTTGTCATAAGATGTCAGAATGCAAGTGACTGGTGCCACTGACCACACATGGGGCAAGCTTTGATGTGGGCTGACAGAGCCCAAACAGAAAGGGAATTGTTCACATGGAGAGAAAACCGGTTGTGGGTATCAGAGGACATTGTGCTGGGGAGACATCCAGCAGTGCAGATGAAGGAGTGGGAAGAAGGTGCCCACCTGGAGGTAGCCTGGAGTGGGGAGAAGTCAGAATGGGAGCCAATGGGGAGGGAATTTGGGGGGCAGGGTGAGAAATCAGAGCCAAGCAGTATGAGTAGGGAATGGGGTACAAATAGCAATGCGAATTGGTTATGTACGGTGGTGCCAAACAAATTAAATATATTAGGATGTGATGATGAGGGGGATAACTTGTTACTCCAAGCAAAAGACGCACCTTAGAATTAAAATAAAATATTTATAATCATCTTCCTCTTGACTAGCTCTCAACAAAAGTCAATAGTTTTCAAGTATAATGATTTCTTTCTTCAAATGCAATCCTATTTAGAAGCCCATTGTACACAGTAGATAAAAATGAAGCTGTTCTCACACGTAGAGTACAGAGCTTAGTTAGAGCCCTGCCTCTTGTCCTATCTTTTCAACTGATATGACCATTGTCGTTCTGCTGAGGAATTTCTGGAACTCAAAAGTCACAGATGGAAAATCACTTGTATAAGGCACTGCTGAAGAGGTTCTCAGAGGTATTTATGCTGTAAAAGGTACATCTTCAAGCGGAAAGGTCCACAGTAACAGGCATATATGCTGGTTCTCTTTCCCTATCTCTATGCATTAACGTATCAATCTGCAAACAAACCACTCATTCTTACTTCTAACAGAACTTTCTAGGCCAAATAGAGTTGTTTTTAATAAAAAAATTAATACTTTTCATTTTTTCTTTAGCCATAAAGTGATTGTCAACTGGCACCAATCTATAGAAATATATATATATATATATATGGAGATAATATGTTCAGCATTCAACTGAAATACTTTCTGAATCAAGTAAAAAATAAATTATTTTCTCCATCAGGTAGATACAGTTTATGAAAATCTGATTATATAGTTATTACTTTGAGAAATCTTCTTGAAAATAAATGAGAGATTCCTTAACTGACCCCAGAGTAATTACAAATTATAAAGTCAGGTTTCCTCAAATGTGATATAGTTAAAATAATTTTAGAATATTAAAATAATAAGAATATTGATAGAATATACTTAGAAATAAAATAATGTTTTACTATAATTTCCTTTGAATAAAGTATTTTTCATTTTAATAGGCATTGATAAAATACATAATTAAAGTTATGAAATAGGCTGTTACATGCATACTTCCATTTATTTGATAAAACCTTAAAATTGAGTTGGAACTTTTAGTTTATTTAAGCCATAACTGGGTTCAACTGAAACAAAGCACTATATTAACAGCAGTGCAAAGTATGATTAATAATAATCTTCAGGGCCCCTAAAATCTGTTTATCATGCCTCTGTTTCTACTTCCGAAATCACAACTATCAATATAATGATGTTGACCACTGATTTTCTTGCCACTTTACAGTTTCTTTGGTGTCTAATTCTTCTTCTTCCCTAACAGACCCAGCACTTCCCTAGTCAGAGTATCCTGAGATTCGACCCTAGTTATGGATGCCGGTGGTCATGGGAGAGTAGAAAGGCAGATGCTGAAGGAGAAAAGACTTGTCTTATAAGGTTCCTTCCTCACTGGTGAACTCAGAATAGTCTTTAAACAAGAGAAGGCTTATGGGCTGATTTTGCAGGCCGGGAAGGTACAGGAATCAATCAGGAGAGTCGAGGCTGTCGCATGCCTCTAGCTGAAGAGCCCCCATTGGAAGTCTCAGGATCATACTTTCTCTCTATCAAAGCTCTGACTGGTGTAGGAAACTTTCCTCAGCCGAGAATAGTTATGTTTCTTTTATAGTCAAGTACTGAGCCTGGGTTTTTGGCTGTCTTCCCTCTGGCTTCAAGAGATGAGAGTCTCTTTAAATACTGCCAAGTAGACTTTAACTTTCCTACTTCGCTTTAAATTCATGAGCCTGCCGC
Source organism: Lyroderma lyra (assembly GCA_004026885.1). Taxonomy (NCBI): domain Eukaryota; kingdom Metazoa; phylum Chordata; class Mammalia; order Chiroptera; family Megadermatidae; genus Lyroderma; species Lyroderma lyra. The sequence continues at coordinate 253,868 of PVJL010000033.1, forward strand.
TATCTCTTTTCAACACATCAATGATGTTCAGCTTTAGTTACTCAATTCCAATACTTATATTTTTACACTTACAGTTATGATTTTCCCCACACATCTCAAACATTGTAAAAACTGACCAGTTAATCTATGTCCTTCTGCCTGTGTCTTACCTAAATGCACCATAAGTGAAAGTCTTAGCAATTTCAAAGCCAAAGCCAGCCGGAGACTATGAACGTTTTGCCTATTATCAGGGATTGTGCTCTCAGGGCATTCCGGCTAGTGAGTTCTCTAACTCGGGGAGTCCTGATTTTAAAGCCAGCCTCTTGGCACCAATCCCAGGACGACCTTTGTCAGCTTCGCTAGCGTATCACCTGAGGTTCTTGTGAAATTCATTTATAAAGAATTCTTAAGAAAAAGAATAAGTGAAGCAGTATAAGGTAGAAAACAAAAAAAACAAGAAACACAAACGAAAATCCTAAGCAAGGATGTGGCCTCAATTACAGATTAGCTACAGATTCACGGGGAGTTTGGAACCTAAATTGCTTAACAGAGTTGGTCCTACCTCGAGCAAGGGGGTCCACCTGGCCGCATTAGTCAGTGTCCGGCCTCTGGCTACTTGGGGTGGAGGGTAGGGAAGTGGAGCATACCCTCCCATGTAATGTTGGATCTGAGTCAGCGGAGGTCAGTTCTCCTGAGAAGGACCAGCTGTGAATTTTTAGCAACCAGCCCCTATGACTATTGTGGGATATGCATACCAACCTAGTGAAGGAGATCAGGGCCACTCCATCATTCAAACCAGGAAAATCTTGAGAGTAAAAGGGACAGCTACTGATAATTATGCAAAAAAAATTACTGTAAACTAAAATTATCCTAAGCAAACAGGAATGTATGCCCTTCCTACCTCCACCTCATTACTCCCTTGCTACATGACACCAACCAAAGGCTAGGTTTCTCTGAGGTGTATGCAGCTTTTCCACTGAAGGTCTAGGGGTGAAAGACCCCATATCTCCTTTATTCATAAATCCTTCCCCTTGGGCTTGGACTTGGTATAAAGGCAGAGATGAGAGAAGATCGAGGACCTAATTTCCTTTCTTTTACTTGTTATAATCCCTCAGGACCAGGGAGAGAATTGTTTACTTTAATCCTAAACTATTAAAAAATTTTAATCACAACATTTTTTATTATTCTTCACTTAAACATAAAATAAATTCAAGCCGTGGTGCAAACTATACTTTGCCTATTGAATGTTTTAAAATTATATGTTCAGAATCAAAAGGACAAAATGTGATAATTACTTACTGGTATTAGAAGTGCTATGGGTATATGCTAAAGATGCAACAAAAATTAAAATGAAGTTTCTTTTTAAAATACTGCATTCAAGAAACCAGAGGACTCAAAAGACTTGTAAAATGTTGAAGTATGTTTTAGAAGTGGCAGATGTGAAGTCATTTTCCAGTGTTTTCAATATATAATTTTAAGACATCTGTTTCTAGAGAGATTTTATTAGAAAACAAAAGATGTTAAGGAAAAATGGATTTTTTAAATCCACAAAAAGCAGATTTTTACGAAGAAAAGGAAGGATATATGACATTGATTTTTAGAAGTTTACTTAGAAACTCGGGAGAACTACTTTCTGTCGAAGGCAGTGATTCCAGTTGAGTGTGTGAGAGCGTAAGGCAGAAGGGTACACATTTTACTGTAGGTCACCACATTCTCAAGCCTCAGGATCAATTCTCAGAAGTCTCTCATCCTGATTGAAAAACTACTGGACAATGTTTCGATTTTGAGTGAATTATCTGAGCAAGCAGTAGTTTTGTTGTGGCTATTGTTGTTGCTGCTGATTTGTCTTTGCGGTTTTTTTTTTTTTAGTTGAGTTATATCTTTGGGATGTTGCAGTGTTGAAACAACAAATTGCACAATTTTTTACCTATAAATACACTCAGGAAAACATCACCACAATCAAGATAATACGTATTTGTTCATCCCCTGAAACGTCTTCCTGCCTCTCCGTAATCACCCTGCCACTGGCTCTACCTCCTACCAGGCCTACCAGCACCTTCATCAAACCTGCCGCATTCTCTTTGTTTCACAGCCCTTCCAAAGGCTGTTCCAACTATCTAGAACATTCTCTGAGTTTCTCTTGACCCCTTTTGCCTTGTAAAATTACATATAAGTTCTATGTACCCTTCTACCTATTTATTCTGGTCGTCACTTTCAACAGAAAGCCTTCTTGGATCTCCCTAGGCTGGGTTAGATCTTTGTACATCTTTGTAGATCTTTGATGTGCATTCACTCACATCATTACACCTAAAAATTACAGTGGTTATATTGAGTTATCTGAATCAGAGAGCATTGTAGAGACAACAAGGACCTTATCTGTCTTTTCCACCACTATATTCTTAGGCTTAGAACGTAGTATGCATTCGATTAAGATTAGTTTTCTTGAATGAATGGAAACATCAATAGACGAAAACAGAAATGGGAACTTCTATGCTCGCAGAAAGGTGTGCTTACAGAGAAGTGGGAAAACCAGGAGGAGTTAAGCGTAGGAATGAATGTGAGCGGAAGCAAAGCTGAATACAAGTGAGTGTTTGGTAGATGGAGAGGGGCTGACCTAATCAGCTTTCACAAAAAAATATAAAAGCCTTTGCTGCTCCTGTTTCAAGGCAGTTTTAACATAACTCTGTTCACATTTGAGGACATACACTATGCTTTAGAAGTAACACACACACACACAAAAAAAATTCAACCAGGAAGCAAAACACAGGCAGGAAGTTTTAAATAATGGCCTCTAATGCCATTGGTAAACACCACAAAAGAAGAGCGGATGGAGGTAAGAGGAAGAGGGAAGTCGCCTGACTGGAAAATGACAATCCTAAAGGAAGCAAAATATGCGAGTATCTTTGCCAAAAACAGTTCGCCAACACTGAATGAATGAACCTGCTTGAAGAATTCCTTTAAACAAAAATAAATAAATAAACAAAAAAAGAAAAAAGAAGGAAGGTAAAGACAAAGATACCATTTTTAGTGCTGAAGAAACAAGTTGGCATTTTCTTACTCAAATTTGATCCAGGACCTTAAATTATTCGATGTGGTAATGTCATTTCCCTTATCTTTTGTATGTTTTATTCAATCTTTTCATTGTTGCTGAACTTAAAGTTCTGCCAATGTTTTCAAAGATTCCACTGGACCATAATATGTTCATTCTTCAGAGAAGTCTGTGGGATTCAGTTTTGTTAAACACTGCTCTGCATATGAAGTTATATATTTGATACCTGAATTTTATTGTCTATTGAAGACAATTTAAAACTGTATTATATGTAGAATAATTCATAACAATATGGAGAATCCTATAGATTTGGAAAACAAGAGATTGAGGATTGACGATTTTTCCTGGGAAATAATCAGTGATGAGTGAATGACTTCAAAGATTATGTGACAAAGGGGCAGACCAGTACTCAGCAGAAAACAGACTTGCCTATCAATCATTGTTTAGTTCAATTGCTAAATCCTATTGAATTTCCTTCACTGAAAGAGTAAGTTCTAGGATACTGGCAAAGCCAATCCCAAACTTCTCTATCCTTTGTATACAAACACAAATCCCTGCCTAGACTTGACTTTAGGCTGAAAGAAATATATTTTTTAACATTTGTTTGTTCAATACATAACTATGCTATGAATACCATTATTTTTTCCAAACTTACTTTGCTTATTGATCTAAGTCTCTTTGGAAAGAGTAACCTAAATGCAATGTATACAGAAAATCTTCTTAGAATCCATATGTAGACCTATGCTCTAATGTATATGTATATATTGAAGTCATGATGAATCTGTCTATGAATAACCACATGAAATAATTATTAGTCAGATTAATGCTATAGTGTTTTATATGTAAAGAATAGCCATTTGATGGAGTATTTTGTTTTCTATTTGTATTGTGGTATGGTGACAGAGAGGGAAAGGAGAGGAAGATGAGGTCTCTGGGAAATGGATTAAAAATTCAGCCTGGAGTCCATCACCAATGAAATCATATTAATAAGCTAATGAAAAAAAAATCCATCTTAACAACTTTATAAATTGGTCATATCTGAGATTAGTATGTTATTTCAATAGCAGTATTAATGTTACTATTCACTCACTCGCCAACCTCTGTTATAGCCTAATGTTTCTCCAGACCATAATAAATGGAGCTTTAAATCAGCACATATTAATAGTGATAACTCTCCCACTGATTTTTCACTGCTGCCTGCTTCTGTGAGACCATCAGTTCCCTGCAAATGCTACCCTCCATGGTTATTTCTGGAATTCATTAGCGACAACTTCAAGTTTGCTCATGCACAAAGTTTACTAGAGACTACACGGCAACCACCATCATCTTACTATGTGTCTCTGACCTTCCTGTCTGGTGATGGATGAAGACAGGGCCTGTGCTTTTATTGCTCATAACTGAGCTGTCCTCCTCTGTCCACCATCCCACCATTACCACCATCATACTCTGGAGCTATTTCAGACACAAACCAGAGCTGAGTCTGGGTAGTCCTCGAGGTCCAGACACTATGCTGGGTTCTCCCCTTCATTTGTATAGTGTTTTAGAAAGATCAGATTTAAAAAAAGAAAGATTTTCATTCTAAAGTAATAATACAATGATTTTAATGTGAAGTTTACTAGATAGGTTAAATGACAGATAAGACATAGGTAGAGAAAAAATAATAAGTTGAGAGAAAATGAAAATGAGAAATTACCTATAGTGCAAGATAAAACAATGTTTTGAAAAAGAAAGCATTACATTTAAGGCAAGAGAAGACCTAATAAATGTGTAATTGGAATTCTGGAAAGGAGAAAATAGAATGGGTAAAATACAATATTCTAAGAGGCTAATGATTAGAATGTTCTAGAATGGTTGCAAAGAATCTTCATATTCATAAAGCATTTGAATCCCAAGCAAGATATATACAAGAAAACCTATTTCTAATCACATTTCTGTGAATCTGGACAATACTAAGGACACAGAAATTCTAAAAACTGAAAAGAGAAAGAAAAAATAAAAAACAGATTTATATTTGCCATCTTGGCAAAAAATGAAACCTGGAAAAGAGTAGGATACTGTCTCTAAGAGCTAATGTTAAATAGCTGACTCACTAGAACCATATACCCTTTGAAATTAATAAAATGCTTTCCAAACAAACAAAAAATAACCTTGAAGGGGAAATAATGAAAGCAAGATGGAAGGATTAATTTACAAAACAAAAGATAAGCAATATAATTTGTAAAATTATGAAAAATACAGAGAAGCAACTTTTCTTTAAAATAATAATAGCAATAAATAATAATGATTAATCATGGATGTTAAAATATAAGATAAAACTAGTATAGTGTACTCAACATTTTATGAAGGGAGTATTCTGGGGAGCTCACACTTAGTAGGAGTGAAGGAATGAATTAAATTTACACTTTGTAAATTATGTTAAATATCTAGATAATCAATAAAAACAATAACAGTTTTTTTTTTTTTTTTTTGCTTTTTGGTATGTGGGTAGCTCCCTGGCTGGGAATCGAACCCAGGCCGCAGCACCGACAGCGCGCCAGCGCCGAAGCCTTAAGCCACTACACCATCAGGGAACTCCCCAACAATAACAGTTTTTAACTTCAAACTAATAAGGGGGAAAATAAAACTTTTAAACTTAGTCATTCCAAAAGAAGGCAAGAAAAGATGACAAAAGCTAGGTAAATAGAAGGTATCAAATAAGATATAAAAATAAAACTGAATATATTAAAAATTAAAATAAATAGAGACTAAATTTGACATCAGAAATTATCATATAGAAATACACAAATAAATAGATTATGACAACTTAGTATTGTTAATTGCTATTGTGTAGGTGTATACAACTTGATAAGAAGAAAGACAAGTCAGCAGGCTTTTCATCATAGCCAAGTACCTGAGTATGCATGAATTTTCCAAGGACATAAAAAGGACAAGAACATTCCAAAAATAAAAGCAGACATTTTTGAAGAATAGTTGTAACATATTTTTACCTTTTTTCCTCATTCAGTGCAAATACAGAAGGGTGAGAGAAAAAAGGTGAAAAAATTAGAATCCCTTTCTCATTTAGCAAAGATTTACCTGTTCTAGAAACATTTCCCTAATGATCTTTTAAAATACAAGACATTTTTATTATCTGGGTTAGTTCCATAGAGCATGAGATCAGCGATTTGTAAACATTGACAGTAGCTCTCACAACAAAGTTTGCATAGGGCTGAAAGAACAGAAGACAATATATTGACTTTTTCATATATTCAATACTATCTTTTTGAATTTTGGGTATTAAGAAATTATTTACATTATAATTAGTGGTGGTGATATGAAATAAGTTTTTAATTGACTTCTTGTTTATCAGTTCTTAATTTCCTTCTTGACAAAATAAAGAGTTGTTCATAAAATCAAATCCATTTTTCCCTTGTACTAAATTGCATTTTATTGTCCATGAAATACAAAAATTTGGAACCAGTAGATTACATGACTCTCAAAACTTCTTTTGAAAAGATCTATGCAGCTAGAAATACCATGCTTTCCAAAGCCTACACAAGAAATAAAGCATTGCTTTAAATAAAACCAATCTAAAAACTATAGAAAATATCTTTCTCCCCAGTTTGATAAATTTACTTCTTCAGTAATAAATATATGAGTCTCTTCTTTTCAGAACAGTAAACCAAAAACCAGGCATATAAACTTCATATCTGTTATTTTCCGTCAGTGGGGAAAAATATATATTGCCTTGACTAATTCAGTTCCAACACACAAGTGTATGTTTTTAAAACATCATTCAATATTTGCATTTAAGCTAATCAATAAAAGACTGCAATGATCAGCTAGTTTCCTGGAATGATTAAATTAAATTATTTAACATTATGAGTCAACTAATACTTAGCAAATACTCTATGCTTGTCTAAGAATGAAATAAGATATTGGACAATAGAAACTTATCACACCCTATTCATGTGCAACTCATATTTAGTTGCCAAGAAAAAAAGTTAAAAAATGGAATTTAACTATTTCCATGCCCATTATATCTAAGTTAGATTATAGATTAAAGTACTAACAGATTTAAAGCAGTCATAGTCATACATTTAATCCCAGTTCTTTCATATTTATTCCCTGCATATAGAACATTGAATTTCCATATTCTTCAAGAAAAATATTTCTTTTCTTATAACAGTGGATTTCTCATACATTATTGTTAGAATACATGAATAATAATAATACCTATTAGACTTGTATAATCTGTGTGATATGATTCATGCAGGTAAGAATTATGAGGAATCTGAACATGGGAAATGGAATGCAAGCATGGGCACATGTACTTAACTTGCAGAGACATTGTCTGGTAGGCTTTCTAAACCTACTAACACGTATTATTTTTATTTTAATAGCTAATATAAAGAGAGAACATAAATGAGCCAAAGATAATTTTTACCAATATTTTCATTTTCTTTATTTTTTTAAAGTCAATTTTCCTAGAATGTTAATTCTTAAAGTGTGGTCCCCAAATCGATAGGGAGTCCCCAAACACTTAAAGATCAAGACATGGTCAAGACATATTTGCCTTTTTCACACCCACTCTCCCCTAAGTGTACAATCGAGTAATTCCAGAGGCTACAAATGATGGTATTGAATCATGAAATGTATCCATATTTGGAAGAGCTGCATCAGTCAGTGCACCAGTATTTTCCAAATGACCAATGCATGATGTGACAGAATAATGCATGGATAAAAGATCCACTCAAAGTGGAAGACAGAGCAATTGATTTTAATGTAACAGAATATGAAAAGTATAGTGTTTTGTTTTCAGATTCTACATTGCAACTAACCTCTAAGAAACTAGCATCCCAAGTTTTGAAGTTGTGTGAAAGAATATGCACAGTTACCTGAAAAGTCTATTAAAATGCAACACCCTTTTTCAACTATATATCTTTGTAAAGTCAGACATTTTCCCCCTGTACATGAAAGAAACCACATATTGGAACAGATGTATACAGAAACAGATAGGAAAATCCGCTTGTCCTTCCCTGAGTCAAACATTAAGATGTGCACTGCAAAAATGTAAAGCATAAAGAGGTCTGGAGCCAAAAAGTTTGAGAACTGCTGCTCTAGGAAATTCATTGAAAAATGGCTTTTGCTTAACAAAAGAAAATTTGTGCTAGAAAAACATTTAACCCCAATTTAAAATGGGACTCTGTAAAAATGATATATGAAGATTGGAGCAAACCTCTTTGTCTGACTGACTGGGGAATTCCGGAAGGTAAAGAAATTTACTGGGCTATAATCCATAATGTGATGGTATGTATTAATATGTAGGAAATATCAGAAAGCCATTTGGGCTTAAAACAATGAAAAACACTACCAATTAGGCCTAAGTCAACAGCATCTAAATCTAAATCTAAAATTATAAAACTAAAAAAAATTAATTAATAAAAGAGCATACACACACTTATGCATTTTTATACAATCACCACTTACAGAGTGTGGGGTTTTTTGAAGTCTTAATTGTTCCAATATTGTTAACTATGACTCAGAGCCACTTCTGAACATATTTGCATTAAATAACTGTTACTAGATGTAAGCATTACACCCAAAAGACAATGTCACCAGTGATGTTAATGGAATCGAGGATGGCATTAGAAAAAAAAATATGCTGAGGAGAATATTTAGTTCAAGATTAATATTCTATGTGAAAATCAATGAGAATAATAATATGATTTGAGTTTATTTATCTAGTAATGAGAAATACAAAGATAACAGTGCCAATAATTCATTTATCTCATAAAAAATGGATTAAATGTTTCACTGCAAAGTTTAAAGAAAGTGAAATAAATGTATACCATGAAGAGACTCTTTTATCTCAAGGTAGAAACCTCAAGGTACTGTATATAAATCCATTTTCCACAATCCCCACGCAGTCAGACAACATTTCTTATAGATTTTCCATTATTCTCCCACCTCCTTTTTGTCACCTTAGTCCCTAGCTGTTACTCTGTGACTATAACCGCTTCATGCTTAAATTTTTCTTCACACAGATGTCAGGATTAAAATAAAAATAACTCATATCTGTTTAAGTCTCTTCGTGTTTAAACAGTCACTGCCCACAAGATCAAGTCCATGCTCCCTGTTTCGCACGAGTCCTTTTTCCAACCTTTTCCCACCTCCCTTCCGTTCCTTCTGCATTTGCCTCATTGTAATGCTTTCAGCACCAAGTTCATCTGTTTCAAAAATGTCCTCCCTGCTTAATTCAGCTGTTTACTCTTCTCATTCTCACTCTACTTGACACCTAATCATGAGAACATCAGTCAATTGCATAATTCTTAACATGGGGTTTTATGGACTCCGATTTTGGAAGAAACAAGAATTGTTACACCCCATTTTTCCCTCCAACCCCAGTTGATGTAAAAGTCTAATAATAATAATCATAGTTACCATTACTTGAATATTTATGATGTGTTAAATGCTTCTACTAAGTAGTGGGGGCAATCAAATTGCTCATAAAATTCAGATATACTGAAAAATAATAGTTGTGTGTTTGCCTATCATTTTTCTGGTCTTTTCATGAGCTTATTTACTGCGTAGTGACAAAAATAAATTTAAAAAAATTTAATCCCATTGAATTTAAACTCAATCCTATCCAATACTTCAAACCCTATGTTTAGGTACTATTCAGTTTTTGATGGTAATGATCATTTTTGTCTGTCTCTGTCCCCTTGTCCCTCACACAAATACCTCACATGTGACCCAAATTCACCATGTCCTAAGCCATGTGTTTTCCCCTTATGTCCCCTTTCATTTACACCCTGTTGTTTCTTCTATGTTAATGATTACCTAAACTGTAAATCTGTGTGTGGGGGGTGGGGAGGGGGGGTTCTCTACCACTTTTCAAAAACAATTAAACAAATCCTGATTATTTAATTTTCCAAAAGTTTCTACTCTTCATTTCCTCCTTCCCCTCTAGCCTTCTCCTCTACCCTAAATCCCAACTTAATAATCACTACCTAGCTATTGAAACATCCTGTTTCTTCTAGTCCTGCCACCTTCAAATATTTCCCATACACCACATCCTTGTTGCTCTATTTAAAACGCCAATCTAACTGCATCACCAGTTTGCTTAAAGTCCTCACTGTTAACAAAACAAATCCTGAGATATTTTGCTTGGCATAGAATGTGACATAATTATCATCTTTTCAGTCACATGTGTCACTGTTCCCCATCTCACAGTTAATGTTTTTGATATGAAAATGCTTGTGTCTTCCCCTCACCCCCATGTGTTTTTATACCTTTGGGCATGGTATTCTGTCTTTCTAGAATTTCTTTTTCACCTTTTTAAAACTGGCTAACTCTTTACATTTTCAAGTGCTTAACATCTCTGACAGTATTCTACTTTGTGTATGAATTGCTCCTTAAACATACCAAGATTCTTCAGGAATGGATTTGTGACTGGGTAGGAAACTCAAGTCATTCATCTCAAGTGGACTTTCAACTCTAAAATTATAAACGATATGATTTATGTTACTAGTCATAGCCACCTCAATCCTTTCAAACCCACCTCTTTCTCTCAAAACTCTGTGTAAGGCTTTGCCAACTCAGAAAAATAATGAACACAAAGAAAACATTTCTATCTATTGTCTGGATTCTGATAACTTATGTATTGGTGCCAAATTTAGATAAGACTCTACATAAACAAGATCCCCTTCCTTCCTAAAACTTCTTTGAGGGAGATCTGGCTGATTTTCATCATTCTGCCAATTTCAAAATTTCTTCTTTCTTCAAAACATTTTATTTTTTTTTGCTCTTTGGTAAGTGGGGTAGCTCCCTGGCTGGGAAAAAACATTTTTATATACAAGTAGAATGGGCTGAACATACAAACTCACAGAATTTCAGTCCAAGAGACATTATATTTAAGGAGTTTAAACCTTTTCTTTTTACAGAAAAGGAAATGATGCCCAAAGATGTTGTGAAGAACACATTGCACCTCACTTTATGTTTCTGCCACATGTGTGTAGATTTCTGTCACCACATTCCACATGTATTTCCACGCACATCTATACTACACGGTATGTGAATATATCACAGCTTCTCCTTGTTCATTTCTTCCTTTAAAACACACACACACACACACACACACACACACACTTACACACACAAGGTGATTTTATGTTTTTTAGTATTGGTAAAGAAAAATGCTAACTGACTCAGAGGCTCCCCTACCACAAATCTCCTAACTGGTGTTAAAGCACCTCCCTGATCCTGACTTAGTTTCCACTGGCATGAATTTCCTTCACTCGTGACAGTGGCAGCCATATCCAAGCACCTGTGGTCTGAATAAAGTCAGGTGCTATTTGTCTCTGATGATTCTACTCGACATTGCACTGGATTTTCCCCCACTCCAGTGGTGCCTAGCAATTTCTTCAACAATTGAAATAGTGACTATATATGCACACTGGAGAGATGGACAGTATCCAATAATATGTCATTTGTAGGCCACTGTGAGTGACTAATCCTTGCTCTCTCCTTCCCTAGTTTCAATATATACTTTATAATATATGTTAACTCCTATGATTGCTCTAAAGACAATAAAAGTGACATTTTCCTCAAGGAGGGCAGGGCCAATATGGATTCTACTTCTTTGTAGTCTAATGAAAAGTATCGGAATTACATATGACTTGTACCTGTACTAAGTAAAGGTAGACCATCAAGTGTCCCTCGCAAAATACTGGAGTTTAGAGTCCTTGCCCCAAGCTTCCATGAGAGGAAATTAAGAGAGAGTCAGAAAGAATGAATGGCAGGTGTATGTAACAGGTGTATATTGGTCCTTCCACCTGAGCCCCACAGTTTGAGCTACTTGTGAAGTACCTACAATCTCAGTAATGGTTCAATGCCCAAACCAGTTCGGACTGAGGGACGAGAGATTCAGGAAGCTCTTCTCTATGCTGTGAGGGCCTTGTTCAACCCGTCTCAGCTCCTCAGTTTGGTTTCCTGAGCCTTTGCTTTGTCCTCATGAAAGAATTATGATAATAGGTATGTAGGACAAGAACTTTTTCCCAATAGAGGTATTTCCAAACTGTCTGTTCAATTTAAGTTATTGTAAGTATTTAATATAAGAATGACAATCTGAAAAAATTTAAATGTCCCTATGAGAAGTGGTTAAAGAAAATTAATTATATATTATTGTTATTTAAATTATTAGTTCTTATTTTATTATTTAGAAAGGTGTATTTTCACATACCAAACTTTTAAAACTAAGCAATAATTCTTTATTTATATATTAGCCATAGCCAAAGTCATGAGATAAACTGACTTAGATATTCACAAATTAAAAGAACCATGATTCTTTTAATATATAATTTAGACTTAGAAAAATAAGTCTAGAATTGGATGCTTGTATTAGTGTCATAAGGATAATTTTTGTTTTTCCAACTCCTTTTCCCTGGAAGATTCTTGACTCTTGTGTTTAGTGACCAGCAGAGGGCGGGATGTACACAGCTGAGGGTCTAAGTCCTTAATGACTAGTCCCTTTCCATTCCCACCCACAGGTACTCACACCGCCACCACTACTAAGGTACAACCTAGACTCAGTCAAATGAAAAGAGAAGCCTGTGCTTACTTACTTGTTCCCATCAAATCAGAAGTTAACCTTCAGCTGGAGACTAAATTTTCACCAATATAATAGTTATGAATAGATATAAATAGATAAAAATACAGTACAGTCTTAAGCTAGAACTGAAAGACTCAAGGAAGGTGGGTGAATTCCTTTGTACCTTGTTTCAACTGTCAGTCATGGTTAAAAACTCAAATTTCATTTTGCTACTGCCATTTCTTCCTATGACACATAAATTCTCACATGTAAAGAAAAAATGAACTGTATGTTTCTGATATTATTAAAATGTGTCTTTTCAGAATTCTATTCCTTCTAGAAAAATTTAGATGGCTTTTTATAATTTTCTTATGCTCTCTCCTTTTAATAGGAGACTGATTTTGTAGCATGTAAAACATTTTTGTTTGTTTGTTTTTAAGTAAAAAAACTCCCAGGGTAAATTCATAGGAGAAGTTCATGTGAAACAGGTTTATTTTATAGATGTAATATCTTACTGAAAAATTCATCACTGAAAAATTGTATAATATTGGAGAAAAAGAATGAAAAATGGACCTGATCCAGGTTATCAAACAATCATTCTAAAAATGAAAGTGAGACCCTCCCTTTTTCTTCAACCCTAGTAATGGGAGTCTTCTAAGAGAAACCCAAAGGAAAAGAGTAAGTGGAAACAGTGTACTTTAGAGAAAGAAAATTTCATGTTAATTAATCCCATCATTCCTATCTTCCCTATGCATAATCACTCTGCTTACCTACTTATCCTACTGCCAGTCCTGAAACAGGAAGGCACACACTTCCCTGTCGAAAGTTAGAGTCAGTTTGAGGAAGAACCCAGGGTTCTTAGGGTTCTTAGAAACCTTCGGGTCCCTGGTCACGTCCATTAGGAAATGATCCTAGCTCCCCTCCCCCACTCCAGGCCTCCCTGCCGTCCTACAGGGACGAAATGGTGAGGGGAAGGAGGGGTCCTTTTCAAACTCGCCTTCCCTCCAAAACGTAGATACACTCACAACTAGTGCTCTGCCCTTTGGAATTCCCACAGAATGAAGTAAATTAGAACTGTCACTGTTTAGTGCTTTAACCATACACTGTCATAATTAAATAGGTTAAACCATATGAAATTGCTGATGTTTGGCCATTGTTTACTTATAGCACCTTCCTTTTTCGGGGGGTGCGGGTGGGGGGGTGTTTCCGGGGCTGGGAATCGAACCCAGGCCGTGGCGTTGGGAGCGCCGAAGCCCAGCCACTGCACCATCTGGGAATCCAAGGAACCCCGCTATAGCACCTGCCTGTGGTTCACACTTCCTCAGCTTTGTAGGCAATTTATCAGGTTAAACATAAACCACTACTTTACATAAACAAATCTAAAAGAAAACAGAAAATCAAGCTGACCAATTTATTTTTTTCCATGTGTTTACCAGTCAGATTATTTAGTTGCCCAATCCCTCCACAAAAAACAGTTTTTATTAATAATCACTGTTTGGTAAAGCCAATAGACGATCATTTCTATTCATTTTACTTATAGTCTCAGGGGCATTGGATGCTATAGACCACTTCTTCTGCTTAGATTGCTAACAAGTTCCAATTTTTCCTTATTTTCTGCCTTCGTTTTAATTCTATCACATTTAAAATTTTTTTTCCCCTTCATCTCTGACCTCTCCTTTTTTGGTCTTCTTCAGAAAAAAACTTTGATGAATCTATTCTCACCCTGAGTGACTTCCTCTCCTTGTATAACTTCACCTGTAACCTGAGCTATCTAGCTAAGAACTCTTCGCTGAAAGCTAAACCTATTTGAAGTTTCCTCACTAATCTCTCACTTTTAGTTCATCACCAAGTTCTCCAAGTTCTCCAGGAGATCAGTACTTTGTTTGTTTGTTTGTTTTTGTTTTTTAAATTGTTGCTTACAGTAAACATTATAGCTAGCATTTATTAATATGCAGCATTTAGTATATGCAAGGCATTGCTCTAAGAATTTTACAAATATTAACACTTTGAATGTTGAATGTTCTAAAGCTCTATGAAATAGGCAATAGTATCCTTATTTCATAGACAAGTAATTTCAGGCAAGACAAAGATAAATAATTTTTTTCAATGTCACACAGCTAGAACATATATAACTTAGGATATAAACCCAGGTAACTTGGTTCCTGGACTTAACTCCTGACTGATATAGAGATGTTAATGTAAGGAGTGATACATATAAGTAAAGGTGACAGATTTTCTCCACCTCATGTTATTATCTTAGCCTTTACAGTGTTCTGTCAATGAAATACATTTTCTGTCATGACCTAGTACACACACACACATACACATGAAACACACACCACACACAAATAAAACAAAATTTCATTAAAAAATGTGTATCCATATTATGTATGTAAAGTATGTAAAATCATTAAGTAAATATAGAAGAACCCAAAATGAACAATACACATAAAAGTACTAGGAAAAGCCCACTGAACTGATTTCACAACCCACTAATGGGTAGTTCTCCACAGTTTGAAAGCAGCATTTGTTTTGATTTCCTTAGTAGCCCTCAACTCCATCATCTCTTTCCACAACCCTGTCACTGTCTGGCTCTTGGCAATTTTCACACAAATTATTATTGGTTCTTTACTGACCTACCTACCTTAAGTCTGCTTCCTCATTTTCACAAAATACAGACTTGATTATGTGATTTCTGATTTAGAATGCTTCATTGCCTCCCAATACCTTTCGTACTTGAGAAGCTAAGCCCAAAGGGAGAAGTTCATACTCAAGAAACAAGACCACATCATACCTTAGGTTCTGGCATTCACTTCAACAACTTGGACACTCGTGTCTTCCTCTGCTGTCCTTTACCACCCCACCCCATTCATCCCAGCCATATATAGATGGCTTAGGTCAAAGAAAGTTTTTGTAAGCGTTTTCTTCGAGCCAAAATACATTAAATGCAGGAATTTTGAAGTCACTGGGACATGTGTCAAAGGTTTTGAAGTGGAGCTTGGTAAGTCTAAGAGACATTTTTATAGATACTTTTAACCAGAGTCAGGGTTAATTACAGATTGAGTATAATAGCCACCAAATTGTTAGGAATTTCACCAAAGTGATGATAATCACAATATTTTTCAGGCAGGTAGGAAAAAGAAAGACAGCTCTATGTTATGTATAAGAGGGCTGTCCAGAAAGTATCCAGCCATGAAATAGGAAAAATAGAGGTATTTACGGCTGGATTTTTTTGTGGACAGCACTCATATTATAGATATATATGAAATCCTTGAAAGTTACATTTTTAGAAAGATGTATTTTAGAAAAGGATATAAATTATTTCCCAAGTCACATTGCTTTAAAAATTATCATAATTAAATTTATTGCAAAAATGTTTTCATACAGAGAACCAACTGCAAGTCAAAATAGAATCAGAGTTTATTTACTTGTATTCAGTTACAGGGCTTCATAAACTTGGCTCCTGAAAATCTTGAACATGGGGTTCAGTCAGGTAAGCCTGTATAAAAATTCAAGATAATGACCATCATGGATAAGCACAGTTTAATATTTGTAGTATATTTTGCAAATATATTTTTTGCCATTATCATCCAGTTTAAGAGATGAGATTGGACTCAGGTATATAATCAGAACTCTTTTATTCTTATCAAAAAGGTTTTCTATGGATTACATTAAAAGTTTATACATGTTATAAAATTTAAAGAAAGGGTATTTGCCTAAAATTCATCTTTGCATTTGTGACTGAACTCTCCTCCAATCAGTCATCAGACTCTGTAGCAGTAGACTGTACCTTGCCCAGTTGATTAGACTTTATTCTGCAGAACAGGGCAATGGGTGAAGATAAGAACCAATGAAGTAATTAAGTCTGGTCAGAAAAGACTCTGGGGCGTGAGAGGAGGGGAGCAGGTAAATTGACTTTCAGGACATGACACTAAAATGAGAGGCCAGAGCTTGACACAGCCCAATCTACTGAGGGTGAGATGATTCTGCATTTTATAAGGTAGTGAGGGGAGGAAAAAGATTTTAAGAGAAGTTGCTTTCTCTGTATGGATTGGAGAGAAATGAAAAACAAGGATTTTAAGAAAATTTGACTGTGCCTTATCCTCTGAGATTTTTCTTGATTGATCACAGGATATATCGTTTGTTTTCCAAATCAAATTGGAGACCAAATTCTTTTGTCTTATTTATTCAATGTAATTTATATATTTTAGCATTTCCTACCAGCCAGATAACACATATTGCTAATTATTTTCCTTTTATGTTTTTTAGTTACTGTATTCTGCAGCACTCTTCTTTTAAAAGACTATTTCAAAGCTTCAATTTAAATGAAGTATTTTTAAAAGAAATTAGTTCTGAAATCCATAAGGGAAAATATATAGTAAGTTTTGGAGTAGATCAACACATTTTGATTGCTGAAGGGCTACTTCCCAACTTATGCTGTCTATATTTATTGCTGCAGAAGCAATGAATAGTCCAGAAACTTAAAATTTTAAGGAAAGTAATTTTTGAAAGTTATGAGATTATACACTTAACACTCTGAGCTTTGTTAATCCTAATCTATCTTCTTTTAGATGAAATAAGTAAAATTTGTATGTTGTCAAAATGGGAAAAAAGAGCTTCATCCAAAAAATTCTACAAAGAAATTATTGCCTTGTGCATGATAATTTGCTGGAGAAATATTAACATTTCTTAATTGAATTTTAAGAAGTTGTTGTTAGATAATATATAGCTACTGCACACACACATATATGTTTACGTATCATCTAACAATATATAGTAAACTTGATAACTATATTACAACTGTCCTAATATTTTGTTTAATTCTTAATTGGTGTTTTCAAATGGTGTTATTATCCAAAGAAGTTTCAGGAACAAGGATATTTATGGAGTGATGCATGCAATACATGGAGGGTTATATCAATAGGAAGTAAGCAATATATTCTGTGAGCACATTTTAATATATGTTTACTTAGATGCAAAACATTTAAAAATAATAATAAAAGAAATAGAAATGTCTTACTTTATGATTGAAGCTGTTTTGTTTTACATCATTCCCCAGTGCTGTGTATCGATTACTCTGCATTGCTTATCATCCACCTCCAATGGGCTCCAATCCACCATGCCCCACGCCTTTTACTGTGACCGTAACACCTAGAAGTTTTACTTTTCATTTCCTAATTCATCACATCTTTTGTGTGGTTGTGATGATCTTGCAATTATTGTTGTTTACTCCTTGTTTCCTATACCAAACTATATATTCCTTGAGGATGAAATCTTCCTCTTGATAATTACCAAAGCAAAGCATCTAACACAAAACCTGATATATTTGTCTGTAGTAATGTTTTTGAAAAATATTTTGGAAAAGATGAGTTGGAAAAGCTGTGCTGAAAAGTAATGTCACCAATAAGGTATGTATATTCTGATATTTAAAAAAATCAATTAAAAAATTTTTGTTAAGTGAGGTTTTTTTTTGTTGTTTTGTTTTTTCTGAAATTATAGGTAACCTTAAGTAGGATAAGTAACAGTAGTTGTGGTAGCAATCAATTGTAAAACCTCAGTCTCCCTGGATTTCTTACATTCCTATAATCCATTGTTCACTGTGGAACCAAAACAATCTTTTAAAAACGAAAATCAAACTTTACGTTTTCCTGATTAAACACATATACATATTATAGATCCCCTACATGACAAGCTCTGTTCTAAACTCTACAAATATTAGTTCATTTAATTCTCATGAAAACCCTATGAGATTGACGCTATTGTCACCTGCATTTCACAGTGAGGAAACTGAGACACACAGGAAGTGAATGACTGACCCACCTCACACAGACAGAAAACAGCAGAGCTGGGAGGAGCACCCAGACACGCGGTCGCCGCAGGCTGCACACGCCGGCCTGCACGGGGCTGCTGCACCCCGGAGCAAGCCCTCTACAGTTGCCCGTCCTGCTCAGAATGAACTCCTTCCTGAGGGCCCACCTAGGCTCATCGCTTCTGCTTCCCTCCTGACTACAGTGTTCAACCACAGTGGCCTTTTTTTCTATTCTTTTTTCCTGTGACAAACCATGTACTTTCAATCTTAGGGTCTTCGGATTGCTGTTCCCTCTGCCATCCTACTTATCTTCCTGATTAGGGCATAGCTGGCTTCTCCCTGGTCTTCAGATCCCAAGATACGAATGTTTACTCCTAACAAAGACTTTCATGATCAGAAACTGAAAAAAATCCACCCCATTACTGTCGTAATAAAACAACGTATTTCACATATCTTGGTGGGTAGCACAACTTTGGTATTTTTCTTGGTTATACATTTATTTGCTATTATTTTCTTTTTTTCTCACAAGAATATCAGCTTTATGAGAACAGGGACCTTGTCTCATTCATTGCTACAGTTCAAATAACATGGTTTTCCAACTCTGTGACATGATAAGACACACAGAAATGATAGAATTTGATTATTGCATTTGGGTAAATTGGAAGGTATTTGGTATATCTATATAATGCTTAATGAAAGAACATATTTGTTACATATTGTAATAAGACAAATAAAATACAAATATTAGGGATCACATTAAATATTAAACTTTAATAAATTTTTCAAATAAAACCTTTATAAATTTTTAATATGAAATAACAACCTCACTTTCATGAGCATATTGTCTTATATTAGGCTTTGTTCTTTAAATAACAGCAAAATGTCTGATGGCATTTTAATGATAGCTGCAAATTTTTTATAGTATCTATTAGAAACTTTATTACGAAAATAAAGGACAAAAGTTTGCAACAGAATATTTATAGTAACTAGCAGATCTTTCTTGTTTTTATTAATATACATAAGGTCAGGATATATTTTTATAATGCCAATATTAAAACTCTTATATCCAGTGTTTCAGAATAACAAAGAAATTATAATTTGCAGAATGCATGTGCATCATCAGAGCAGTCATCTTCAGCTAACCAGGCTGCTCTCTCAAAGGGGCATCTGCTGCACAAGAGCTTATCTGTTATATGTAAAGACAGATGTTCAACGGTGTCTTGGTGCTCTAGTCTTTTGAATCCTCACCTGGCTTGTTTGCTTCCCCTTCTCTGACGGA
Organism: Lyroderma lyra; assembly: GCA_004026885.1. NCBI lineage: Eukaryota > Metazoa > Chordata > Mammalia > Chiroptera > Megadermatidae > Lyroderma > Lyroderma lyra. The sequence goes on from PVJL010000033.1 coordinate 273,555, forward strand.
CTGCAGGTTGATCTGCACATTTTTTCTCCCTGGGTATCAGGAACACATGTTCTCCATCAGTTGCATGGGTCCCATGTTCGTGATGAGTAGAGAAGAGCTCTTGGCTAACTGTCCAAGTGGTGGATTTTCTTCCTTGGCCAGGCTCAGTTGGGGCAAATCTGTGAGTGCTGGATGTGGCTTCCTATGCAAACATTATGAGATGCTGCTAGGTGAACATATGAAGATCTCCTGAGGGTACTCAGGTAGTGGCTACTGGCTCCAGTGAGCTCTGACCTCTCAGACGGAAAATAACATCTTAATATAACATCTTAATGTAAGCACATTAAGGTAGTTCTTTAAGAAGCACTGCCTTAGACTACTGCTTGGAACAGAATAAGCTGGCAGTGAATATTTCTGGAATAATAGTTTATGAATTACACAATAAAAATGCAGAGAACTAAAAAGATATTGCAGTGTTTTATGTTATGTTTAAGGACTTTATCATGATTTACTCTTAGAAAGATACAGTTCATTTGCAAAATGAAGATCACAAGTATGACAAAGCTTATTATGATGGTGCTACTTACAAATTTTGTGGGTTATTAAATAACCAAGTCATTACTCCTTTTTGTCAAGTCATCTTTCTGAAAGTAGCTATTTTCATAAACACATGCCAATTTTCCTCTTTTGCTTTTTATCATGTTTTTATGTGTAATATGTGTATATATATATTTAATGGGTACAATACATATAAATAAAATGTGTAAGCACATCTCCGACTGGCTCAAAGTAAAACCAATATATATATATTTAAATCACCGTTAAATTTGTTCACTCACACAATTTGCCAACTTTGTAAAACATTCCTTTTTCCAGCTTCTCCTTTCTTATCTCCTTCTCATTTCCTAACTGGCCTTAGAAAGGACTATTCCAGGAACTGACACATCAATTATTCGCAACTTGAGGCTGTTCTGGAATCTCAGTAGTTCGAAGGTCAATCAAAGTTAAGGGAGATTGTTAAGCCTTATTTTGTATGTCAGCGTAAAAGCCTCTTGTTGTGTTTTTATTTTTTTACAGGTGTCCCTGATTACGCTTACTAGTTATCACTGAGACTTTTCCTAAATGAATTGTAAGTTACAGTGTCTGATTAACTCTTTTAGCTTTTCACTCCACAGATATGTACTGGGTATCTACTGCAGGTACGACACTTATCTAGGATGCCTACCCAGACAGGCTGTCACAGGTTATGCTGTCAGGAATGAAGGATGCCCAAGTCTTAGTAGTGTATCAAGGGATCTGTTTATTTTTCGCTCAGAGTACATATCCATCACAGTTCAACATTAAGCTCCACCACGGTAGTCATTCAAGGATCCAAGCTGATCGGGAGTCTCACTTCATACCTACTTGCATGGCACCATGACAGGGTATAGTAACTAGGTGAACCACAAACTGGTGCTTAAAGCTTATGTCTAGAAATGCTATACATAATGTCTCTCATATTTTATTGTCCAGAGCAAGTCACAAAGCCATGCCTACCTTTAAAGAGATTGAGAAAGTACGATCCTACCAGGTGCCCCAAAGGGGTGGAACCGTGTGCACAGTCCTAACACCACAGGCCTATCTAAAGAGAAACCTAATGACACATAAGTACCAGCCTGTTTTTTAAGACCTTAGAAACTATTGCAGAATAAGATATGTACATAAACATTATGTTGAGTATCAGGTACAGGTGTTCTAAGACTCAGTGTGGATCTGAGAAAAAAAGTGCTTAAAAATTTCAGAGATAAAAAAGATAAATGTGAATGAGTGAGTGGAGGAAATACATGGACAAGGTGAGACCATGTATAAGTTGTTAGATTCAGAGTGGAAAAAGGAAGGAGGAAGGGCTTTCATGGTTATAACCATACTGGATAAAGCAGGGGTGGGATGTGGGTATGAACTGACCTGAAAAAGCAGTGAAGATATTTTTTCCAATGGCAGCAAAGAGTCTTTTATGTCTGATGTAAGGTAAAGCTGGATGGGTCCAGTAGGAACGGGCTATGAAGAGACTTGTATGATAAGATAAGGGTTTGCACATTACCTCGTACATAGACTCCTTTGGACTTACTCACCTTTGACCTCCTCTTTAGCCTTTTGATGAGGGACCACCACATAGTAATACATTGGGAATGGACCACTATATTACAGGGTAATTGAGAAAATAGGGACTGGGGAAACATGTGGGACTTTCTTAGAGAACAGGGCTACCCAGACATTTACACCATTCTTCATGGAATGTTGATGCATTCAGAATTTAATAAGAAAGAAGTAGTCATGGAGTCAATCTGGCCCTGAGCATTAGAGAGCATTGAGGTCATTAGAAGCAATGCAAAGGTCTAACAAAATAAAAACTATAGTTTCAAAGCAACATATATCTACTATTGTTTTATCAGAGCTGCAGCAAACAGATTTCTTGTATCAAACAAAGGGGAGGATGAGGAATGGTGAAAAAATGAAGGTCTGGATTCCAGCAGTCCTATGTCTAGTGGCAGAAGGCCCTTTTATTAGCAGTCTGATTTTGGATAAGACCCATTTGGGAAGATAAAGGTATTGGATTTATAATCCTACAGGTTTAAATATTTTCCTTCTTGGAAAATCAATAAAGAAATATTAAGAATAAAATACATGGCATCAAATCAATACCAATATACTAAAAGATAAAGTCTTTCTGATCGAGAAAAAAAATTATTTAGCAGATGAAAGAACACGTAACAAAATAACCAGCAATGCAGGATAATGAATGACATCAATGAATGACAAACTCTGACACGTCAGTTTTCAGAGCAATACTAGTAACAGTGCAGTGGGTAGAACCTTGCGGTGACACTTCGAACTATCTGTTCCCATCATCGCCACGATCCCGCTTTATGACGCGAGCCACTTACCAACGACAAAGCACTTGTCTCATGTACAACTGGCTGCTCAACAGAAAGACACCGTGATATAATTGCACATTTAAATGGATATTTAAATTTTCTTTTTGGCTATGTTATCTTTGTCAACATCACCTTATGGCATACATGTTATGAACTTTGTCTTAAAATTCTTCAGTTAGATTTTTATGTAACTTACATACTTCTGTTAAATTCTGACTATAGTGTCCTATAATTTTCTGTGAGAATATGATATAAATGTCCATTTTGGAGGGGAATGCAAACTCAAGTAAGATAAAGGATATGGGAGGCTTTCTCTGTTGTTTAAAAATAAGTTCAGTGATCTCTCTTTCACCCTGCTGCTTTGATAAATGGTTTAAGAGAAAGAATTTTACTAAGTAATGGATCAAAATCTCCCCAGAATAGACCATTAAATTCCCTAGCGGGGTGTACTGATCTTAGATATTCTGCCTGTTGTTGCTAATTCAAACTTTGACCCTTTATTATCTCAGTGAAGACTAAGGTCTCCTTAGTGGAGAGCCACATGTTATAGTATTCTTTATACCTAGGGTTCTAGGGAAGCCCAGATGGAAAACTGTAATAGGAATTGCAGTGTTATGTAAATCATTTCATCAGCCATATTTTTTGCAATAGAATTTCAGATCTTCAAAGCAAGAAAAGATGTTCTTCATTGGACTTTTTATATTAACTGAAGACAATTTTATAAATAACTTAGTTTTACCATCTACTAAGCTTAATTGCCATTGTATTCTGTATATTATCCATTTTCCCGGTACTTTTATAAAAACAAATGCAAAACTGGATCCGTTTATAGAGTAATTAGTTTAATTGCATTCTAATTAAGATTCTACATGGAATCTGAAGCCATGACTGAGCTCAGCATTCTTGGAGCCATTTTCGGGAGCCACGAAGAAGGAATTTTGGAGTTGCGTTCTGCACGACAGCTTCAGGGTCACCTCACTCCTCCCTAGCTTGCTCATCAGCTTCCCCACTTCACGCCCCAGTCACCAAGGACATTGTAATAGGACCTCACCTATCCATTCTCTTCTCCAGTTCAGTCCTGACTCATTTCTCTCCTAGATTACTGCAAAGCTTCCTAACTATTCTCTCTCTCCACTTGCTTCTTTTCCACCTCACGTTCCTTCCCTACCACCCCTTTCAGCATGCTTGAGGTTATCCTAACCTTCTCTGAAAAGCCTGTGCTGATCTGCCTAATCTAAATTATGTGTTCATTTCTGAGTGTAAGCCCTAGGTGCCTTGTGACTTCATAGTCATTGCACACGATGCAGTGGGATGTACATTCTCTGCTCCCCAATAGACTGGAAGCTACTTGAGGTCAAGGATCCTCTCCTCTTTGGGTCTTTAAGGCCTAGTATGCTCATAGTCCCTAAATAAATATTTGTTGGGTGACTATATGAATAAATAAAGTATTAGTATATTAATAAGCAATCAAACAAAAATAGAGGTACAAGAAATTAGTCATACAAGTAAAACTACAAAAAAATGAAACCTTGATTGTTTTCTGTCAATTTGCTTGTCCAGGTTCCCTACAATTTACGGTGTCGCTCCATGTCACGGCTGAATAACACTAAATACGCTGTTGGGAAGCATGCTAAACTGTTTAGCTCAGCTATTTTGTACAAGAGTTGTCAACAGCACATGAGCTAATGTAAGAAGCTCTGCAATAAGTACTGCACGGAAGTTTATCTCACATCCAGATGCTGGGAAATGGGAACAATAAAACTCCCATACTCTATTATCAAACTATAAATCACTTGTTAAAATAGAAAAAACTCTTATAAATTTCCCTTTTCTTCTCTGTACCAAAATAGCAAGCTTTTCACTGTTTGTTCTTTCTCTTAATCATGAAACGTTGATTGATAAGATAACCCTAAAATAGATTACGCAGGCAATTTATGTAACTTTCCTACAGTGACCAATCAGGTGAAATTTTTCTGCATCTTTTCTCTTGGATACAAAAGAAGAAAAGAAAATCTCTAGTGTTCTTACATTGTAAACGTTTCATTCCAACTTCACCTTTGGCAGGTCTCTTTAATACACAAGCATATGTACAGTCAAGTTCATTTCCCTCAATTATAAATAGAATCATAATTATGCACAAGCCCTGGATATAAAAAAAAAGGATGCTATCTGTTATAACATCACTAGTGCAAATGTGAAAAGCACTCTGATCTTTTCCCTATTTATGCTCGAATAGACTACAACTTACTCCATTTGGGCTGCTTTAACAGAATACCACAGACTGGGAGGCTTATAAACAATATACATTGATTTCTCACAGTTCTGCAGGCTGGGAAGTCCAGTAGATCCCAGGTCCTGTGAGGGACCATTTTCTGATTCATAGATGGCTGTTGTCTTCTAGCTGTGTCCTCATTCGGCAGAAGGGACAAGAGAGCTTTCTGTCTCTTTTGTAAGGACAGTAATCCCATCATGCGGGCTCTGTCCTTAGGGCCCAACCACCTCCCAAAGGCCCCACCTCCTAATACCACCACAGTGGGGGTTAGGATGTCGACGTATGAATGTTAGGGTGACACAGACATTCAGTCCATTACAGAATCCTTTGGGGCAGAAGGTTTATACATAAAATCATTTGTGAACAAAATGACTCCTGTCTTGGTCTTTTTAAGGTTTTTGTTTGTTGGTTGGTTTGTTTTCTGATGGTTAGAGACAGGTGTAACATTGAGTTCCATTTAGGACATTTTAATCATCTCTTTGGATTTCTTATATTGAAGTTGGATTGACTTAATAATCAAATCGGCTTATCATATTCATACCCAGGAAGAGGGTTTCCACATTAAGAGTAATTCAAATTTATTCCTTAAAAGCCATGTCAAAATAACAGTCAGAAAGTAAGAGTACATTCAAAGACACATGTCTCCTGCTACATTAATGAATATTTGAGTTTTAATGTTTTTTTTCTTGAAACTACCACCCTGAAAAATACTCGTACTAGCTGACTCAAATGATACTTCTTACAAATATAAAAAGATTTTTGCAAAAGAAAATTATAATTAGTTCTTTTTGAACAAATGAGAAGTAGGCAGGCAGTGTGTGAGCTCAAGTTCACATTCATACCAAGGACAACCACCTGAGTCTTTAGTGGTAAGTGCTATAAATGTGTGAACTCAGTTCAGTTACTTTGCAAATGCCGAGTCAAACAAGGTGTCACCTAGCCTTCTACTTGAGCATTAAGTTTGGGCTGAACTACTTCCACGTGACAGCTCAGAAAATACAGCAGTGAAATAATTTTTACACGAGCTGAGTCATACCAAGTGATGGAAAGGAGATGGAAACCAAGGACGTACTGATTCTCGTTCCACATCGAATCACTCACTGCAGCAGCTGGTCCATCACGCCGTGGCTTTCACCTGAGGACCATCAGCCAGTGGAAAACGAATCGGCTCGAAATCCCTAGTTTACCACTTACACAACACGTGAGGTTGGAGAGTCAATTTCGCGAACTCGCCCTTGAAGGAAAAGTGCTGCACACCTCACTGCTGAGTATCACTACGATCGCCGTCGAAGCCCCCCGCTTGGGAAGCTGTGCCCCGACGCCAGCACCGAGTCCACCTTTCACAGCAATTTTTGAACTCTTTCTCTGGAATGGTCATCAGTGCTGTCGTCGTCCCCCAAATCTGACAATTAAGTCTGCGAAATTGCCACCGTGCGCTTACATTGGCCACACTGTACAAACAACTCTGTACGTGCTGCCAATGCACGTGGAATTACCAGCAAATCCAACCTCCTCAGGTGAAAGCCACGGCGTGATGGACCAGCTGCTGCAGTGAGTGATTCGATGTGGAACGAGAATCAGTACGTCCTTGGTTTCCATCTCCTTTCCATCACTTGGTATGACTCAGCTCGTGTAAAAATTATTTCACTGCTGTAGTTTCTGAGCTGTCACGTGGAAGTAGTTCAGCCCAAACTTAATGCTAAGTAGAAGGCTAGGTGACACCTTGTTTACTTGAGTGACCTCTTACTTCACTGCCCACAGCAGAGCTTCATTTGAAAACAGTGCCCTGGGAAATGTTAATAGATGACTAAACTGACAGAGGAAAACTGTGTTTGTTGGGTTAAGCAAAATTAATTGTGATGCTTTACCAAAGGAGTCATTAAATATTTCTTGAATAGGAGAATATACATTATGTTTCTCTAAATAGAATGTGCAATGTGTTCACACTTACTTGATAACATATATTTCTCTTTGAAAAAAACTTACTACAGTTCAGAAAACACTGGAAAGAAATTAGAAAACGCTGAACTAAATGTAGATATAAATTAAGAACAAGGGCTCACATTTCCCTTTCTGCCTCTGAAGCCGACGTACCAAGTTGTCATAAGAGAGGTTCTGATTTATTTTTACAATAACTCCTGATACATTTCACACTTTTTTCAAAAGAAAAAAAGAAATGTATGAGTAAAATAGTCCATCTATAATCATTAAAATGGGCAATTGTATCATACTTTATAAGAGTCCTGTTTAAGAGAGTACCCTTTCAAATCTGTATTTCTTTTTCAATTTTAGATTGCTGATAGTATAGACATAAGCCCTCTTCCTGGGTTATTTCTCAGTTTCCCCCATAATTTGGAGTGGATTCTGAATAATCACCTCATTCAGGGACACACTATACCCTGTACCATTAACCATCATAGTATCAGTTTGCTTTTCTGCTCAAAATCGTCAGTTACCTGTTAACAAGGATGATGGGAAGTTACTCCATAAATTAAAGTTTATGCTGTTCTAAATCCCTATTTTATTGTTAAATCATTGCTGCTACCAACTGAAAATGCAGTCAAATTAATATTCTTTTATATAAATTTATCTAAATTATTCTCAAGTTAGAATGAAGCTAATAATTTTATGTAAGACGTAACCCATAAACAGATTAAAAGCTCAATATCTCATTACATTAATATTTCTAATTCTGTAGAAAAAGTATTAACCGCAACATAAATGTAGCTTTTCTATAATTGTCATTCATACTCTGCCTACCACATATATTAATATATTCTTTGTAGGTATATTTTAATCACATGTATGCAAATTAATTTCAATATTCATTTCTCACGAATACTTTTAAGCTTTCTATGTATGAAGTAATAAAGGGAGCTTAAGTGACTTGCTAAAATTAACCAACAGATTTTTATACCCCCAATCAAATTTTGAATAAATCAGATGATCCTTTAAATTATTTTTTCTGTATTTTTAAAGATAGCTCATCTTAACTTGGTAACTCTGGGAGTATCATTTAACGAGAACATTCTGTCCTTTAAAATTTAGCCTCAGAGAAAGATTCTATGAGCTCAGATAACCAATCAAGATATCAAGATATTTTCTATGACATTTGTAGTTTGATTTATAACAACAACGAGATTTCCTTAGTCCTAGTTCCTGGAGCAAACCAGGGTAGATGGGAAATACAGCAAATGGCAATTCACAGCTCCTGCCTGACTCAGCCACGGGCGCTTATCCTTTAGTCAGCCTCTCGCTGAATGCTCTTAGAGGGTTTTATGAACCTTTGTAAGTGTTTATAGTTTCCAAGCTCTTGCTGGAGTAGCTATTCTGTTACTGCCACAGCCCGGAAAGGAAACTGAGACGCTCACAGTCCGACGCCACCGACAGAAATCCTTCGTGGTAGCAGAATGTGAACTAACTCCATTTATTGCTTCCCCGTAACAGCTTGAAATATTTGGTTGCAATGCAAAGGCACAGATGTGGAGGCCAAGAGACAGTTCCTTAGTCTCTGTGCTTCTCATACCTGGCCGAGTTTCTTTGGTTGTAACCTCTAAGAACCTTGGAATGGATTTGTAACTGTGTAGGTAGAAAGAGGAACAAATATACTAGGTTTTCATTCACTTTTATGTATATATCGGACCACTTTTCCTGTGTTAAGGGAAAACTTTATCATTAGATGAGTTCTGAAATTAGATGGTTACATCAGTGAGTGAGTTAGACAAATTGTATTGAATATGGAGAAACAGAAACATACAAAGAATCTGTAATAGAATTTCGTCTGTCGAATCATACATAAAAATTAAATCCTAACCCTTTATTTACTGTTTTAAAAAGCATTTAAATGCATGTGGAAAAAAATAGTGGAGGAAACAGTATGATTCAATACTACCTGGATATATAGCATTAAAAAATAAAAGATAAATTAGACTAAGTATGTACACATTTAATGAGAATATCTCTGATGCAGAGAGAATAGGCTAGTAAAAGAGCAGGTTCATGTGGAAACAAAGTGATTTTTCCCAATAGGAAGAAAAGCCCTCAGGTTTACAGTGACTTTTCACAACTTGTTTTTTCTTTTTCTCAAAAGATAAGTTGACACAGTTAAATTAGGTTTCACTCAGTTTGCTTGTAGCCTAGATATCTGCCAAGTTTATTGGCTGAGCGAATGCACTAAATAATGGTTAATATTAGTGACAAACAGCAGGTTTGATTTAGGAAAACAAACAGCTAAGAATTAGAGTTCTTCAGCTTCACAGTCCAGGGACAAGCCTGTCTTGGTTTTTTCCCATGGCAAAGAAATGATTTGTGTTCATTTCAATCCAAAGGAAAGGGGAGTACAATTCCTTCAGATCACCAAGATAATTTCTCCTGAATTTCAACGAAAAACCAGTGAAACTCTAATTCAGAAAACGGTGTTGAAGGAGTGTTTTGTTTTCATGATTTGCCAAGATTTTTAAAATGCTGGGTGGGACATTCAGATTACGTGATTAAAAAAAGCTCACCTGTTGTGATCTTTGTTTTTCTGCTACAGCTAACAATTTAGAAGTGTGTGTGTGTGTGTGTGTGTGTGTGTGTGTGTGTGTGTCTGAGCCATGTTTGAAACTTCTTGGAAGTTCATTGGGCACAAAAGGTAATTTGCATTTCCATTCAGATGGACCACTCCTGACTTGAGAAAATAAAATGGGACTATAAACCCTTCAAGTCCTCAAGAAAACATGCAACAGGGCATACATTGGAGTATTATAATTGTAAAGGCAAAAGGGTCTGATTTTAGAAGCCATTTCTCTCAGTGAGTTTTGATGATCAGACCAAAATGTTTTGATGGGCCTTCACATCCACTTTTGAAAACAGTATTTCCCACTTTAATAAATCCAGAATCTTCTGGAGATGTAGATAGGCAAGTCACTTGCTGTCAAATACCATTTCCCTTCTCTGGTCCTTGGTATATAACTTCCATGCTCATTCTGTTACATTCTCTTACATTGATTGCTTTGCAAAGAAGACAACTGACCAAGACCAAAAAGAGTAATTTACCTGGAATACTCCCCTTTGGGAACTGCATCTAAACCAGCAGATACTTGTGATCCTTACACTAAAACCTCATTAACACACAAAGTGACCACCCAATTTGCATTGGTCCCCTGCTAACATACCCTGAGGGAATCCTTGATTTATCTGCCTGCCCTAAATTCCATGCCCTGCCCCCAAAATAAGAAGCTAAGCATTATCTATCCTCTTTCGTTGCATGTTTCAGAGACTTCCTGTGTTTCTCAGAAGAGGCACTGTATCTTCTCATAAAAGTATGGCACTCATGTTTCCTTTGAAGTGTGTGCTGCTTGGTGTGCCTTTTCTTCTCGGATTGCCCAAGTTCTCGATGCTTTTAAAGACCAAGTTAAATGTAATCATCTCTGTGAAGTCTTCCCCAGCCATCCCCAGCAAGAATTAATTCACATAGCATAGAACAAGGGGTCTCAGGGGCAGGAGAGGGGGGGAATGGCAGATGTGTGGGATTTTACGTTTTACTCGTTAGCCCATGTCGAAAACCTAAATCGTGAGAGTCCAGCTACTCCTCTCAGAGGCTGAACAGATAGAACAAAGTCTCTCATTTGCTTCTTAGTTTTGACTTCTTCACGTTTACAGGAACAATGTAACCACTATGGAAGCTTTTAATAATCTCAGTGCTTGTTCTTCAGTGATTTAATCTGAAGTATCCAATGAGAGTCCATTGATTTAATTGTACTGGCAAGTCCTAATATTGTATCTTGCCACTGACCCAAGTTAGACTGTCTTTTGTTCTTTGGTTCCCACTTTCACGTCACTGTTTTTTAAAGTTCTGACTTTTATGGCATGGAAGTTTTTCTTCCAAGTATAATGTTTGGGGATTCAGAAGCATTCGTGTTGAAATCCCCCATCTTTGAAGACTCTCATGAACTTGGATGAAATTACAGATACATCCCTTTGGAGAACATGCCCTCATGAGTGCTATTTTTGGATGGCTCTGTGAAAAGAGAGAAGTAGGTACCAGCTTCACTAACTCCCAGGTTTTCTATGCCTTTTCCAACACTTGCTCACAAATAGCAATTTTTTGTTATGATTTCCCTTATTCTCACTTGTCCACCAGAACTAGAAAGAAATTAATGTTTTTAAGGTTGGAAAACAGCACAAGTAATTAAAATTATATTCAAGGATTAGTTTTAGAATTTGTTCTTTCTTTGTGTACAAAATTCCTCCTATATGAACTGGAAAAGGCTTTAGTGCTTACAAATTTAAGTGGAATTAGATTTTAAAAATAGTTTGACGTGAAGCCCTGGAATGGGTTATTCAAAAATAGGAACAATAATTTATAAATTTCATGCTCAATTGTCAGTGCCCCACAAATCACTGATTCTTGCCTTGAAGTGGTGTACTTTTTATGGTCAAAATTTGAAACCTACGTTTTATAACACCCTCAGACTTCAATTTAAAAAATAATGTTGTTAAGCATAGAGATCCAACTTAGAGTTAAAAGACCTTCTAGCCACTTTAATTATCATTTTACTAGGAAACCACATTTCATAGAATTGAAAATAGGTGTTCTGTGAAATATATTTCATTTGAATTTGTGCAAAGTCAACCTCATACTATAAGAATGAACACCAACCTTCTATCAAATAGTTGGGGAGTTCCCTGGTGGTGTAGTGGCTTAAGGTTTCCGCATTGGTGCTGTCAGCGCTGTGGCCTGGGTTCGATTCCCAGTCAGGGAGCTACCCACGTACCAAAACCCAAAAAAAAAAACAAAAAAAAAACCCAAAACAAACAAACAAACAAACAAAAATAGTTGGTTGCCATTTACGTGCACAGTGTACATGGACTTCTTAATTCCTATTCTCAGTTGCAGACAAATGGCATTACCTCTCAGCAAAGTGATTCTGCAAAAGCCTCAGCTAACTGGGAACAGAAAGTGATCATGGCAGTGTACAAGTCTCGGTTTAGTAACGAAAACAAAAGCACCACAAGTAGTTCTAAAACATGAATTTAACACAGGGAACTGGCCCTGTGGGCTTTGGAAGAGCAAAAGCAGAAAGAAACAGATGGAGATGGGGCTGTAGAAGCAGAAAGGAAGAAGTGGTGACACCCCGTGATACAAAGCTACCTAAACCACTCTGGGTGGGCGCCCGTTAGCCTGCATCTACTGTCACGCTGTTGGAGACATCTGTCACAGTCACTCCTGGATTACTAAAGAGGAATCATGTCCATCAGGAACCTACTCGAACTGGGGCCTCTACCCAGGTTCTTGTAGTCAAGAATCACCCACTCTCAATGCAGCTGCCACGGTATTAACATCTGAAGTAAGTTTACATCTTCCTCTACCATCTCCCACCAGCGCCTCCTTTTGATGGAACCTAATAGGAATCGAGCTGTCAGGAGAGGCTGGCAAACGCCATCTGCAGACTCCTGTTCCACAGACATACACAGCAGAGGCCACAAGGGAGGATGAGACCTGAGAGCATGCGGACACCTGCCCGGCACAGGAGGCAGTACATGATTCCGCCCACAATGAGTTGTTTTCCTAGTGTTATTAGAAGTGGCTGCCTGCTCATCCATCCATACTCTTTCCACTGGTCCCTTTTGTTTCTTGCAGCACACAGCGATGGGTTAAGGGGGCAATTTGTTCCATCAAACTGGCTTGATCTAGTTGACACACAGGAAGAGAAAGGCATTTTAGGACTTAGGACTTCCACTCCACTGTCAACCTGTATAAAGGAAAGGTAATGCAGAGGTAAATCAGGGAGGAAGAACGTGCACAGCTCTCTGAAATCTCAAACACCCCATCAGGGATCTTCTCAGGGGAGGACAATCCCATTCTCACCTTCTTGATCCCTGGTTGAAGTCCCTGGACTAGCAGAACATAACGCTCGAGCATGGAAATGGTTAAGAGACCGCAACATCCATTAAGAAGATGATGATTTATCCTTGAGAATATTCAGCTCAGATGGGAAGCACCACAAGTCCCCAAAGGAGAAACTTGCATAAGACTCCACATACATAAATGCGAGTATACTTGGAAGTGGCTGCCCTACCCCACAGCCTCTCCCCAGGAAATCTCTCTAGACCTCAGCTTCTGCGGGATGAACATTCTGTCTTGCTCCATCCACTTTCATTCTGGCCACAGCTAATTGGATGAACGATAGGCAACTGACTGAATCCGTCAAAATGATAGTTATCCAGTACGAAGCCAGATTCTGTTACCTGAGACTTAGATTGTGGACAGCTGAGAAGGGACACGTAATGAGAGGACCGGAGTTACTGCACTGAGAAAGAAAATCGCAGGTTAAGCAGATGTGGTTGGTCCCAGAAGGGATATGACAAACCCAAGTGCTCACACAGGAGAGAGCACGCAGGAGAGAGAGAGGGATGTAGAAAAGGAAGAGAGAGAGGAAAATGTGCCCCTATCCCTCAGGTGCCATGTCTCAGTTCTAGGCGCCATAAAGCCTGGCTGGATGTAATCTGCATGAGGTATCAGTGTTTTTAGAAAGTGCCCACCTCTTTGTGGGTTAGCTAAATTGGTTTCCATGTGAGCCCTAACTCAAACAACAAACTTACTGAGCAAGATGTAAATATAAAGCAATGTTTTCCTCCCAATGATTAAAATTTTCCTTTAAAGTGTTCTTAAAATGTTGTTTATGAAAATTTGTTAAATACTAAACAGCCACAAAGTAATATTCACAAATTATACACCAAGTATGAAGTAAAAATACAGTAAGTATGTGAATACCCATGACCTTTGTGTTTTTGTTGTTGTTTTCCTCTTTCCCACCCTTCCACTCTTCTACATCTTGTGTTCAACTTCTTCTGCTTATTGTTAGAGTTTACCATGTATGGTACGTTTGTATCTTTAAAACACTTCTCAATTTTGCATATTTTAATATTCATGTAAATGCAATTGTGTTTTGTATAATCTCATGAAATCAGCACTTTGCTCTATAAAGCGCCCAGATATTAATTTTTAATCTTACATGTTGCTGTGTTGCATTTATTTTCATTGCTGTGTAATATTTCTATTTTTATATTAAATATATGTGTTAAAATTGCATGCTTTATTTTTCAGCTCTTTATAGACTCTGTTTTCTACTTTGATTTCATTTAATATTTAATCAGTACTGCCATAGAGTATTTGTCATCATATCCTGTTGCAAATAAGTAGTCATTGGTGTGTGCTTAGTGATAGAATTTCTGAATAACAGAAAATAAAGCATACCTTTAACTTTGCTTAATAATTTACAACTAGTGTCCAAAGTGGATGAATAAACTTCACATCCTTCCAGTTGTTTCACTTTCTCATAAATACTCAAATTTTTCACACTCTAAACTTTTTTCCAATGTGGTTTGTGTATCAGTTGTCTTCAGAACTGTGAAACATTCACGAGGGTATTGGTCACTAAGGTTTATGACCAAATGTTTTGGCTGCAGTAACTTTCTGAAATATCATATTGTCATTGTCATTACTTTGCAACTCAAATATGTGTCCTTCTGAAAGTGCTTTGGCATTCTGATACAATCAATGCCTAGAAAATAAAATCTGCAATGTGTCTCAAAAATAAACTTTTAAAAATGATAAATTATTGAAACACAAATATTATCATTCTTAAACATCTTCCAAGGATGAAATCTTGTACGAAGAAATTTTTACTTATAAAATATAAAATTCTGATATTTAATTTGTATTAAAATGTTATTCTCAGTTGTTTTATCCAATTATTTGGCCAACCAAGTAAACTGTAAAATTTATGATGTGTAAAAAATGGATCATAAGCGCCACAGGTGCTACCATCAGCTTTCAATTTGCTAAAAAATGCTGCATTTGTTTCTGGGTTGATGCTTGCCAGGGTTATTGAAAAGTTCATTAAACACACTGAAAGAGCCCATGCAATTTGTGGGCCAACAATACAATTATGAATTATATGTTGAAGCACACTTAAATAAAATATCAAGTGAAGGTGGGTTTGAGCAGGAAAAAAGTAAGAAAATATAAATTTGGTAAGTTAACTTTGACAATATTTTTATAATTAACTTCTTGAGGACTTACAATATCAAAAAATTCTTATATGCACATTAGCATGCATGCTACTATGAGGGCTGTCCAGAAAGCATCAAGCCACATAACTGTTGACAATGGCTGGATTTTTTCCAGACAGCCCACATAGATGGAGATGAATTAGTTATTCTTATTAAAAAAGATCATTTATAAATTACTAAATCCTTAAAGTTGGGGAACATGTCAAATAATGTAGAAATATAGGGGCATGAAAATATGTGAGTACTCTTTCCTGAGCTTGTGCTACAGTTTTCAGAAATCTATAGAAGAAAATGAAGACAAATCCTGTGTACTCAGTTTACTGTTTCCCCCCAAGTATCATGCTATGATCACAAAAAGAATAAAATCTGAAGTAAATCAATGCATTTTAATGTGAAGATTTACTACTTTTAGTTTAATTCCAGTTAAAAACCTTTTCAAGTCCAAAAAGATCATAGAGTGTTTGTTATACTATGAGATAAAAGGTTTTTCATGAACCTTTTCAATGCATCAAGAATATGGTGGAAACAGCATTTCTGGTGAGACTATACATCAGTGTAATTTTCATGGAAGGCAGATTTGCAAAGTTTATTAACGTTTTACATTTATATTAGTTTTACGCAGCCATCTCACTTCCAAGCTGGAGCCATGAAAGAATGAAAGGTGCAAAATACAACAGCCTCTGAAGGCAGATCTTGCACGAAATTTTCTGATAACCGTTACATAGAAACTAGCTGTAGCTGGAGACTCCATCTGAATGAGGAAGAGGAGATAATTAGGGGGTTTGTCTATAGGACTGACTCTGTAGAGAAGGAGAAACTGCAGAAGAGATTGAGGGTGGGGCAAGGCAACTGCAGGAACAAAGTCCATGAGTCGGAGAGGGGATGAGACCCGGATGCTAGCAGGATGGGAGGCTTTTGTGGGAAGAACCGACCCTTTGACCCTTTGTGCATAACCTGCACGTATATGCAGAGTGCAGAGGCAGTACGAACGCCAGGAGGTTATAGATTCTGTGGAAGGAAGATGAGTATTCCCATCCGATACACCACAATAACAGATGTCAGCTGAGATAATCGGTTGGGAATGAGACAAGAGGAGACATTAGAGGCAGACAAAAGATTGGAAAGTTCAAAATACCTATGTAAGTGAGGAAAGGAAATAAAAATGCAGTGGATTTTCCAGACATCGCTGAACGGCCAGCTGATATTTAAGGTCATACGTGTAAGGTGGGGTCACTTAGCATGGTAGTGAGGTTATCTCCAGGAATGTCAGCCACTCAGATGCAAGGTAAGAGCACACTATTAGGTTTAACCGGGTTGACTTTTTCTTTCTTTCTTTCTTTCTTTCTTTTCTGATGAATATAATAGAGGCAGAGGGGCAAGGGTGTGAAGACAGCTTGAGAGGAGGCTTGGGCTGTTCCATGAAATCTAATCTGGGTGGTGAGAGCTGTGAGGATAAAGTGGTGATGATTAGCAAAGAAAAAATGGAAGTGTCAATGGACAGGACATTCCTGTGGGGTGGGAGAATCACAGCTGTGGGGGTTTCACAAGTGAGCTCAGAGATGGAAACCACCTTTCACTTACGTTCATGTTAAAAGGAATATCCAGTACATTTTGAAGTGACAAAAAGTATGTAAACAGTGAATTGTGAACATTTAAAAAATACTGTTTACAAAGATGCAAGGATGAAGGGACTTAGTAGCACATGGGTTCAGTTAAGAAAAGGTATTTTCTAGAAGAGTGTGCTCCACTAGTTTACTAGAAAAAATGTGTCCTCTACTCAGACCAATTGAGGGCAAGGAAGATCTGTTGTTGTGTATCAGAATATATTTGCCGTGGTAGCTGAAAGCCTTTAGCTTTGTACCTATCTAAGCAGTATGAGATGTATTTCTCTTTCACAGAGCAATTCTGGAAGTAAGAAGACCCAGCATGGCTTGTTTTTCACCTTGTTCTGAACTCGGAGCAACTTTGCAAAATTCAGAGCTCCTGTTGAAATCTCAAGGCTGGTTCAGCCTTGGCTCAGCTGCAAGGGCAAGATGGGAAATGTCCCCTTTACCCTTGGATCACCCAAATCCAAACCAAATAAGGGTGAGCCTGGAACTGATCAGCTGTGCAAATGTCGAAAGTGAGATCCCAGCACGCATACAGAAATGCCGTTTCAGTATATCCTCCACTCCTCAAGAGGAGGAAGGCTAACGGATCAGTGGGGACTCTGCTCAGCAGAAGTGATGTTCTTCCCATGCAACCATTCTGCTCTAGTTAATAAGGAAGGTTGGCAGGGTTAGATCTTGGCATGAGAGCTTAGGAAGGATGAGATCATTGAAAAGTATAAACCAGAAGAAATGTGGCTTTTAATGTGCAACTACTTATTTTAGGGTGAGGATTTGTGAAACTCACTTTTTTCCCAAAGTTGTATTAAATAAAATCTGAGCAATCAGTCCTCCCTCCAGTGTTGATCCCCACCTCATATGCCAACCATGCCTTTAATACACTTCTATTAGACTTACATTCCTTGATAACTTATTTCACTACCACCACTCCCTACCCCTCCTCACATTTAAAAACTTTTAGTAGCTCTCATTGCTGCAGAAAATAATACAAAATCCTTTTAGCCTGGTATTAAAGGTTAATCCATTGATTTAATATCTATAAAATATTTACGATGTGCTTTTATTGTTCCAAGAAATGCAGTGATGAATAAGATAGGCAAAGTCTCTGTGTGTATGGAGTGCACATTTTGAAAGGGACAGGAGGAGTGAAGCAGACCATTCCAACAGCATTCAAAGTCATAGAGCCATTAAAGCAGGGTGATGCACATCATCTCATTTAATCTTTAAAATAATCTCATAAAGAAGGTACAATATTATCTCCATTCTACAGTTAAGTGAGACTCCAATGAAGCTACGTACCAACTTTTACTGGATAGCAAGAGGTGATGCAAATCCATCACTACCTGACTCCACAGCTCTTATCCACTAAGTTTATCCTCCCAGTACTGATTGTATTCAGGTTATTTGCAAGATTTTTACTTTTGTGATTCTCCAGAGCCAAACACATACATGTTCAGGGTAAAGAATTGTTAATGTACTTCATGGCTTATTCTTCTACCTCAAATTAGAATAATTGGGTATTCTACTTAGAAATAGTTTTCATTTTGGTGATTTTTAGTATTTTTAAATATATTGTGTTTTCCTCATCAATGTTGTGATTTTTCATGCTTTATTTGTTTTGTTGATACACTGACTATTTTAAATCCTGGGAATCCTGAGAAACCAAGTGCATTTTCCATTTTAAACTGAAAACGACAGTATGTTAAGCTGACTAAAAAAGTTAGTAGAAAACTTGTGCTAAATTTAACTTCTGAAATTCATACATAATTCTGTCACTGTATTTGTTTATGACATTTATTCAAGAATCAAATCTCATATCAAAGTTGCAACTAACTTTAGATTTTTAGGGTGGATGAGAACTTTAGACTACCAACAAAATAACCAAATAAGAACTTGAAATGGGTTGTTTAAAAGTGGTTCGATTTTGAAAATTCCCAAATTGGAAAAATGATTCATAAGTAGATGCTTTAGAGGAAAAAATAAATGCACATTGTTATTTTGTTAAGCAATAATGAAAACACAAGTGTACATGTAAGGCATATTTTTTAAATTTCTCCGTCTTCTCTTTATAAAAACGAACTCAAAGTTCTCTGGTATTACCTTGTCAAGAGCTGACCATTCTTCCAACCTAACAGTTACAATGATTGTCATTAAAATAATTATGCATAAGAACAGATTAACCAAATCGGAAAAAAAAATGCAAAAAACACCTTTCAATCTCTTTCTTTACACATCCAACACACTTCTGACCCAGCCTAAATGTATATCTCCACCAGTACAACCTGCCACAACATCTCTGGATGCTGTCATTGGAGATGTTATTAAGACAATATGCATATCCAAGCGGAGAAAAGGAATCCTGTCCTAACAAGGAAAGGACTGTTTGGGTTGGTTGGGTTAGGTTTTAATTTAGATATAAGAAATAGATTTTACCTTAAGACAAATTAAAGAAGAGGCACATAAGAAATTAACCAAGCCACCAAGACTTAAGTTAACCTGATAGCACGCTTTGCATTAGAATTCAGTGTAATAAATTAAGGCAATACCAATAATTAACATGATGTAATTAATAATGCACAATAACAATATATTATCATATCATTAATAATAATAATAAACATGATAGGAATAGGGCTGCAGTTGCCTCTACTCTGTCTCCATCTCTCGTACTCCTGCGATTTCTTCTTCGTATACATACATATTCTCCTAATATGGATTGCTAGACAGGACCTCCTGAATTAACTCTGAGGTTTTTATATGGGGATTCATGAACAGATTTTAAGGATCCAGAATCCCCTCTGAAATTGAATGTTTTTGTTTATATAGAGGTATTTTCATTTTTCTGGAAATGGAGGCACCTTCTCAAAACTTTCCTATGCCTCAGTCAGTAGTTAAGAACAAAATTCTAGACCAATAGATACTTAGTTTTATAAATGAGAAAACTGAGGTCCAGAAATGTGAACTAAGCTTAAGGTCAGTATGACATTATGCCAATCTGAAGGGTTTTACAGACATCTTGAAATTCAGGCTTAGTGTTTTAGAAAATGTGTTTTTTAACCTAAACATCACATTTGTTTTAAATGTACTTTATGTGAAGGAATGATCAAATTCAATTTTAATGAGGAAGGAAGGTCACCAATGTACCCGGAAGAGGATGGATGAAACAAGGTGTTACTCAGATTTCTGGACCTGATACCTAATGGAAACTGTTTTTTGGGAAGTTGCTTTAAAACAAGTACCTTCAGGCACTAAGTCAAGTAGGGAGATAATAGAAGAAATTAGAAATGACTCCCTGAAGGATACTGAAGGACAGGTTGTGTTATTTTGTGCCCTGAGTTGCCCCAGGCAGAAATCTGTGAGTCATCTCTGTTCTTTCTCTCACCACCCTCATCTCTCTCATTTTCACCTGATCTGCAACCACCTTAGTTCATGTCATCACCATCTTCGCTTGAATGCAGCAACAGCATCCTTACTGAGTTTTTGTTTTGGTTTGTTACTTTATCTCTGCCCAGGCCCCACTGGCCCGCCTTCCTTTCACTTTGCTATCAGAAGCATCCAGCCGAAGTCTGCCTTCAAGACCGAGCCCACATCCACATCCATTTATGTGTCTCTTTTCCTAGACAGTCCATTCTCTTACCACATTTCCAAAGCATTGCTTCCTAGTGGGTATTCTGACACCTACTTATACCAATGAACTTGCCAGACTTTTTCAGGCCTCTGCATCTTGGTTCAACCTGTTTCTCTGCCTAGAAATCATCCCCCACCCTTCCCACCACCGAGACTCAGTTCCAGCCTTCTCTAACCTAAGACATCCTTCTGGACACTTAACTCTCACACCTCCCTCACTACGGTGCTGACTCAGACTTGAGTGTCTCTTCCCTGAGAGTCCATGACAGCTCCATCGGAACACTAACCGCTCTGGAAAGTCATCCATCCTCATGCCCTGTCCTACGACACTGACCTTCTTCATTCAATGACCACGCCCGACTAATCTTTGTAACCCTAAAGCATAGTATTAAGCAGACTAGATAAACAGAATTGATAAACATTCAATTTAAATATTTATCAGTTCTCTTCATCCTTGCACACAAACCATCATGCTTAATATATATTTTATTCAATTTTCTCCAGTTGGCCCAATCAGAGTGTTTTTGAAAGTTCAAGGGAACCCAGTTTTCTAAATAATGTCCAGTATTAAAATTGAACATTTGCAGTTTTCTATGAGTCTGGAAGTATACTAAGTATTTTACATGCATTGTATTTTTTAACCTCAAAACATAGTCCCATTATGGATATGGAGACTGAGGCTCAGAGCGCTTACATGACTTTCTTAAGGTTACCCAACAAAAATTGCAAAATCAGACCGTAAGCATGGTTTAGTTGATGTCCTCTAATACCACATCATATATAGAACACTTAGTGTACAATTTTATGAAGAAAGATTTTATTTACAAATATCTGATTTCTTTCCTATGCAGTAAAAATTCTACTTCAAATAGAATGTATATACTCAAGTTCAATGATGAGCTTATACATTCTCTCATTTGGGGAACAATTTTAAATTAAAGGATAACAATATAAATAACACATTCAAAACACATAAAATAATAGAAGCAAACAGATATTTGTAGAGAACACAGTGGGGTCTCTAAAGCTTTCTGAAACCCATCAGAGCAATAAACCTTCATAGTTACTGCTCTCGGTTTAATCCTTACAACTACATGGAGGGTAGAAGAAATGACTATGCTCATTTTGCACGTCGTAACGAACATTCAGGTTCAGAAAAGTGGAGCATTCATATCATTTGTGAAACAGTACAGTCTACTATTCATGTTTCATAGATTCCTGTCCACTATTACTTAGCACTGAGAGAAATAAGAGATGAAGACTCCTTGTTTCACCATAATGATTGATCATCTAGGATTACAAAGTCTTTTTTTTTTTTCAAATGAGATAGGAAAGCTCCCTCTTTACACTGCAGGCTCTTTGACTTGCAGGATCCAGGTCCATTCCTGTCAAATCACAGCCCTCCAACCCCCACCTCCTACTGTCACCCCATTCTCCCCACAGGAGAACCTCAAGAATTTATTCCTTAAACTGTTGTGCGAAGCTTTGGGAAGCTAAATGGGTATAACACAGAGTTTCCAATGTGGCACAGTAATATTTTCAAGTTCAACCACATTTATTTGAAACCTGGCTCATGTTTATATATCCAGCTGGCATCTGGCATTTGTTATGAAAGTAACTCAGCTTTAAAAATGGCATGCCAGCCCTGTGGCAAGTCAAGTTGCACACACTTAATGAGAAGTGTAGCTGCTAGCTTCTCTCCGAGCTAACCAGATGTGACACACTGCCAGCTCATCTACCATCAGAATATTCAGTGTTGAAACTTCCATGATTTACATTGGGGTTCATTTTACAAAACCAGCAAGTTGAACGGTGACCCCTAGGCCAGTAACATCTGTTTATCTGGGTCCCTGACATTCTGAGTAACTTTTTCTCACTGTATCTAAATCCCCATACCTGTATTTTTATAAGGCACATAGGATCCTCTTACAATGCCCCAGGGAAAGCTGACTCACAGGCACACTATTTGGGCTCCAAAACAATTTTATACGTGCTTAAATATTAAAGCAGAAGGTGTGAAATAAAAGTTATGAGTGGAAATTATGAAATTTTCTTTCTGCCACTAATTGCTTTAGATGCTTTTAGTTGTTTGGGGTACAAAAATGGATATTCCAAAAACCAGCCTAGGTTATCAGGGAAGGCCTATGCAGGTCAATTTTTCCCAATAATGGGATCTTGGTACTGGGTCTCAGCATATTTTGTGAGATCTCAAACTTTTACCAAGGTGTTTTCAAACCTGGTAAGTACTTTAGTGTCTCTTAATATCCTGCCTAACCATGTACTCTCTGGCGACTATAAATTTCCCTAAGGAGAATCGTAATTCACATCCAAGCATCACATCCTTGGAATAGTAAGTCTGATAAAACACGAAAGTAGTTTTATAGCAGAGATAGGAAACTAATGAAACACAAAAGTCCTATTTTTTAATTACATTTTTAACATAGAGTTTGTCAAGTTTCTCTTTAATGCTAAGCTGGTATGTTGTGACTGAGAGCATGGGATTTGGAGGAAGGACAGGGAAATGAAGGGTAAATTTGAGAAAATTATTTCTCTAGGATTATATTAGCTTTCCTCTCTATTGGGATGTTCTAATTTTGTGATACCTTGTAAATACCCTGTTCCCAATTTGGGAAAGATTCACGAATTAGAGACTGAGCAAATTTACATGCTCAAGAACTCAGAGAATTAAAAAAAGAATCTCTTTGGAAATTAGCATGTCCTCCTCCGGTATCCAGTATCCACTTAACATAACAATTTATCTTACAAGTACTTTATAGATGTGGTTCGCAGATGAGACCAGAGACTAAAACAGAGAGATGGTGCACAGGAGTTGTGTGAACATTGACTCCCTCACTCTGTAGAAGCCACGGAGTTCCCAGAAAGATTGCCTTTCACAGTCCCAGTTCTCTGAGCTGCCACTGATACCGGTAAGCAGAAATCAATCTTTCTGCTTCCTCACCTGGCCACAGAAATTATTCTTTGTATTACATGATATTTCCTACATTCAATTTATCATGATATTATTTATGTTAGGCTCTTTGTTTCATGGGAATAAATCCCGACTCACCCAAAATATTGTTAAGGGATCACATCACGTATTGTGTTTGCTTCCCCACCAAGGGAGACCCAAGGGAGTATTAGAGATTTTGACACTTGAGCAGTTGTATCAGTTAAATTAAATTTTCCTTTAGTGTTTGTTTGTTTATAGAGTATATATGACATTTTTAAGTATACAAGGCTTTTTTCTCAAGGAAGGAAGGAGAGAAGAGAAGAAGAGAGAGGAAGAAAATAATAGAAGATCATTAGAAGAGAAGGAAGAAGTGGGAGGAGAAAAAGAAAAATTACATGCCAAGCCACTAGGCGGGCACTTACTTATTGAACTATTTCATTATTATTATCTGCATTTTTAGAGATGAGGCAGCTGAGTTTCCCAGAGGTTATGTACCTAGCTGAGCCAGAATTTTATTTCAACAGCCATACTCTTTATCAAATGAGGTCTTTCTTCAAAAAATATGAAACCAAGAAAGTAACTCAGTATTGCTTTTCCTTTTTGCATTGACAGAGAGTTCGTATAGAGAAGAGAATAATTTTTGTATATTAAAAAACATTTGAGAAACCCTTCTAACTCTGTATGTGTTCCTTTTTAAGTTGGCTTCATAGCGTTAGCCCTTATATTTTTTTGTTTAAACACCTTGTCTCAGAATCAATCTATAATTTTTATACTGTTAATTTTAATATTGATACACATTCTATCTCACTCAGGAATCCTTTGCTGTCTGAGGCTCACAGAGTAACGTTTCGCTCCTTGTCACTATAAAACTTGAGTTCATGGCTCTCATTCCTCTCCCACTCCGTATCTCACCTGCCTGCATACCAACAAAAGAAAATGCAAGAAAGGGTATTTTTTTCCTGCACATCTCCCAGTATTATTTATAAAATTGCTGATACACAGTATATTTGAATCTATCAAACACATCCTTTCTAAATACACATAAATGACTTCTAGTAATAGTAACTTGTTTAGTTCTCATAAAAGCCAGACTTCATTTATTCAGCATATACCCACTTAACCATACAAGACACCAGGTAGTCCTCTAAGTACTATAGATTTAATAGTGAGGAGAGTTCAGAGAGATCCTGTCCTATTAAACAAAGTAAACAAACAAACAACAAACCAAAACCCTTTTTAAAATGATATAAAATTATTGCAATGGCATCTCCCATATTTTATTGAGACATGACCAGACTTTGCTATATTCAAGGGGGCCTAGGACTTTGGTTTCTTCACATTTAAAAGTGCAGGTTTGGAGCAGGTAATAACAACCCAAATCTAGAGACAGCTTCACTAATTATAGAGCATTTTCACATTCATTTTCTTCTTGGATAGCCACAGCAATGTGTGAGCTTAGAAAGGCAGATTCTGAATTTTCATTGTACAGAAGCAGAACATGAAGCTCATGGAAAAACCTCAGTAAGGTTTGCACAGTGCTTCCAACGTAAGTGCATGGTGGCCGGTTCACACACTTAATTGTCAGATTTTGGTTATGACAGCTCTGATGGCCATTCCAGAAAAAGTTCCAAAATTGCTTTGAAGAGTAAACTAGATGCTGGCATCCATGCACAGCTTCCCAAGGGGAGTACTTCAAAGGTGACCATAGTGATATTCAGCAATGAGGTATGTAGCACTTTTTCTAGGATGAGTTTGCAAACTTAATTGTTAGATCTCGTACATATAAACACATTCACTTTACTTTTCTACACCACTTAAATGTAAGTTGCATATTTCATGATACTTCACATGTAAACTAATCAGCTGGTATCTTCTAAAAACACTTTTTCTAGGATGAGTTCACAAAATTAATTGTCCAACCTCGTAAAACTGCTGAATTTTAGATTCTATAAATTATCTGTTAGTAAAGCTGATTTAATAACAATAAAAAAGCTATGGAAAGGTTATTCACCCAAAAGAATCATGATGATAAGTTGCAGAGATACATTTAGAATAAAATATGATAACAATATGTTTGTAAAAAAAACGAGTGTGCATTTATGAAAGTCAAATAGAACTTTATCATTTTCATTTAAAATTTAAGTTTTAAAATTTGAAATTTTTTATTTTAGTAAATAATCATAAAAGTCCAAGTTATAGTAATAACTTAAGCAAGGGTACTAGAAATTATTACAAAATAGTATTAATAACCTCTTTTCTTTTCATTTTCTTGTACCAACCTGTTTTAGTTAGGCAAAGGCATTCCTTTGCTTTAAGGACAGGTGTTATGACAGCCGGAATTCAAAGACAAAGAGCTAATATTCAGATTTGATTTCTAAAGGAAAAATTTTCAATTTAAAACAAAAAAGAGGCTTGAATTCTTGATATTACTGAAAAATAAACAGATTTTCTAGATTTCATCTAGTAAAATGAACTGTCGGGATGTAAATGCAATTGATCTGAAAACACAGGTAGAAAGAGCTCAGGCTATAGTACAGGGAAGATACTTAGAAGCCCAGGGAAGACACGGAAAACCCATGGCAGAGGGGAAGGAAAGAATGACAGTGAACCATTTAGGAGGATTCTGATGAGTCAGAGCGAGAACAAATATTAACATCCTCACCTTTCCCTTTTTGGGATCTGCAGGGATTTGGGTGCATGTTGTGGGAAGTCCTCAACAGGGATAGGGGTAACTGAAAACATTAGGCCTGCGTTGTGAGGGAGTAGTTCCCTTCACAGCTGAGTGCCTTGTATAACATGGTATGGCACCACAGTGCAGCATTCGAAGGGGAAGATGGCCAGAGAGTTAAGGACATGGTAACACTTTTCCCCCTCAAGACCTGCACAAGAAATGCAGGAGACCTAGAAGATGTCAAGGGCCCTGGTTTGGGAAAGCCAGCAACTCAGAGAAGAAGGGTTTCCAGAGCCCCTGGGTTGAGAAAACAAGGCTGTAGGATGCAAGAGCTTAGACACTAGAAAGAACAACATCATAAGGTTATGGCCTCTATTTTAAGAATGAGGAAAGTCTAGGTTAAAGAGATAAACCAACTTTCCTGAAGTCACACAGTTAGTAGGTGGTAGGATCAAGACTGTCGGGTGGATTATCTTCAAGCCCACATCCTTGAAGTGGTTGCACCCCTCCCAATCATTTTTTGGTTTATAACCAATTGTGAAGATGGCAAAAATACTAGAAAAATAACTTCCATCTCACACCATTAACTTTTTTGCAATCACCCACCACAACAAAAATCTTACAAGTCCAGAGATAAATTCTGATCCATATCTAAGAATGAAGCTACATGCTTAGTACCAAAAAGGCTAGGTCAGCCATGCCAGCCAAAACTTTCCATCAAGTTCAGCAGACCAGCCAGTTTTCAAGGAGATACAACCATTGAGACAAACCTTTCATCTCTTTCAAATACAGTATAATGTAAGAGCGACCACAAAGCTACTGGCATCATCAAGAAGTCTTCGTTACATCCATACCACTGTGCCTCATCTACTCAGGAGGTGCTATTATTAAGCCTTAAGAGTCAGTGCCTTCCCTTCCTGCTGCTATGTATAATAATATAAAGATGCAAGGCTGTGCCAAGAAGTTTTAACATTACAAGGAAAAGAGCCAAATCATAGGCTTTTGTTCTGGCCGAGGGCATGGCGCACCAAAGTTTCTCTCGGTCCAGCAACCATTTGGGCTCAAAATAGGGAGTCACAAAAATTTCCAATTATTACCCAATTGTGAAGAATAGAAATACATTGCTATAATTTGACTGAGGAAGAGATAAATATATGACAAATACTGCACAGGATTTAAAAGCAATAGTCAACATATAGTTATGAAGTGTCTACCATGCTAGGCAGTCCACAGGCAACGTTTATCCTCGGCATCCTTTCATTTTCTCTTTAAATGGTCCTGTCTTCCATAATGCAGCCTCAAATGCCTGATGCCCCCTTGATGATCCAAGGATACTCTGAGCCTCCTACTATTTTACCTCTTTGACTAATATTTTAACTATAATAAGGAATTCCATAAAATCAGTATATTGAAACAGTCTCTTTAACAGCAAGCTGGAAGAGATGTATTTGCAAAATAATATTAAAGTGAAAGCAGAAATCTTTGATATATATATATATGTACATGTATATTTATATATAAAACACATATAAATTGATTAAAAATATTGTTTCAATAAATAATCCAAATAAATATTTATATGACCACATGAGTGTGCCTGCACACACACAGTGTTAAAAGTCCAAAGTATTTAAATAGATGGGAAAAAAAAGCAACATCAAGAAGCTGGTGTTTGATTTTTCACCCTGTTAAATTAGCAACTTTCTTTTGTCTTGCTTTTGACTGTTTGTTTTAATGCTTTAATGTAGAAAAAGTTACTGTAAGCAAGTACGCTGATACATGGCTTCATCATGTATACCTTGGCATAAGTCTTCTGTGAAGTAGAAGCCACATAACAAAAGGCTTAAAACATAGTAACATTTATGAGACTCTAGTCTAGGTAATAATCAGAAATTTAATTAAAAATGATATGCAAAAATATTTTAGATTATGCAGGTTTTTAAAAAATGGCAAATTGAACTTAATGAAAATGTCCAAAAGTGAGGAGATGGTACATTTATATAAGACAATTCTACAGGTATTTAAATAGCTATTTATAAAGAAAATTTATTAATGTGAAGATGTACTCATATTTAGTATTAAAGTGATTTTTAAATAAATTATAATTAAAATAATGTCTCAACTCTGTAAAGTATACTTCTGAGTAGTCTATAAGGAGATACATACATATATAAATCTTAGTACCAGTTGCTCTCTAGGATTATGGGAATTTTTTCTGCTTCTTTATTCTGTTTAAATCTCCCAAGTGGATCATTTCCTCTGTAAAACTGCTCCTTCTTCCAACTGTCGTTTTTCTTTTGGACAGCATCTTCCTCCCAGGCAACAGACACAATAACTTACAGTCAACACTGGTAACATCTCCTCTTAGCACAATAAATTAACTGCCAAATCTTCTACATTTTTGAAAAATACTCAATTGAAGTTTGTAATATTTCCTCTTTTCTCATCTACATTTCAGATTTTATGACTTTTCCTTATGGAATAATGCAAAAATTTGCTAAACTGTCTCAGCACCAAATTTCACTTTCTTTTCAACTGATTTCAAAACTACTTCATTAATATTAATATTTTAAAATTCTTATTCCTATTCTCAAATTATAGTTCCTGCCATGGTCATTGTAAAAGGAAGAAATATACACTATATATTATATTTATTATATATTAATATAGTAAATATTATATAGTATCATATTATATATTGTAATTATAACACATTTATATTTTTATAAATACATTTATAAAATGAAATTATATATAAAATAAAATGTACCTGTTTTATTTTTTGCATTTAAATATTAAAGGTAAAGTATATATAAAGAGCTCATAAAAAACATACACAAACAAATACATTCATATATACACGATATACATGCAGTGGTCAACAAACATCTGGGAAATAAAAAGTTGATCCTCATAAATTTCACAAGAAAAGCAGATTGAAGCAATAGGGTTATTTCTCCTACTCAAAGACAAAATGGAAAGAAACATTTTAATAATAAAATAAACTGTGATCATGAAATCAATAATCTACCATCAGATCTCGGTGAGTTTTTCCATTTGTATTGGTTCATCCATGGCCTCACCTGGATTCAAGGACGAGATAAGATAATCTTGATTTTAAAAAAAGGAATACAGAAAATGTAAAATTTTCTGAAGTAATTTTTCATGGAAAAGTTATAATTGAAAAATTTGATGAATCTAAAAGGTAAAAACACAAAACATCTCAGTATTAACTTTTAGTTCTTTCTACTTGAGGAGAATTATATTAAAGTTTACATAGATTGGAAACAATAGACATTGAGAATTCTAAATTGTGAATTTATTTAAAGAATGGCTAAATATTTCTTGGTGAAAATTCTTTCCCATTTTCAAGTATTTATGTAGGTATATGTTTATATTGGGAGATGATGTAAAATACATCTCTTACACTGAGTTATGGTTAAAAAATGCTCAAAAGCTACTGTAACAAAAGAAATTCTTGTACACGGACGTTGAGAGCCTCCTAAAAGAATGTCTATAGCAGCTCGACTGTAACCAAGAAAAACAATTTAAATGTTGATAAAGGTATTATGATATAGCAAAGACTACCTGTTGTTTTCCAAACCATTTTATTTTTCATATTAGGCACATAGAAAGACTACCTTTTCCAATCATCCTGCCATCTACATGGGACCATGTAATTGACTTCTGTCCAAAATGTGGCCAAAAGAGCGGGCATCACTTTTAGTAACGGTCATCAACACCTCCTGCAGTCACCTCTTCCTCCTTTTCTGCCCTTGTGCACTCTGTGTCTCTGTCCCGTCTCTCTCTCTCTGCTCACTCACTCACACACACACACAGTACCCCCGTTCCTCTCTCTCTGCTCACTCACTCACACACACACAGTACCCCCGTTCCTCTCTCTCTGCTCACTCACACACAGACACAGTACCCCCATTCTCACCCCCATCTCCATGTTGTAGTCCACAATGCAATATGATGGATGCAAACAATGGAAGGAAGCCTGGGTCCCTAAGTTCACTGCTTAGGAACACAGAGAGAGCTACTCAACAAAGCACGTCTGCATCCAACATTATGTAATTAAGAAATGTTTTAAGGTTATTTGCTACCTAAGTTAATCTAATTTAAACAGACGAATTGTAATTTAGTCCTATTGTAGAATACCATACAGCAGCAAAAAATGAATAATTTGCTGCTAAAGTAACATAAACAAATCTCAGATAAATCTAAGCCTAAAAATCAAGTTAAAGAATTCACATGACTTTATTTATGTAAAGATCAAAAACATGTAAAATTAATCTATGCATTCTTTAGTGTTACTAACACATAAAGTTAAAAAAAGAGCAAGACACAAATACGACATTTTGATGCTAGCTACATCTGAGCGACAGGAATGGAGTAAGTTAGGCCACAAGGGCGTACCCACAGGGAATTTCCGGAACGTTCATTGTTTTAAATGGGTCGTGGATGCATGAGTGGCTTGTTTTCTGAATTTTGTTTGGTATCTTTCTTCTTTATTCCGTACATACACTTCACAATTTTTAAAATTTTATATCTGCTTAGTATTCCATATTTTTAGGGAAGAGTAACTAAAAGAGTCAGTCCAAATATTGCAAAATAGGAAAAAGTGTTTCCAGTTAACAATTTCTCCAAAAGAATTTGGCAAGAAGAAAGATCACCAGGCAGAGGTTCTGAACAGCTATACTATGTAGCCAGTAGAAATTGCAACAGAGTTATTCTGGAGAAACAAAAACATATTAATCAAAGCCCAATTGAAATAATTTATTCAACTTATAATTGGTCTAAAATTGAGGAATCCACAATCGTGTGTTGAGATATTGTTCCTTATAAGCATAAATTCACTTTGTTTGAAAGTTCTTACAAAACATATCTGGTTAAAGAAGATGACTGAAGAATATTTTTCCTTAGAATTTTTAAAATAGCAGCTAGAATCCTAACACTTTAGAATTGAATGAGCCCCTAGAGACTTGAGATGGAAATTCTCAATCTTTTCTACAGAGTAGAACCACCTAGACAGGTGTTTTTAATCCCAATGACTAGCTTACACCTGAGATCATTTAAATTAGAGTATCTGGGTGGGGGGGAGACTTAGGCATTAGTGTTTTTAAATTCCCCTAAGTAATTCCAGTGTTCAGCCAACATGAATATTTTTATTTCACAGTGGGAGGGACTGAGGGTGCGAACGGTGAATTGTATTGTGTAAGGTCATACTAGCTGTTTTGTGTCTTGTTCTGTGTTCCTTTTTTTATGTGCTTTCCTGTGTTTTCAACATTTATTTACACCACATCAGCTCCTCTCGGCCCCACCACCCCTCAATCTGAACACCTGGCTTCACGGCGGTGCCCCGAGTTGCCGTGCCTCAGACCTGGACCACATACCGCCCGCTTACCGCCCGGGAGTTCCTTTAGTGACATTGTGGTACGAGAGCCGCGTGAATGCTCCTGGCATTCACAAATACCTAACTTGAGAACGCTGAACAATGATTATTACCCTGTGGGGCGAACCCCTGACTACTGGGAAATGTGACCCGATGGGTGTGCCTGCCCCTCTTATTCCCCGAGATGCAGTGCACGTGCCTCCTTAGGCAGGCCTGGAAGCTGGGACAACTATTCGTTTGCAGCAGTGGCCAAGTTCAACTTCCTGTTACCTGCCCCTCTCTCTACCTCCTTGGGTCTCAGTTTGCAATAAAGTATTAATATTAGTACTTACGCCTTTGGTTCAGGTTCTGCTTTCTGGAGAATCCAAATAGAATCACATTTCTTCTATTACCCACAATCTTAATTTCATGTTCAATGCCCAATTTTCATGACCTTGAGGCCTTACAGTTTTAATGAGCTTATCACCAACATCATTAAAAACATCAGAATCACCAAAAATCATCAACCAATTGGCCTTTGTGTATATGTTCTCCCCAAAGTCTCACTAGCTCTAGTGAGATGTATTTGGTGCTTTGAGATCCTTCCATAGTCGTCCTCTGGAGGTGCAAAAAGTAGAGAAATGTCAATAAAAAGTAAAATCCCTGGAAAAAATAGGAGACCATAGAGGAAGAAAAAGTGATTAAGAGATGAAAGAAGATTGACGAGGAGAACAAGACCAAGAAGGACTTGGAATAAGACAAAGAGTGATGAACAATGAGCTTTCTTGATCCAAATTACTCTCAGAGCAACACTGTTTCCCACGTCAGTTCCACTATCATCAGTGTATCAAAGCACCTTCTTTATCTATGCCTCTGTCTTTCTGGTAACTATACCCACATATAAGGTACTTACGTATTCATGCTGTACTCATCCAGCACTAATTAATTACCAATAATGTTCTAGAAACCAGGACAATAAAAACTATTATGAGTATACTGGTGCGATCAGGAATGAGTGAGTATTTTATACCTAAGTCCCAAGTCAATTGTCAGATGAATTACCTACTCTTCCAAATAGTGTCATACCCGGAGCTGGGCACTGTGCCCTTCCTGTCCCTATTCCTGGATGTACCCACATCTACAGTAGGCTCTCAGGTCGTCATGGAAACCATCTTTTGTTCTCGTTACATTTACCTAGAGCAGGGGTTCCCAACCTTCCTAACGCCGCGGCCCTTTAATATAGTTCCTCATGTTGTGGTGACCCCCATAAAATTATTTTCGTTGCTACTTCATAACTGTCATGTTGCTACTGTTATGACTCGTAATGTAAATATCTGATATGTGTTTTCCGATGGTCTTAGGTGACCCCTGTGAAAGGGTCGTTCGACCCCCAGGGTGAGAACCGCTGACCTAGAACATGCCAGTTGTAGAGCCTCTATTTTCTCAGTCATCTGTCCCCAGATCTCTTTCTCTGAAATTCAAAGATTTATGCCCTCCATTGGTATTTCCTGGCCCATATCTGTCACCTATCCAACAAATACTCTTTATTATATGAAATGTATATGGTGATAAAGCAGACAATATAGCAACATATTCCATCTCCTCTTTGAGTTTCTTTTTAGTGCAAGTGTCAAATAAAAATGAGATAAAGGAATAAGTAAGCTCGATACTGATTATAATAAATAGGAAGAAAGAGACTGTAAATGAAGGAGCCAATTTTACAAAGATTAGTCAGGGAAAGCTTATCTGAGGAGGGAAATGAGAACTAAAGGTCTCAGGGAACCCCAGAAAGAAGCTGAGACCTAAATAACAACCCTGGGTCAGCCACACAAATGTCTACTTTTTTTTTTTTTTAAGTATTCTAGGCAGAGATAGGCAAGGGCAAAGGTCCTGAGGTGGCAAAAGTTTTGATAAATTTCAGGAACAAAAATGAGGCCAGTTTGACTGAAGTATGGTGAAAAATCAGGGAAAGGGCATTAAGGTATGTTGGACAATTGCAGGCACCAGACCCTTTAGGGTTTTGTAAACCATGATGTAGAGCCCAGATTTTATTATTAGAACAGTTTGAAAGCTTTGGACATTTTTCAGTTGAGAGGTAAGATGGTCTGATTTTCACCCAAGTTGCTCTATAAAAAAGGTTTAGAGAAAGGCAAAAGAAAACAATCAAACTATTTAGGAGGTGGATATTGTCCAGGAAATAATTGAAAACGGTGTAGCCATAAGAGTCAAGAATAACCATGACTCTTATACAAACATAAAATGAACATGTGTCAAACATGGTATTCAATTCATTAATTAATGAGGAAAACAGTAAGCTGTTACAATTAATTTAAAGGCAAAGCCAAAGAACACATATTCAGTATTAGCAATCAAAGATGCTGAAATGAATTTCAAAATTGACCAATATGTACAGGGCCAAAGTCAATTGCTTTAGTATGACTAAGAATCATTTGAATTACTATCAGTTTTCTACAATTTAAAAGAGTTGTAAAGTATTGTAAAGACTATGCAAGACACAGATGACCAGAAAAATTGTGCTAGACAAGACATCTGGTAATCCTTTTTTGCTCATTTTAAAGTCTTTAAAAATTTTCCTGACAGGATCTTGGATAAGGACCGTGATTGTATTTATTGAAAACTGTGCTGAATTACAGATACATGTGGAAGTCTTAACTGAATGGACTTGGTGATATATTAGAAGTGTGTGTGTGTGTGTGTGTGTGCACGTGTAAAGCGAACAATCAGGGAGAGGAAGCAAAGATAACTCTTAGATTCGTTGGTTAAATCCTGTTCCTATCAGCCTTACCTGATACCTGATACCAGGTAATCTCCTTCACTGGACTGAGATATATAGAGACCCATGTAGAAGATAAGATGATATTTATAGAAGAGAAACAAGAGAAAATAGACAGATTCTCAGATAGAAATAGGATATCTTCATAATCAAGTTATAATCCAGTTATATATTAAAGGCTTAGTTAACTCTAAAAAGGAAAGAGGGAGGGGGACTCCCCTTTAAAGCATTAATGTTGTGAACATTTTTCACATCCCTTACAGAGGATCAGATAAGGACTCCAAATACAACCTGCTGAGATTTGGGGATCTCTCAATCCACCTGAGTCATCAGTGGATTATGTGTGATCAATCATAAGTTATCAATAGGTTCTGGGTATTTGAAAAACATATGTATATATTATATATAATATATATTAATATGTATTTATTACATATAATATATATGAGGATTGTCCAGAAAGTATCCAGCCATGTAATATGAAAAACAGAGGCATTTATGGTTGGATATTTTCCTGGACAGCCCTCGTACACACATACATCCAGCTGGGGCTGGAGTGTGCAACAGGTGGTGGGGGGATATATTTAAAAGAACCACAGGCCAAACAGAGGCACGGTAGCTGATGTGGTGACATGGGGAGGGTGGACGGAGGCACTCGCACAGGAGGCACTGGAGTGGGGAAGTCAGGAGGGCAAAGCTGAAATAGTAGAGCCAGCAAAGACAAGTTTGGTCTACCAAAAAAATTGCTGACCATCGGCACTGGCTTATGACAGCCCACTTCAGTAAGGGCAAGTAAGAATCATGCCCACTTTAAAATTAAACATTTTTGCTAATAATATGTTCTATGATTTAAAGAGCCAAAGAAAGCAAACTACCACGAAATGTCTCCAATGTTAATAGCAGTGGCCTCTGGTGGCGAATGTTTTGATAATATGATTTTAAAAGTATATTCTGTTATTCTCAAATTTTCAATAATAAGCATGATTGTAAGAAAAACAACAGAAATATGACTGTGGAAAACATGGCAAAATAATTCAAGAATATGCCTAGTGTGTTTACTTTTGTTTCTTCTACCTACATTGCACAATACAACACTAGACACATAAACCAAATCCAAATGAGGCCTATTCATGAAATAATGGTTAGTCCACAAACAGGTCAGATTAACATTAATCATATATTGTTCCTTAGCATTGTAAAGATAAAGAAATGAAAGAAAAATAATATTGTCTTTTTTACTCGCCTTTGTAGGTTTCCATTAAAGGAGTTTTGTCTATAGACATGACCTAATCAAGCATTTACAAAGACACCACATAATATCTGATACCAAAGGAACTCATGACACCGTAACATAGTAAAACTGATTATAAACCTCCTAGGTATCTGTAATAAGCAATTTAGTATAAGACTGGCCTTTCTGGGAGACACTAACTGTAGAAGACATGATTGTGACTCCATCTTTACTCAGTTAGCCCTACCAGTCTTCTGGCTCTAGCCCACTAGCATGAAAGGCAATTTGTCTCCTGGACTGGGTCTTCTGATCCCCGTCTTTACATGACATGACTTCCACATGTTCCTACAGGGACAGTCAATGGGCAGCATACTGATTTGTTACCACACACCCTGGTTCCAGACACTCTCCAGCCATGACAAAGAAGCCACCATCATTCTGCCAGCTCATCTCTGAGTCACAGCTTCGGCACACCCCACCTTCTCCATGCTCCCAACATCCATCCACTTATTCTTATTACAAGCTATGAACTTTTCTCCACTTATTCTTATTACAAGCTGTGTACATTTTCCTCTAATGAAATTACTTATTTGTTCTAAGAGACATACCCAAAACTCTTCAAAATTTTTCATATTTAAATAAAGCTTCATTTATGTTTTGGAGGCCTCCAAAACATCGAACCCACGTGCTAATCATTTTAGAAGAAGGAAACATGTGTTTATTATATTAAAAAAAGAAAGTCTGACAGAAGGCATTACAACTCTTTCTGTCACATAGGGGAGAAAGGGGAGGGGGTGGGAGAGGAGCGGGGAAGCTAAATATAAGGTGATGGAAAGACAAGTCAGTCACATTAGGTGGTGAACTTATTATACATCAAGTTGACAATGCACTGTAGAATTGTATGCCTGAAACCTATGTAATCCTTGCTAACAGATGTCACCCCAATAAGTCTAACAATAAAAATGAATTAAAAAAAAACCAAAAAACTCAAGTAGACGTGGAGACAACCTAGCCTGACCACCTCCTGCTGAAGACGAGGAAACACAAGCCAAGTTACGATGCCTCTACTAAGGAGCAGGGTCAGAACTGAAAGCATGTGGTTTTTGTTTATTTTCTTTTCTCCTGCATCAGGCAGACCCACACTATAGAGAAGATCATAGCAAATGTGAAGGGTTTCATCAAAACCCATTGTTCTGAGTACCCCAATTCTACTTGTCAAGGATGCTTGGAGACACTAAAGAGAACAGCAATGAATATGCAAACCCTAGAAGAGAGAACTTCATCGCTAAGATTAAAATCATCCTAGCTTTGATATAACCACCACAAACTAGAAAAAAAAAGAAAAAAAGAAAAAGAAACCATTTAATCTACACAAGAGCTGCTCCTGAGGAACTAAGTGATAGCATCCCTCTGTGAGGTCAGTTGATAGTTCTTTCTTTTCTCCCCTTTGATGTCAGCTATCTGGGGTGGAGTCCAGTGGAGTTGTATGACTGCCGAGTTGGGGGTTCAGTTTGGGCTATTTAGGTTTTGGCATAACCAGGCATTGGGTCCTTTGGCGGGGCTCCCTAACTGCTTACCAGCCCCCACTCCTCCCAAAAGTGCTGAATGAAGCGACAGCCCACTGGTCGTCCACTTCCTCTTCCCCACGGCAAAGAGCAGTACGAGACACACGTGGGCCGTCATCAGAATTCAGAACCCTGCAAGGCTGGAGGTTTCTTTTTAGGCCACAGTTCACATGAACTTAATAAAGGCAGCCTGTACAGCTCTCCTTTTCTGAAATGTTCATACTAATTTTTTCCAAATGTTCTTAACTAACTCTGGAGTCTACACTGTGAAATCTCAGTTCCCTCCAATCTGCTGCACTCTTTTCAAGATGCCTAGGGGTATTTACTGAAAACATTAGTCATGGGTTGATTCGATTAGAGATAAGGCACCCAGGTCCCTCTGTTAACTGCCATTCTCTGTTTCATACCTTTTCGCTAGTCCCCACCCACGGGCACTGTCATCCTGGCTATTCTCTTGCTCCTTCCTATTGACTCTACACATTTCCTCCTAACTAGGGTGACTGACTCTTATATTTATTCTCTTCATTCTGAGGCAACATATAAGAATACACTCTGTAAAATCTAAAATTCTATACCAACATCAGACATCAATATTATCATTATAACTGATCCTTTTCTGATCTGGTTTTGTGTGTACAGAGTGAATGAGTTTAGGCGCACTGGAGAGAAAAGCCCGCCTGTCCTGCATGGTCCTATGTCCTGAACCGAGGGCTCCGTCACCCATCTCTGCCCACCAAGAGCTGCAATCGACACACAGGCAAAACCCACACACCTCCAACCAACTACGAGTTTCAGACATATTTTTTGAAGATACACAGCAGTAGAGCACCTGTCCCAGTTAAGCGAAGAAGCAGAGAATATTTATTTGCACTCTTCCCTCTTGCCTATTCTGACATTATTTTTCTCTACCCAAGTATCCACTGCTCTCTGCTGTTCTCAAGCAAGTCCAAATCTTCCTTACTGGCAAAGGCCCCCAGCACCACACTAAGCAACATTGATGTTTTCAAATCACCTTTCCCCCAAACTCAAACTCCCATGTACTTAAGACTAGAAGAAAAATATCCCATTAATATGATCCACATGGGAGTATGACAAAACAATTAATAACATCCACATGGGCAATTTTACATTTAATAATTTGGTAATTGATACAAATGGACAATGGTTTTAAGAGGTCTCTAGAAAAATGTTTGGAAAATAATACTTGTGGAGATTCCTTAATTTTAGAGATGGTTATCTGCTCTGACATGTATGTGGTAAGCCCGAACCTGAAAAATGAAAAACAGTGACATCAAGTGATAAATACCCTTTAAAAGCCAGATGCAGTGCTGGACAAATACTGCTATGGCAAGAGGTGACATATGGCAGCTGTCAGAGCTGCTCTAAGGCATCCATTAAAGCTTGGCATCAATTACTGTTAATATTGATCAGATCATTTCTACCAGGCTATGTGCTCACAGAAAACATTAATCTAGGGTCATTCAACTTTTTTTAAGTTGATTTATCATTTTTTTCTAGAAATAAATCTAAGTTGCCCTGTAGTCTATCTGAACATTAAAACTAGAGGCCATTAAAAATATATTTACTGAATGGACTAAAGAAAAATTTTAAAACAATTTAATCTCTTGGTCCTAAAAGAGGAAGAGAGTGAAGCAGACAGGCAAGAGGCCATGAGACAAAGGAAGGAAAACATAGAGTCAGAGAAAAAAAAATGGGTCCTGAAAAACAGCAACAAAGAGAGGTACATCAAGGACACAATATGAACATGTTCAAAACATAGAAAAGAGAAGGGAAAAAAGCAGGAAAGGCTATACATATATAGCCAGTGACGCTATACACAGAGGACAAACTGAAAAGCATGGAAAAGGAAAAGACACATTTGAAGAGACACTAGTGGCTTTCCATTGTGTCCTCTTGGCTAGGTGAACTGCATTTCCCAGGTTTTCCTTCCCTGTGTGTTTCCACTGCTGCTGAGCCACAGAGAGACTCATTCTGAGGACAGAAGTGAAGCAGCAGCCATTATTGCAGTTCACACAAACCATCACTTACAGTCTGGCTCACCTTGTTGGTGTGAGACAACTGCTCCACCTTCCGTTGAATTCTTTGGCTTTTCCAATTCGTAGGGGGTGGGGGAGGGGGAAGAGGGAGGGGACAAAACATGATGAAGAGCCTGGCTTCTGCAGGAAACCCATGCTGTTAGGGGGAAAGGCAGTAAGAACTGATGTTTGTGGGTTCCAGCTTGTTCCTGTTCTCCATGTATATGCATCTACCTTATTCTTGGGGACTTCAAGCTTTAGCATCAGACACAAAGACAACAGCCTCGTACCTGCTAAGCAGCTCCCACAACAGCATAAGGTCAAACCCTTGTAATAAACCCCTTAATATCAATACAGGAAGGGAGGGAGGGACGGAGGGAGGGAGGGAATATAGTTCTTGGTGCTTCTGCTTTTCTGATTGTATCATGACTGATACAGACATATACACCAAAATCAGGTTTCTAAAAGTTGGTGGAATAATACCCCTAGTGTTTAACCTTTAAGAGCTGTAGGCCTGCTGTTATAGACCTCCCTTTATCTAACGCAATTCATTTCAGAAAGAGTCCCACACATGTGAGTTCCCCCACCTCTAATGTGACAAGTAGCTATGTTACCCATCAGAGTATTGAGAGTTAACTAGAAAGAAATATCCTCAACTAATTAGAATCCATCTAAGACTTGCTTAGACATTGTCACTATTAACTTTATTTTTGAATAAACATTAAGAGTAGGTATGTGACAAGAATATTTCAAAAATACATGTTCTGACACTTAATATTGGTATTTTGTATTACATCATTTTTCATTTGTAGTCTTTAAGGGTTACTGAGTCACCTTAATCATCATGTTTGAGTCATCCTTATGTAAATATTAACATCATTTAAAATTTACAGAATTTAATAATATTTCATAGAGTGCCATGGACTATTGACAATAAATGTTTCTTCTTTATGATTTTGATAAACAATAATCACGCTCCTAGAATCAGCTAATGGTAGTCAAGAGTCTTTGCATAATTCACCTTGCACTGGCAAAATACATATCTACGATGTCCTTTCAATGAAGAAAATACTTGCTTACTTGAAACTGTCATCAACTTTACTGGGACATAATCAGAGTTGAAATTTATATGCCTACGTGGGTTCATAGTCTGCTGTAGTTCTGCCCAATTAAAATATAATATAAGTTACATATATAATTTTAAATTTCCTAGTAGCTGCATTACTTTTTAAAAAGTAAAAATAAACAAATGGAATTTTAATAATGTATTTTATTTAAGTGAATATTTAAAAATATTCTTTCAACATAATAGAAAAATGATTTAGTGCCAATTTTTTTTT
Source organism: Lyroderma lyra (assembly GCA_004026885.1). NCBI lineage: Eukaryota > Metazoa > Chordata > Mammalia > Chiroptera > Megadermatidae > Lyroderma > Lyroderma lyra. Next base: position 313,978 of record PVJL010000033.1, read on the forward strand.
CTGCTTTTTTGGTATGTGGGTAACTCCCTGACTGGGAATCGAACCCAGGCCACAGCGCTGACAGCGCCAACGCTGAAGCCCTAAGCCACTACACCATCAGGGAACTCCTCCCAATTTTTTCATACTAAGTAACCTTTGAGACTCAGTGTCTATTTAAAATATAAGCACATGTCAATTATATTTAAATTTTCAGCACATTTAAAGAGCTCAATAGCCACATACACAGTTCAATACCATATTGGACAGTGCGGTTCTAGTGAGTCTGTTGGGTGAAGGGAGCTTGCCTATGTTTATGAAATTCACATAGCAAAAGCAGAAGACAATTTCCACCCTCCAGAGACTGTGAAATCAAATAGGCCAGGAACTCTTCAGTGAACCTAAGATTGGGTTTCCCTTCCCTGAGGTGGCAGTCCTAAGAAACCTAGATGAAATCCATCACACTTTCTTAGAGAGTAGGCAAGACCGAGAGTAGGTTTGGAGATAAATTGGGTTTGTTGACAGCCCCTGTTCAGGCCTGACGTAAAGATTCCACACCGGACCCCCTGGAGTTAGATATGACCAAGTGACTCAGTTCTCAATACTATGAACGAAAGTGATATGTGTTACTGTCTGACTGGAGCCTTAAAGCCCTAGACATGCCTCTGCTTTCTCTTCCATGGCTGAGACCGGTGCATGTCAGTCACTTAGATTTAAGCATATATGTGGTAGCAGTGGTCTGTCTGATGGTAGAGTTTTATGTGTTAGAAAGAATGTGATTGCGTCGGTGACCATGAGAATCAAAATTACGATTCTCCCTTCCAGGAGTGCTCAGTTCAAAACCCTTGCAGAGAGAGTAAGCATCTACATTCTTTAACTTACTATTTTGGGGGTCTTATTTTTTTTTCTTTGACTTCAGCTTATCTCAACCCTATATATAGGGAGAAAGCTGACAATGCCAAGTGAAGGCTATGCATGTAAGCACTACAAAAGATAGAGAGCCTTCCCCACCATCCCTATACCCATATTTCAGCCATACAACTGAACCAACACACTGGGTTTCTTCCAACTAAGAGAGATCTCAAGGACTTTGAGTGCTTAGAATTTTTGGAGAATCTTTTCTTGTCCTATGTCAGCAGGTGTGACTTAAGAGGAGGATTATTCCTGTCATAGGTACATCTGATAACTTCACAGAGATAAGCTAAATATAAAATTAGTTGATTTTCATTCCATATTTATAAATAAATATAATGAAATATACAAAGCTACATTGGAACTATACAAATTTATGCTAAGGTACCTGATTTAATGTTAAAATACATTTTGCTTCTTAGTCCATAGATTTCCATAAATGCACAGAGAGAATATTATAGCCACTACCTTTCAGACATATTTAGAAATTAAATGTAAAATCATTTGAACAGTTGTGCAGAAAGCAAATTTTGCATTCAATATAATTGGGTGCAGCCATACAGTAATCACCTAGTGCTAAGACAGTGCTAGATAAAAACAACAACAGAAACAACTCTAAAGTCCTCCCTAGCCAACAATAACTAGCATTTATTCATCACTTTTTGGTTTATAGATAAGCTGTGGCTCAGCAAGGATCATCTACTTGGCTCCAATTTGCGGGTTGGCTTCAAGTTTACCCTATATGCCTCCTCATTCTTTTTGAAACAGCAGACTCACTTGGACTTTCTCTCCTCTTGCACATGCATAATCACAAGAGAGAAAATGGAAACACAGGCTACTTCTCATGGCTTTGACACATCTACTAACACTGCATTGGTCAAAGTATTTTCTGTTATCAAACCCAACATGAAGGGGCAAGGAAACACTGCCATTTTGCATGTCAAACCAATAGTAACCTAATTTTTCACTAGCCACGTATAAGCATGACTGTCTAATTCTTAGATTGATGCATTTTGCCCGAGTCATCACGCTGCCCTGAAATATTATGATTTTTCATATATATGTACTCATTTAATTTTAACAATATACTCATAAAGTAGGTATCACTGATTCCATTTTACAGGTGAGGAGCTCATTAATGTTGAATAACTCAGCCAATGACAGTTAAGCATGACAAAACTGAAGTTCAAATCAGGTCTCTGAATGAGTGCTCTTGAAAATGCGAAGGGATTAAATGATTTCACAGCACTTTACAATGTGTCCCCAAAAGGCCTTCACTGCATGAACTATTCAGAAAGTCTTTATCCAGCACTTACTGTGTGTGGGGCACCACACAAAGCATTAACACCATAGCAAGGCTTCAGGATAAACAAACGAGTGAATATATAACCTTGAGCTCCATGTTTAGGACAAGTAAATAACCACCTCAGTCAATTCAAATAACTCATGTCTTGCTTGATGAACAAGGAACTATTTTACAGCATAATAATAATTCCCAGTCACACATGGCCCACCTCCTTTTAGTGACTGGTATTTGTTTTGGCTTTCCTTGCATGGCCACCTTCAAGACATAGTCTTTCTCCAAGAATCACTTATTTGTTTTTGCTCATAAGGGCACACACATATTAATGTCAGAAAGTTGTTCTTGTTAGAAATATTTACTAGTTAGCTTGTCCTTTAAGACACGTTTCCCTGCTTTTGGTGTGTTTGAATTGTATATTTGATCCAGTGTAACTCTAAAAATCATAACCCACAATTTTGTGTTCTGTATATATTTCAAAGAAATCAAAGCTGAGTCATGGAGTTAATGCAATTTAAGTCAGGTGAGTAGAATGGAATATTTTCTGCAAATAGCTATCATAATTGAGATGAATGGAGACAAGAGTAAAGATTTTACTATTAATAAAAATGTTGGACAGATGAGATTCTGGATAAGATAGATAGAAAGGCTAGTTTGATACTTATTTGAATTAAGGAAAAATATTAGAAATAAAAAAAGTATTCTTTGGACAAGCCTAAGACTAATCTGAACCATTTTTAATTATTTCCAAATGGAATAAAAGCTAAGAAGTTTCTATGTGTGTTTTGAGGATGTAGACTATTTCACACCTCATTTTATATGTTCTATCAACAAAATGAATTCCACCAGTTGCCGTAATATATTTTATTTCTCCCAAACTAGTTTCCCCTTATAGATTAAAATTTTATCTTAAAGGAATTTCTACATTATGTTTTCCTTTCATTAAAAACAAGTTACAGAGAGCCTACTCCGCACTAGCTACTCTGCTTGGAGCCTTCCATTCACACACATACCTATTCAGTGATTCCTACTTTTAATGAAGTGTCTTTCAGCGCTTATAAATTTGTATTGACGTCACAATTATAAAAGAGCTTATAACATAAGCAGCTATGAAAATTATATATAACTCAATACCGGGGGTGCCAAAATATATATATATATACACATTTTAAGCAATGTTATCTATGCATTACTTTTCGAAGTTGAATTGAATTATGGTAGCAATGTGTAGTATGACATTTGTTCAAAAGATAGCATTAATCAAATGAATGATAGTGTCCCCATGCAACAGATAGGACACATAAAGAAAATGGCGGAAGCACTGTTGTGGCTCAAGGAGCGCAAGACCATTTTAAAGTGGTATTTGACATTGGAGAATATAGAACTACAACAACAATGGAGGCGTGAGTATGCAACACACCTTTTAATACAACTAACAACTGCACACATTTGTGGTAAGTTTGAGACGCATGGCACAAGGGCATGTGCAGCACTACAAGTGGACACTTCGGTCATCATTGCTCAAGCAGTAGTTCGCTGTAATCAGAAGTGTCTGGATGCTGATGGCATCACTTCAAGCACCTCTTGTAATTGCAGAAGTCAAATTTGACTTGTATTCATCATATATTATCAGCATATATTGAGCATTACAATTTTAATACAAATTTTTACTTTCTTAAAATGTGTATGCTTTGTAGTTTAAGCTCCTAAAATGTTAAGAGAAAAAGTACAAATAATAGCATTGTAAGAAAGGGAACTTCAAATCAAACATTTCGTATTCAATTTTCTTTTGCATGCCTGGCATATTTTAGATCTATCAAAATAATTTACATTAAATTCTTTAGAAAAAGGTTAATTTTAAATAATGACAATGATACACTTGCAGATTGTGTGCTCATGCATTATAATTTACTTAGTTACTTATTTAATTAATTTATTTACTTATTATAATTTATTTAGTTACTGGAATCCTTGACTGATAACAAATAGTGGTAGTCGTTCCATAAAAATTCAGGTAGCTTGATTTGCTTGTGAACATCATCTACTTGATTAGTTTTCTGCTGAATGAAATTAAAATATGGTATTTTGTTACCTGAAGAAAATGATCTACAGAATGTGTTCATGATTTTAAAAGTACATGTACCATTTAGTGAAACAAGTAAAGAAAGCATATCAGTCTGATAAAATTTGCCAAGTGAAAATCAATTATTTGAGAGTTATTATGCCCTCCAAATATAACAAGCAAACTCGTCACTTCAGCGTTGAAAAGAGATTTGGATGTGATACATTTCCAACAGAAGCTAATTCTAATTCTTGTTTCTTGTCAGCACCATTGGCATTCAACAGGTGTTAAATAAATTCTAAAGACAATTTAACAGAAGATTTTTGCCATAGCAAGAAAGAAGAAACGTGACTTCTGGGTGAGTTACTCAAGTCAAGAGGTTTAGAGACAGGTTTTTACAAAAGCACAGCTAGTCATTTCATTCTTTAGATTGAGTTCTGTTGATAAGGAAGTGAACTCAAACAGCTTAAAATCACCATGGACATGTTTATTTTAGGCAATGTGGTGCCACTGCTAAAAAAGGAGTATGTCAAAAGAAAAACATAACTTAAAAGCTATAAGGTTATCCGGCATACGAAGCACACCAGAGCCTCATTAGATAGTTACTGTCAGTTTCAGTTTCTCTTTTGAAAAAAAAAATTATGAGAAAACTGAAGAGGGTTCAAGAAAGAGCACAAGAAAGGATAAAGGAAGGGTAATAAACTTAAACTTAAAAGGAGTTGCATTTTTATTAAATTTAGAAAAAAGAAAGCACAGGAAAAAATTTGTAACTGTGTTAGCTAAGAGCAAATACTCTATATGCACTTTTTCTCAAGATGGACAGCACCAAAGACAACTGAAATAGAATATTTGGGTTAAACATGCAAAGGACTCTTCGAGAGTTAAATTAGTCTCAAATAGACTGAAGTATTTGTAGAATCTTCATCCTGGTAAACTAAAGAGGTAAAATCATCTCCCTTTGAGGAAGTTTAAATAAATGTAGCCATCACAGAAAACAGAGATATATAAAATTGACCATTAGGAATCTTCCAGATTGAGAACTCAGATTGCCAAATATTTGAATTCAATTTCTATTGAAAATAGCTTTATTTCAATCTAAAAATAAGAAATATGAACTTCCATGAATGCTTGCAAGAATGTCATGTCTGAACAACTGCAGGGGGAGAGGAGGGTACTTGGTTAATCTCCCTAGGGGGCTCCGACTCCCTTGCAGGGTCTGAGCATGAACACTGCCCTGCCACTGGGGGGCGGGGGGGGTCTCTGGGCTTACTGCATCTGTACTAGCAAGCCTTTGGCCATGGTATCCAGCCTGGCCTGCATCTCTTCCAAGCTTCTAAAATAGTAGAAGTTTACAGATTCTAACACACAACTATTGGCTATTCTTGGCGTTCATTTCTGCTTGATCCCTCTCCTCTGGTGACCAGGTTCTTTTTCTATTTTCCAAAATTTGGCTACAGACCTCATTGCTGAGTTCAGGACCTAGTTATATACTCTTCAAGTATCTATCTAGCATTCTGAATTCTAAAAACCAGGTGTCCTTCCTCATTCTTTTCCATTATCGGTCTTGACTACTCCTGAGATCATTCTAACCTGGTCCTCTGTTAGTCCCACCCCTAAATGTGATGATCAGATTGCTGGAACTTTATATTTCACTAGTTTAGAGTACATAATTATAGCCACTAATTAATAGATTGTATGGGTTCTCTCAGCTCACATCTGTGGATGTATTTATAAATCCTATTACATATCATTTTAAATCAAAAGAATTGCTAAATTTGCCAAACCATATACAGAAATGTTTAGGGTAGGATTAACTTCATGTGAATATTGAGCTTCTCAGTTCTCAGCATACTGAGAGAGGGGGAATTATAAATATGGAAGAAACCACTCAGCACAGCACAGGGTGCTACTCATAGAACCAGAGCTGATTCCAGACGCCTTCATGCTACCAGGCACCCAGCCTCTCAGGCAGGACCACAGAAAAGGTCAGTACTGCTCTTTTCCACCTGGGAAGAAGTATTTCAGTTTTAGCAATCAGCATAGCCACATGCTCACTTCAGGGCAGCGTAAGGTACATACTAATGAGTCTATTTTAATTAGTAACAACACACATTGGTCAGAGGCAGAAAAGTCAAAATATGAATACATCGTACATATTAATTCTAGAGACTAGTAAAATAGCTAATTTCCTTTAATAGTGGTAGGGATATATCAAATGTTCATGGCAGATAAGTGCTAGAAACTAAAGTTATTTATGTTTTATCCAACACTTAGCTATTAAGTACAATGGTTAATAAATACTTACCATATTATGAAACTTACAGAAACAACTACAAAAAAAGGTAAGGAGTTAGAGGTGTGGTAGCTGATCAATTCAGTTTTGTTAACCTTCATGAATGAGTTTTAAAATTGAAACTTTGATAAAGCCAAAAAACATTGAGCTTGAAAATCATCTCATCTAAAAATCTTTTATAAAGAGAATCTTACAAAGTATAGGTTAAATATAAATATGAAATAAGAGAACTACTCACAGCCCACATGACTTTTAAAATCTAATTTCATTCTGGAATGCATGTTATTGCCCTTAATCTACCCTGGCATAGAATGACATTTTTAAACTATGACTGGGAAATCTTCCCTCTTTTCCCCTTCATTCCTTCATTTTTTCCTTTTTTTTTTTTCAACTAGCATACTCTTATAATCAGAATTTTAACCATTTCATCTATTTTCCAAATTTTCTAATCAAAGACAAACTTAAAAATTAAGTATCTCCTAATTCCTTTATACTACACTAAACAAAGTAAAGCAAACAAAATTAACTCATAGAATTAAAATCATTTTTTTTTTGTTAAAATATCTATATGTGCATGGTGCATGATCCTACACACATAAATTAGGGAAACCTCTACTTGTTTCAAAGCAAATAATTAACATTAAGCTTCTCTATTTTTGACCCACTTTATTCAAAATAGAAAGAAAAATAATAAACCTTCTTCACCTGTGTTTGGGTCGGCAAGTTTGGAGTTAAACGGGACTGAGTAGATTCATTTCCATGTTGTCTCATGTTTTCACAATCCAAGTCTCATATAGATTTCTCTTGAAAATGTAGAAATTTAACCAGTGTTTAGAATACTGACCTCAAAAACATGTGTATGGCCTATTTTTAAGACCAAAGCATTTTCTCTTGGTATCTTTCAGTGGTAGGAATTATTTTGGAAGCACATAATAGAAAATGAAAAGAATCAGCTCCACTTTTGTTGCTGTTGAGGATGTTCTATAATGTTCCACTGAGAATTGGCTATAATTGGCATTGCTTTGTGGAAGAGAATTGTCCATCTGATAGGTGCTTTTGAAACCTTCTGTATATTCAGCCCAACACAGATGTACTTGCTACAGACTATCAGTAAGCATATATTTTTGCTTCAGAAGATCAAAGCTAAGACAAGAAGATCATTAATAAAAATATCATTACACGAGACTATAGAACTAAACTGTAAAACTGTGTCATGATTTACAAGGTATGACAATTAAGTTTGAGAACTCATCCTAGAAAAGGTGCTACATACCTCATTGCTGAATATCGCTATGATCACCTCTCTCTGGGAAGCTATGCACTGATGCCAGCACCTAGTCAACACTTCAAAGCAATTTTGAAATGATTTTTCTGGAATGGTCATCAGAGCTGTCCTCACATGGCCCTTGATGTCCTGAATGTCATCAGAATGTGGTCCTTTTAATATTTCCTTTATCTTCATATAAAGAAAGAAGTCACTGGGGGCCAGATCAGGTGAGTAGGGAGGGTGTTCCAGTACAGTTATTTGTGTCCTGGATAAAAACCCCCTCACAGACAGAGCCATGTGAGCTGGTGAGTTGTTGTGATGCAAGAGCCATGAGTTGTTGGCAAAAAGTTTAGGTTGTTTTTGTCTTTTTCACACAGCCTTTTCAGCACCTCCCAATAGCAAACTTGGTTGACTGTTCAGTTGATACAAATCCATAATGAACAATCCCTCTGATATCAAAAAAGGTTAGTGACATCATTTTTACTCTTGATTTGGACTAACAGAACTTTTTTGGTCTTGGAGAACTGGCTGACTTCCATTGTGCACTTTGATGCTTCATTTCAGGATTTTATTGGTACACCCATGTTTCATCAGTGATAACATGGCCCAAAACATTGTCTTGCTTCTCCAAAAAATCTTGGCAAACTTCGACTCTCCTTTGCTTTTTGTTTATTGGTGAGCTCCTTCGGGACCATTTTTGCACACACCTTTGTCATGCCAAGATTTTCAGTGAAGATTTTCCTAACTGTTTCTCTATGGATGTTTACTTCATCTGCTATGCTTCTCACAGTCAGCTGACAATTTTGACACACAATTTAACAAATTTTTACAACGTTTTCGTCAGTTCTGCTCGTTACTGGTCTCCCTGATTTCTCTTCATCGGTGATGCTTTCTCTCCCCTCAGAAAAATGTTTAATCCATTTGTATACTGCTATTTTTTTATGGCATTATCCCCATAAACTTGGACTAACTGTCCCAGATCTCACTTCCACTTTTGCCAAGTTTAACAAGAAATTTAATGTTTGTTTGTTGCTCTAATTCAAGCTCCGACATTCTCCTGACAGCACACAAAATCACACAGTAATAATGAATGCCACTTAGCAAGACACTGTCACATGTGGATGCAGACACAGCTGTGAGACACAGATATAAGAAGGTTATGAAATCTTATCGAGTTGTTCGTACAGTGCTGCCAACATCAGAGCACAGTAGCAAGTTTGTGAACTTGTCAGAGAGAGAAATATTTACGAACTGGAAAAGTCAGGTAAGAGTTTAAGAAGAAAACAGTGTTTGTTTGGTCCTAGAAAGAATGATGATGATGGTGGTGGTGGTGGTGGTGATATTAAGTATTTTTGCCAAGAACTGTGTTTTGCATAAGTTATTTCACTTAGTCTCCGCAGGCCCTTGTAAGGTAGAAATCTAAATATCTTTATTTTACAAACTAGGAAACTGAGGTAAGAAAGCCTAAATTACTTGCCAAATGGATGTAGAATTCCAACCCTCCCAGACTGTTTTCAGATTTCTATTCTGATTTTCTATCCTGATTCAAATAACCACATTTCGCAAGCACCATCGAAGAAGATTATCACACACATCCCTGCCTAGATTTCTCTGAATCCTCTTGCCTGATGGCCTGCAGTGTTCCCTATCCACTTGTTGGGACCTGGCTAGTTCACCACGGGCACTCTGATCTAAACCTTTGTTGAGTCATGAGTAAGAGCTTTAGAATTGCCAAAGGAAAATCTGACCATATATGAGAACAATCTGGGGTGCTCGTTAAAAGTACAGAGTCACAGATTCCCAGTTCTTGACATCTGCAATTAAAAAAAAAGAATTCTCACATTAACCTAAAGTTGCTAAAAGAGCATTTGAGATCAGCAACTTGTGCCTTATCCATGAATCATTTGTAATGTTATTTCTTGTGGTACTACTGAATCTTGTTAATCAATGTTAAAGTTAGAACAATTATGATCTGATTTAATTTTCCAGCAGGGTCTACTTTAATAGGAATTGGGAATTAAATGGATTAAATAGGTGAATACATATTTAGAAGTAGCATGGGTGCAAGATTTTATAACTTTATCAGAGTAAACATATCACCACTCCGAGCTATAATTTCATCATTAGGATTTGGGTTAAGATTGTAAATAGAGTGGGATGATCTTGGGGATTAGATTTAAAATTCAAATATTTACTACCCCTACTTGATGAGGAATAAAGAGAAGATAGTTTTAGGTGCTGAAATGTAAGCCTTGAATTACATGGCTACCATAGATTTTGTGTGTGGCTTTCAACTCTCCACGTGTCACATTTTATTTTTTGTCTCCTTATAATAATTTTTCCCATCTTGTGATATTTCCCCCAGGAATCCAAGAGCAAAAATATTCACAAATGTCATTTAATATCTGAACTATATAATAAGAAACACATATGAATATGTAGTAAGAAAATATTTAAATGATTTTTTAATTTAAAAAAAAAATCTAGTCTCAACATAGAAAAATTTCCAAAATGTTCTGAAATCAAACCAAACATCCCAAAAGAAATGCTAAAATCAAACTTGTACCTAATAAATTCTAACAAATTATTTCTCAGAATTAATCTAATAGGTCATATCAAAAGAGTTTTAATATTTCAAGTATCAAACAATGAGTTTTTTTATTTTCCTGGTAGATTCATTCAGCGTGACCTCACTACTAAGAAATTTTGCTACGAATAGATTTTGTTTTTCTTTGTTCCAGAAACTTAAGCATGAATGTTTTCCAATAGTTGTATTCAATTTTTCCAATACTTTCATTCATCTTATCTGATAATAAAGTAATAAAATCCAATTTTTATCTTGAGCAACCATAACAATAATTTGCTTCAAGGAATTTGAAAGACAAACACTTTTGAGTACAAAGAACTGTGGGTAGAGCTGTTAGGGGTTAAAACATACAACCAAATAGATAGAAAGTCTATTCTGAGGACCTTAAGGTTTGGGATGGAGATAAGCCAAGAACGTGAAAAACAACAGTCACACAGAATAATCACATGAAATGTCCAAAGTGCTTGGCAAAGTTACCATCAGGTTATAAGAATTCAGGAAGGCTTCATGGAGAGGGCTTTTAACAAAAATAAAAATAAATTAATAGGGGAATAGGATTTGGAAAAACAGATGAGAGGTAGAGATTGTAATCCAGTAGAATATAATACCAACAAAGGATCAGAGAAATAATTTTCTTTTAAGTGTGCATTTAGGGGAATGAAAACTTTCATTTTTTCCATGGTGTTCTGCCATAGTATATGGTGGGTTTGTTTGTTTGTTTGTTTATGTGTCTTTGTCCCTGTAAGACTAGTTGTGTCTCCAAAATATAAATTTTATTTTATCATCTTTATATCTCTAGAGTTCATCAGAATTCTTAGCATACAAAAAGTTATATTATTGAATATAATAATATAACTGTGAATGAATTAACCTTTCAATCCAGGTAAAAAAGTCACGGAGCAAAGGGTGATAAAGATAAAAAGAAAAGTTGCAGTGATGATATTTGGAGAAAGGAGGTGACTAGCTAGTCACCACATGATTCTGAATGGGAAATGGACAAAAATTAACTATGTTTTGGGAAATAATAATCTGACTGCATCAAGCTGACTTCACTGAAGTGAAGAGAGTCTGGAGGAAGAAACCCAGTTTGAAAGTATTAAGTATAATTCAGGTCAGAATTAAGTTAGTGGCTGTGAACATGGGGTTAGAGAGAAGGCAGGAGAGATTTAACAGACATGCAGAAATGGTACTTCTTCCTGCCTCCTTTGCTCCATAGAAAGTAAAGTCTTGCCTTTTGCTGGCTCAATAACCATAAGGACCTAAACCAACGATAGCACGGGCAGCCATGAGTTGTATGTTCTACGCTCATAGCAGAGTGAGGGCTGGAAATATCTCTATTTCTGGCGTAGATTTAGTCCTTTGAATGTGAGTATCTAACTACACTCATCCCAATTACCTATTTCTGTGGCCAGTCTTCCTGGTTTTTCTCCCTCCTGGGCTCCTGATGCACACTTCAGCCTCCTGACAAAACTGCAGCTTAGTCCTACACACCATCCTGGAAAGTTAGGGGCCTGATTCCAGACTATACTTCCTGCCAGACAATTTCCTCAGGAAGTCTTTGTGCTTACTGTCTTATAATATCCTTCCCAAAGCAGGACTCAGGGACCTATGGAATACCAATGAAAACTGCCGTGTCGAAGCATTCAAATTGAACCTCTATTTTATTCTAAAAGAGAGAGTAGGTCATGATTTACCTTGATCTGTGATTCAGAGAATATTCTGCCCTGGCTTTCTGCTTCTCTTCCACTATAGACGTCCCAGGCCACGTGAAAAGGCCATCTCCCATGACAACTACAATGAATAAAGCTCGGCAACTTACTAAATACAAAGCATCAGAGTTTCTTATGTCAAAAAAATAATGTAAGATATAGCATGCCCGACTGAAAAATGGCAGTTTCCTCAACGAAACAGAGGTCAGAAAGGCACTACTTGGGGAGGAAAGCGACAAGTCTGATCTGAGCCTTCAAAGACATGAGATGTTAGTAGCACAACTGCACCAAGTTGTAAAAGAATGTTTGGAACTTAGAAGTAAAGTCTGAAGGTGTATATTTTAATTAAATAATAAAGAGGCAGAGATTTAATTAAATCATACTGATGATAATTGAATAGATATCACAAAGGGGAAAAGTTCATAAAGAAATAAAGTAAATAGGAAAAACACCTTGGTAAAGATTAGGAAAAGTTGGGACATTGGACTGAACAGGAGCTAAGAGAATATTTCCCGAAGAATATATTAGCTGTGTCAAATTCCCCAGGTAAGTCTAGGTTGAAGATTAGTTTGGTGATGTCCAGGGCTTGGAGTTGTTAATGGGAGCATTTTCAGAAATGTGCTAGGAGGGAAAGCCAGGATGCAAGAGGTAAAGCAGTGAGTGGAAAATGAACCAGATGGAGTCAGGAGCATGCATGGGTTCAGAGAACTTCGATACTAAATGAAAAGAGGAAAGAAAAGAGAGTGTAATTTGAAGAGAAACTGGATCAGAATGGTGTTTCTTCTTTAGAGTAGAAAAAGCTCAAACCATTCTGTAGACAAGAGAAACCAGCAGACAGGAAATGACAGAAGATACTAAAAAAAAAAAAAAAAAAAAAAAAAAAAAAAAAAAAAAAACCAAAATCAGTAGAGTTGATGGAGCAAAGTTCCAAAGAAGGTCAGAAGTAAAAAATTGTAATCATTTTCTCAAAAACAGCAACAAATCAAAGAAGAAAGGCTAAGATTCAGAAATATTTTAGTTAATTATAAGTAAAGGAGGGCGTTTGGGTAAGATGACAATAAACTAGAAAAAATATAAGATGAACACTCAATTTTACCAGCTGTGGGCAATCAGGAGCAACTAGGTCATCTTCTAAAACTTCATTTTGGATATTTTATTATTCCATGCAACAAAATAACAGACATGTTTAATCCAAAATGCAACCAAGGAACATATTGCCTTGTTATATGGGTTTGAAAAGTAGATGGATTTAGAGCACCATTAAGTTTTCCTGCTTAAATCTGCTCCATGGAGATGGACACATAACAAATATTAATATTTAATAAACATTCATTGCTGAATGGATAAAATAAAACAAAATGTATACTTTAAATATAAAATAAAATATAAATGTAAATTAGCTGATCCTTTTAATAGATGTATAGCTGTAACTACCCATATACGACACACAAATAGACACCAATGTGTGTGCATGATCGTGTGATTATCAAACACATGTTCATGGAGGTTGGCCTTTCTTGTCACTTTGTAATACACAGAACCCCAAATCCTCAGCATTTGTAATAAGGTGAATTTCAAGCCCAAAGAGTTAGTATGAGTCACCTTCCCAACAGATTGTATCTAGCATTTTTCCATAAGTACCTCATTCCCCAAACAGTACCAAATTCTAAAGTAGCTATATGTCTGGACCAGAAAAGGCAGGAATAGGAAAGTTCTTTCTCTCACACTGTCTTCTCCACAGCCACTATGTGAGGAACTGAACTCTAAATCTTAGTTCTTGGTCCTAACTACAGTGGAGCTTTTGAGGTAACCTTGCCCAGGTTCAAGTATATAAACTGATTCTAAACACAGAGTTACTGCTTTTCATAAAGTTGTTATTCATTTGAGCAATGTTCCTAAGGTACTTATTAAGGAGATATCAAAAAAAAAAAGAGGGGGACCACCCTCACCTCTGATATTTAGAGCTCATATTTTTGTTGGAACAGAAATGTACACAGTTTGGAACACTATGCAATCAAGATTTAAAAAACCACTATTTGCTTAATGCTTTTTATGTGCCAGCCTGGAACTATAACCCTCTCACCCACGCTGCAAGGGTGCTATTATCTCATTTTACAGATGAAAAAAAACTGAGGTTCAAAAAAGAGAAGTAATTTGTTCTAGCTTATATGGTTGGTAAGTGGCTAAACTTATGTTTGATTCTCTAACTATACTGCTAATGTAGTACAGGTATATCATTAAAAGCTACAGAAAACTACCTAAGATGTTTTCATTTTTTATTTTGAATTTCAAGTTGTTACTCTTTCTATTGTTAGACTTACTGGGGTAACATTGGTCAACAAGAATTACATAGGTTCCAAGTGTACAATTCTACAGTGTATCGTCTACGTGCTGTATTATGTGTTCACCACCCAGTGTCAGTTGTCATCCTATTCTGAATGGGAGTTAGCTTGGTAAGGTTCCATGGAGGAAAAAGAATCAAGGTATGTCTGTAAATATCCTTCCAATCTCTCTGAGGCATTTCCTCTCTAACTAGTGTCTGATTCTCTAAGTAATTCACACTCTGACACTAACCCCTGCTCTTGTGGAAAACATAATGCGACCCAGTGCAAACAACTCTCCTTCAGAGCTGCAATTTCAGGCACCTATCTTGTAGAATGACTCTCTGGACTCCTGACTCTTCTACCTCATCTTACCATTAGCTCCCCCAGAAGATACTCACAGTCTTCGACTATTGCCAAAATCCCCAGCTACAAAGACCTTACTCTAGTAAGCAGCACACACCTATACTGTTGTGTATATACTTGTATACAATTTCAACTCTGTTCTTAAAGAAAGTAAATTCAACCCTGAAATCAATCAGTTTGTTCTAGTTTCTTGGAAGTCACATTAGTACCTCTGAAATATAAGCAGGAAATTAGGAGAGCCCTCTAATGTCTTGAATTAAATTTTATGCCAAACTGTGTTATGCACTAATGGATTGCCCGTTGTTCACTAGTAAAGGCGGATAGGGGGTCCTTAAGTGCTTCAAATAAAGCTGTGGGTTTTCTGTTTTATTTATTTATTTATTTATTGTGGCTCCCTGGCTGGGAAGCGAACCCAGGCCATGACGTTGAGAGCGCCAAAGCCTAGCCACTACACCACCAGGGAACCCCATTTGTTTGTTTTAAATGTATATTTTTCTCCGCTCAGTCTTTGTGGAGCCTATGGCAGCTACTTCTCTGTTTCTTTGAATCAATTTTTCTGAGTGCTCATATTTAAACTGTAGCATTTCTTAAATATAGGAGTGTTAAGAAAAACAATACAACTCCCCCCCCCCCCCGGAAAGCTAACTGTGAGCACACGGAGAAATGGGAACGGCACGCCAAGAGCCCGGTGAAACCATCTGGCAAGGTCCTCGGTGTCGCCATTTTCTCTGAGCCAATTCCCAATTTGTTCCCCAGTTCTTCAAAATCCCCCATTCATCCCTTCTTCAAACTTCCAAAATCTCTTATTGTATATTCCAGTTCAAAATCTAGCCTACACTATTTCAGGCACAATGAATATTATTCGGCCTTCACAAAGAAGGAATCCTGCCACACGGAGCAATGTAATGAACTTGGAGGACACTGAGTGTGTGCTAAGTGAATGGCCAGACAAAGTCAAATATGCCATCATCCCACTTACACGAAGCACCTCATAGAGTTAAATTCATAGGAAGAGAGAGTAGAATGGTGGTTGCCAGGGGCTGGGGAGGAGGACGTGGAGAGTTGCTGGTTCAGTTACGCAAGACGAGTAAGCTGTGGAGAGCTGCTGCACAGCGTTGCTCTTACAGTTAATAATACTGAATTGGGTGTACAGATTTGTTAAGACAGAATAACTCATGTTAAGTACTCTTACCACAATTAAAAAAAAAAAAGACTGGTCTCCATTATGTCAATAAGACTGGTTATATAAAATATAAATTATAGCATATCCCTGAAATGTTGTCAGTAAAAAGCATAGACAATATAAGGATAATAATGACAACATTTTTGAGTGGTCTCTAGTGTCAGCCATTGTTATAAATGCCTTATATATATTACTTCCTTTAAGCCTTACACTACTCCTATAAACTAAATACTGTTACTATTCCTACTTTTCAAATGAGGAAACGAAACGCAAAGGGATTCAGTAACTTGCCCAAGTCACACAGCTGAACACTAGGACAGGTGTGGATAATCCAGGAAGGCACAACAGAAGTCCAGGATATAGCATTAGCTTGAAAAAAAAAATAACAAATTACAAAACAAAAAATGTATGATATTATTCCACTTTATTAAAAATTAAATAGAAATAAATAGATTATACTTTTAGAAAATGCTCTGAAAAGGTTAAAATAGTTAGGAGGGTTAACTCCGAGAAATAAGAATAAGTGGAGAGATGTCAACTTTTCACTTCATACAGTCCTACATTGTTTTTAATTCATCAAAATGAGTATACTTTTAGAGGAAACATATCATTAAAACTTGCAATTACTACTTCTTTACTTTGATATTAAATTTTTACTGTGTGTACAGCATTGCATGATGTTGCTATAGACATTCCGAGGTCATACGGTGACGATATAGATAAAGTTCTCCCCCTAATTACATTATTCTTTCCATGAATCAAGCCAGACTGAGAAAGCAACACACTGTTTTGCTACCATGTACAATCTTTTTATATTCTTTTATTTTTCCTCTGATTTATTCAATGATATGATGCTTCCAATTACATTGAGGGACATTGTAAAAAATAAAAACAAAAACAAGCTTCCTGAAACATATTTTTGTAATTATTAAAAGGATGTTGTGGAAAATACTGTTAGACACATTGCACCATAATTTCTTTTGGCACTGCACAAATATTTCTATAGATTCTATGTGGACAGTCATTTTACTCTTCTGAGACACTGGTTTGTTCTCATTGTATGGATACTTTGAGACAATTCTGTGTTTTCATCGTCTACCAAAAAGCTTAAGATGAATCTGTTTCTTATCACCAGAAAACCCTTTCAGTATATGCTTTGTTTATTAATCACACTCTTAGCTTCATCTTCTATTTCTCACCTTATTTCTCCCAGATTTGTTAATCTACTTTTTAGATCCCTCCCCTTCCTTTTTAAAAATCTCATTTGTATGCACCTTGGTAACTGCCTTAAATCATTTTAGAACAGGGCAAATAAAAGAAAAAAACATTTAAATTTATAAAATTTAATTCACACATGTATTAGTTTAAAGAAAACCTAGTTAAATTTAAATTACCTGTTATGTCTAAGATGGCCATTAGAAAAACATTTTAATTATGTACTTTCCCCAAATACACTTAAGAGATTCTACTCGGAGTGTAATATAAACATCTCATAATTTTAAATAAGAAATAGGACTGAAAAATATAAATCATTGCCATTTAAAAAGTAATTAGGACCTAATTTTGCAAGGTCTTACAGGCATTCTTAAGGTAGAATAGACCCAGCACCTGCCCCTGTGAATTTAATATGAGTCGTAGACATACTATATTTAAATCTAGCCATTTGGGATCCAAAAATATTCAAACTATATTCACATCATTCTAAGAACATAAGGGCATGTTCAATCTTGGCTGAAAATAGGTGCCATAAAGGGGCTTATCTTGAGGTAAACAAAAGATAGTTCTCAGGAGACACAAGGTTTAAACAACTTCTGAATTATTTCAAATGACATAAGAGGAATATCCCAAGAATGATCTTACAAAATAGCTTTCTATTTGTCTTATTAATTTCTTCAGATATCAGTTCACTAGGAGAAAGTAATAACCTCTAAAAGTAATCTAAAGACTGTAATAGGGTCACAGCTTTAAATTTAAATATCCCAAGTAAACACATTCAAGTTGGAAAAGATTACAATATTCCCAGTGCTTGCTTTATTCAAAATGAAATTTCCCAGGCTAAAGCCCAGCGGGAGAGAGATAATTCATCTTTTCCCTACCCCTAATGCCAAAGATTCTCCTCCCCTTTATAATAAAAATGTAGTAATCATTTCAAGTTCTCAGCATATGTAATGCCAAGTAATCGCCATGACATGCCACACTATATAGGCAAACATGCCAGTGAGCTATTACTTTCCAGTCACCAAGACCATTACAACTTGACCACACAAGCTGTTGGTATCATACTGCCATTCTGGCTATCACGTTACTTTAATCATTATGTCAGAGCCAAGAGGCTTCACTCAGTATCAACATCATTTCTGAAGGGTCTATTGTTTAGATATCTTGACTTTGTTTTTAAATAACTAATATTGTATTACTTTTTATTGCTGTTTCATAATTTCAAATATAGGGATTTGAATGTGAAGAACTAACTTTGACAAAATATATTGAATTAAATATAAATTTATAAATTTGAATTTTATCTTTTTCATATACCTTAAATAATATTTAATAATTTTTAGGTATGCAATAGGCATTTAGTTCTAAGCAATGTGGTGTAGGTTAGTCCTTCATTTTCATCTGTAAAGGGGAAGTATACATCAATATGAAAAAGGGTAATCAGATGTCACCCCAATAAGTCTAACAATAAAAATGAATTCAAAAAAAAATTAAAAAAACAAAAAAAAAACAAAACAAAAACAAAACAAAACAAAACAAAAGACAATGTAAAAAAAAAAAGAAAATTGAAGTTTTCTTTTGGTTATTTTAAGAAAAAAATAATCTGGGAGATAAAAATAGTTTATTTTGTTCAAAATATTCAATCTCAAAATATCTTCCACCTGAGTCTATTGAGTTCAAGTCAGTTTTCCTACCATTACATTACATTATCAACTACATTTTTTAAATTTAAAAAGTTACAGAACATTCTGTAGTGTAGAGACTTTAGTTCAGTTCATCAAACACTGGCTCTTACTATGAATTAGGCATTATGATAGATGGTAGTGAAACAGAGACAAATAGAAAATGTCCTGTCTTCTAAGAAACTTCCATATGTAGAACCACAAGACCACACATCTCAGTAGGATTCCTATAGAACACTATCTAGAGGCAGGCCTAAGTGAACCAGAAGCATTCCAGAAATGGGAGTAACTGCAAAGAAATCAGCACGAGGCTATATTGATTACTTCCTCTACATTCTCAGCACCCTGCTGGGGATACAAAGGTGTCTGTTGCCAGAGGAAGTGAGAGAGGAGTCTGATAATAGGTATGTCTAATAGAAACCACAGAAACCCTGGGAAAAGGCTGTCACACAACTGAAGTGAATTTTGGAGAGTTTGGGAGTCCAATAGATGGGAAGGCAGGACTCCCCCAATCAGTAAACAACATAAAAGTGCTAAAACTCATTATCATATTGCCTATTTTAAATATCTGCAATGCACACAGTACTGTCTTCTATTTATGTTGCTTGGTTAGTTTTTAAGTCTATTTATTATCCATCTATCAGTGCTCACCCACAAAAGAAAAACAAAACATGCAAATTATATGTAAGCAGACATCTATCACAGGCACTGTTACCACCCCAGTGTTTACCTGATACATAGCAGGTAATAAATACATATTAGTTGAATATAAAGATGAATACATGAAAGAATGAACGTTCTAATCCCTTTTTCCTGGCTAGGAAGCCAGTACATCTTATCTTCCAATGGCTGTATTCAGTTGGCTATATCCTTACTTCACCATTGCCACTACCCTTCATTAGAGCTTTACAACTGCAAGTTCAGGTTGATCTTGGGAGGCCTACCAGTCTATCCCCAAGAGTCTTGTGTCCTTCTCTCCCTTAGAGAGCTCATAATACAAAAGAATAGTTCAATTTAGCTCTAATTATAATGACTCCAAATACTACATTCTCATTCCAAGTATCTCAGAAAGGAGGCAACATGAGATTCTAAAAGGAAATGGGAGATTGGCTCTGGAATACTCTCCTCTGCCTGGAGCACCCCATTAGATAACTGTAAAAATGGAGCTCTCAATTATTGAGGACCCCACATACGACATCCTTCAAAGAGAAGAAACTAAAGAGCCACCTGTCACATTATCAAGATAATCCAAGAAATTGTCACTTAGATAAATGAATCCACATACAGAGCCAAAGACTCTTTCACATCGATTAAGTTGCACTGAGTTCTTTATGGATTTTCAGAACCAAGGAAAAACTAAATTGAAATTTCCATAAGAATATGGTACCTGTGATTGGCCATCAAAATCAAGCCCTGGACACGAGAGCATTTAAACAAGGCTTTCTAAATAGGGATACAGATGAAGACTCAATTGTAAATTATGTTGCAATAAAGACTTTAGTTCCTTTAGCAATAAATGTGTAATTTATTGCAGTTTCATTGACTTACCAACTATTACACAATATTAATATAGATGACTCGAGCAAAGTCTCCCAGGAAATAAATGGGACTGAACTTGAATGCATCCCCATTTCTTGTAATATTTAGATATGCATGATGATATTAATTTATAAATGGCTATATACATGACAAGGAGACTGTTTCACATTGTCCTGTGGTCATTTATGTATAAAATTGATGATATAAACTTAGATAGAAGCACAAATCTAATATTCAAAGACCAAATCAACAATCCAGGAGTCGTGGCAGACTAAAACATAAATTTAAATGTTAGAGCTATTAAATTCTAATATCAATCCTTTCTCAAACTTAGATTTTATTATACTTACAAACTGTAAGTTTATAAAAGTTTACATTTTTATATTATTTCATTGAAGCCTCACTAAATTCTAAGAGGCTTAAATAAAGATTTTATTATGTGTATTTTGTAGATCACTAAAAACTTGAATTTTATCAGGGTTGAGCCATGTAAGTTTAAGCTCCATATTTCAGTTTAGACTTTTTGTAGGTTTCCTCACTATACCAGTCACCACGATAGATGACACAGAATCACAGAATCTTAGCCAAAAGGCTGAGAAGCGATAGATGCTACAGAATCAAAGATGAACATGACTAGATTTCTAAGATCTGATGAGGAAGACAGATGGTTAAATGATTTCAATCAAATGTAATGAGTGATGTGTGGAAGTTATCTACCTATCAATTGACAGAGCAAGGATTTGAACATATATCTCTATGTATAAGTCCTATGTCATTGCGTAGGCACATGAACTGTATTATATACTGTTTAGCCATCTGCTTTGGTTCAAAGTCTGATCTAATTCATATTCTGAAAAACAAATAGATTCATATGAAAAAAGATATTCTTGCCAAAGTAAGATATCATATTAACAATAAGAGAATATTAAAAAGCTGTTTCTTCGTTGGATTCTTAGTCAGAAAGTCAAGGTAAGGTCACCAACCATCCTGGATTTCCCAGAACTGAGGGGTTTACCAGGACACGGGACTTTCAGTGTTAAAACCCAGAAAGTCTTGGATAAATAAAGGTAGTTGGCCAACTTCAGTCAAGATCAGGAAATCATAAAACCAAGAACCAAGTTTATTATCCCAACAACCAATTTCAGTTAGGCTCAACATCATCATTTCGATCTATTTATCTTTAGGTTGGGTTGGATTATAAAGACCATCAGGAAAGAGGAAGCCGAATAACATTACCCTATATTTGTAGAGCAGTTAAGGTTTATAAAATTTTTTCTCAATCTTTATAAATTATCCCATGTGTGGTTCATGATAAGGAAAAGTATTTTTATCTCCATTTTATAGATAAAGGTACAGACTCAAAGAGATAAGAAATTGTGTCAGGGTCACCAAACTCCTAGAAAAAAAACCTAAAACCCAAGATATAAGGATCCTAGATTACTTCAACTGCTGGCAGTGAAAAGTAATCCAGTTATATATCAGCCTAGCTCACCCAGCCAAAAACACTATTCATGAGTATTAGTATATTAGGATTGTACTTAAAGTGTAAACAATTAACAGAAGAACAAGAAGTATCATAAACTTCAAGTGCAAGTTTATAAGTTCTAGGAACACTTTTAAACCCTGGAAGGCAATTTAACCAAAGAATCTGTGCATACCTAACTTCTCTGAGAATGCTTAACTTTCTAACTGCCTATCTTTATTGCTGTGTTACAATGGTGATAAATACCAACTCTAGGTGGTTCTTTGGAAATCCCAAAGCGCTATACAGATATAATATCTTAGTTATTTTTCAATTTATGTACGTCAGATCGGGATCTCAGCACCTGGAGTCTTATCAATATTAAGCTGAGGTATGAATTACAGTTACTTTTCCTCTCTTGAATGGATGAGTCATATTATTTCTGCTCTCCATGTTTCTGGAGCTAAAATCATGTTTGCCACTCGGTCCAATGCACAATGTGCAATCATTTCTCCAGCATGAGTAGTTCTCCTACCTTCTTATCTGATCTCTAAATCTCCTTTTAGGCAAACAAACACATACACACACTTCTTGGTATTTCCTATTATAAATTCTGACCATAATCAATTCACATTATAAATTTTACCATAAAAAGTTCACAAGAACTGATAGGTTTTTAGAATGATAAAAATAAAATACCTCAAACTGAAACTTTCATACATTCAAATTCATTTAATTTCCTGTTACAACTGAACAGAAGAAGTTTATGGTTAGAAAGGAAACAAAATGTTTTTAAGAACGTTCTCTGTACTCATTGGATTTAGAATCCATCCATATAATTAGTTGCTCAGGACTTGAGAAAAATTATCAAAGACCATATCTCTAAGCAAGATAAGCCATTCTAACTAATTTCTCTCCTCTTGCTAGAGAATATTTTTTCCTCTTATAAAAATATCATAAAATATCTGTGATCATGAAGATCTATGTATCTCATTTTAAAATACCTAATAGCATATTTTTAAAATTAAAAATCAATATATTGTATTGAAAAGTGTACGTAACTGCCTAGAGAGTGATAAAATTCAAGGTTGGGAATGTATTTAAATAACTAATAGCAGTTTGCATTCATTCAGTAAGTGTGACAAAGATGTCAGCTGACTGCAAAAAGAAGCAAACAAAATATGCTCCCTTCTAGAAGATGGTAAGTGTTGCTCAGAGGTATCTTCCCAAGCAGAGAGTACATTTTACAGCATTCATTTACGTAAAGGCATCATCATGTGCCTAGTCACACCACTGAAATACGAGTAGAACGATGTATGTTACTTCTGAGCTTGGATTTCTTTTAAGAAGTACTTATGCCTTCTTCACTCTGTCTCCCTCCACCTTGTTGGACCCTCATGGATGATGGAGTCACAAGATAGAAGAATCCTAAGTCCCTAAAACACTGTGGAAGGCCACCATTAAGCAGTTAACACTCTCAATGGACTATTCCATGACTGACAAAGAAAATTCTATAATGTCAAGTCATTGAAATTTTAAGTCTCATCTTTTAGTAGTTAGCATTACCGTAATTAAATACTATAGGCAAATAAATTTCCATCACTAGTGTCCATTTTTTGTTCTGTACAGAAAAATATATGTTTGGAAAAGCCAGATAAACTCTCGAGTTCTTAGTTTGGTATAGACATAATTAGTTCTCATCTACCCCTTATGTAAATTGCCCGCTGCTACTATCGTTGTAGCTATCTATACTTGTCTTTTAGATTTCAGCTCAAATATTACTTCTTTAGACAAGTCTTCCTCATCTCCCACCTAATTCAATTCTCCTTCTTAGTAGCTACAATGGTACAAGGCATCTATCCTTAGCAGTTGTTACAAATGTAATTTTACATTTAATTTTTGTAATTATATGATTGATGTCTGTTTTCTATACTAGACTACAAGACTTTTAATTTCAAAAATAATGTGTCCTTCATGTCTAGCACACAGTCCACATGAACTAGTCCCTGAATATATATTTGTTAAGTAAATATAATGAATAAATAGTTCAGTGTGGTATTATGATGGATGAAGACCAGAGAATATACAGAACTTGAGGAAAGTACTTTTATGGAACTCAGACATTTCTCTTTTCCTCCAAGTTAATTACTATTCTTTTAGTGTCTTGATGGAGAAAATACTGAATTGGCTACAGAGAAATTGCCACTATAGAAGTCAAATCAACTCATAGTGATAAATTTATTATTTTATTCCCGACAAAGGACCATGTCCATAAACTTATTCACTAAAAGTTTAGGTTTTGCTCTGCTAAGAATCATAATCACTGGTGCCCACATATCACAGTAACATCTGCTGATTTTATGACCTGTAAAATTTCCCCAGGATGTTAATCATTACAACAACATGTGGAAAACCAAAACTTCTCTAAGACCCTATTTTGCTCCATTTTTGGAGTGGTTTCCCTTAACCACTCCTCTGAGGAAGAAGTAGGACTCTCCTGAGAGTGAGACTGAGAGAAGAACTTGAGCATAAATGATTCAGCCTTTCTCTCTCTCTCTCTCTCTCCCCCCCCCCCCCCCATCGACTCTTCCTGCAATGAAGCAGGATGCACTGTGTGTTTCCTGCTTCCAAAAGTAAACACAACAGAATCAGTGCCTGGGTCAGCAATCCAGAGACGCGTTTAGCTCATGTTGCTTCTTCCAGTTAAGAAAATTTCGTAGTTCTGAGGCAGGAATTCTGGGTAACCACATGCTATTCCTTAGGCTGGGGTACCTCTTTTCCTAATTCATCTAGTTAGCTCTTAGTATTTTTCAGTTCTGAGTTCAGTTATTTCTTACAGAAGCCTTCCTAACACCCTCCTAATTCAATTTCTGGCCAGACTTCTGCCTCAGTGTATACATTATCTCTTGCTGTATAGCAAATTACCTAAAAACTTACTTCAAAACAACAAACATTTATTATCTCACACAGTTTTTTGGAGTCAGGAATCTGAGATTGACCTTACCAGTGGTTCTGGCTCAAGGTCTCCCATGAGGTTATAGTGAAGATGTTGGTCAGGCCTATAGTCACCTGAAGGCTTGACATGAACTGGAGGGTGTCAGGAGCTCAGCAGAGCTGGAGAGAGGGCTGAGCTGTCAAGTGCTGGAGTAGCCAATTAATGTAACAAGCCAAAAAGGAAAGCATTAAGCCCCCAATCACTTATTGAGATGGTAGGAGCAAGAGGCTAAAATCAGAGAAAGCACCGACGCCCCTTGTTCCACTCCCCCCACAGACTGGTCCTCTAGTCAAGGATCAATACAAAAGTGGGGGCTGTCTCACTGTCGAGGGAGCCTCAAACCAAGGCTCTGGCCGTTTTATGAACCCTGAGATTAGAAGAAGAGAGATGGCGGAGGGACAGGAGTAAGAAAGCACTGAACAATTAAGTCAGAATAAAGTATCTTCAAGGTTTCCTCCCCCTCCTCCTCCCAATAAGGAGGCCTCAGCAGACATACGTGAAGACCTCCGCCAAGGCCTTAGACGAAGAGACCTTAGAAAGAAGGTGCCCTCGGTCTGTGACTGCAGCTCCCATCGGAGACTGCAACACCTGGGCAGTGCACCAGGCCTGGCGTGGCTAGGTCAGCTCTCCCCTACGAGGCCTGCCAGGTAAGGCCTTTGTAACTGCCTTCGTCAGGCCTGAGAAATCACACACAGCCTTTCAACCAGGTGCCAGGCTCCTCAAAGTCTCTGCTTCCAAGCTGGCTCCCTCACATAGCTGTTGGCAAGAAGCCCCAGTTCCTTACCTTGTGAACCTCTCCATAGGCGATTGAGTGTCCTCAGGACATGGCAGGTGCCTTCCCAAAGTGAGAGATCTAAGAGAAGAACAATGAATGTCTTTTATGACTGAGTGTCAAAAGTCATACATCATCCCTGCTGCCATAGTTGCCTTGTTATGAGCAACTCAGTGAAACCACCCATACCCAAGGCAAGGGAATGTGATTCTGCTCTTTGAGGGAGACATGGCAAAGAACCTGAGTATCTATTTTAAAACAACAATACTTGGGTAAATCATCTTAAGGTTTAGATTCAGAACAAGGTGAGGGGAATTCTGCTCCCGGTCATAACAAGTAAGACATATAGCTTAGGTGTGACTTTGACCTTCATTTGTCCAAGTCTGGTTTCACACCTAGAATAGGGAAGAAGATATAATTGAATATTGTCCTTAAGTCCAATAAGCCTGTTTAAGATATAAATTTTTTAACTATTTACTGATTGCATTTCATCTGTAAATTCACAAATCTATCAGCTCAATGGCAGAAAAAAATCAAATTATGTATGCATTAACTTGATTGATTGATTACTTAAGATTATGGCAGATCTAGAAGTTTGTTACAATGATCTTAAATGAGATTATTTTCTTTAAAACAACCAATATGAAATACCCACTATGGATAACAATAATTCTAACAAAGAAAGGCAACAATTGGAAATATCAACCTAAGAAAATGCACTGAACATCAGCATCTTTTCGACCATGATTTCCCATTAAGACCAAAAAAAGCGAAATGTTACAATTTACTCTTCTCAGTAGAATGTTAGCAAACAAGTGAACTGAGGTTAATTTATGAATTACTGACGGAAGGACGATAGCTAACAGTCTTAGAGGGTCTGGAGTTTTGTTTTGTTTAATGTTAGGAAATGCTGGGGAACTATCAGTTCCTCTCTACTTTCAACTATTGTTGCAGTGTATTTACTAGAACAAAAATTCAGTTTATAAACTCTTCTAAGGAAATAAAAGTAACTTCACATTGGTGGTGACATTCCTTTTTGCATGGGATTTCCTGAACAACGTTATGCAACACATTGTTACTTGAGATCTTCTTCCTGTAGTTTTAAGTAACTAATCCAAACCGAGTGCACTAAATCCCCTGCAGACTCAGGGAAAAGAAATGGCCATGGACATCTCAACATCATTCTTCCAACATGCTGCTTTTTCCTTTAACTCTGTTGTTTATTGTTCGAGAAATCATTTTTCTCTGTTTCTTTTAGTTGTATAAAATTTAGAAATGCTGGAAACTGAAACCAATTCTCACGTAAGAAACGCCACCGCTGTTGGGCTTTGCGGTTACTTCTGCAGATCATCTCTGTGTTTGCACATCTAAGTTTCATCAAAGAAGGACTGTGGTCCAACTCGTTCATCACTGTCTCTTCAGCATCGTGCCCTATGGTTGACTGATGGGAGTAACTAATTGTGGAAAACATCAGTGAATCTTGCTCTTTAGGACTAAATGATCGAACCTGCCATGAAAAGAGAAAGAGGGGTCTTTCCTATGAACCCCACCTTGCAGATGGGAGGCATTTCCTCAGACTGAGCTCTGGGGGAAACAACAAAAACCAACGAACAAAAAATACCTGTACCTTTAAACTCTTTAAACTTTCAAGACTATTTTAATAATTATCTAATTAATACTGCAAAGCTTTTTGAAAATGGAAAGTTCTGGGTACATACTGAATTTTAAAATTTAAAGTAATGAAAAATGTGTATGTATTCAGATACTTGGTGAGTGCTAGGGGCAACAGTGATGAACAAAACAGATCTAAATCCTAAGAACTAGAACTCTAGCAATGAAAAGAGATATAAACAATTAATTACACAGTAATTTATTTAATTATAATTGTGATGGATGAACATGGGAGAGCAGAGTGACTATGACAATGTACAACAAGAAGATCTGATCTGGTGGAGAGAGTCAGAAAATAGTTCCTTAATGAAATGATATTTGAGCTGAGTTCTAAGAGATAAATAGGAATTAATGTTGGGCAGGAGGGTCCTGAGAATAGAAGAGGATGTGAAAAAAGACCATGTGAGGGGAAAGCGTATTGATGACCTACAATGATGCTATTAAAGGGGAAAGCAAACTGAACAGATTTGCTTTCTTAAAAGATTATTCTGGTCCTGTTCTAAAGAGATGAGAACAATGTCCCCTGTTCTTAATACATACAATGAAATCCTTTTAAAAAATTGCCCATTGGACAATGACACAAGGACTCTGAAAGTAAGCCAGAAGAGTGACAACAGCACTGAGTAGCGGGAAGAAAGGCAGACCGCTAGGAACCTTGGGGCACGAGCAATGACTGCACGGTGAAACATCTACGCTCTCAGACTGTACAGGAGAAGTCTAAAACCCAGAGCCATCAACAGGCACAGGCAAGACAAAACCAACCAAACAGGAAGAAAAACTTGTCCTTCTGAACAAGGACTGGGAAAAATAGAGCCCCAGCCCCTGCTTCACACCAGGCCCTGGCAGAAGTCCGATCCACCAGCAGCGGGGACAGCAGAGAGGTCTAACCATCCCAGCTTGCAATGGCAGTCCTGTCACGGGCAGGGCAGCCTCAACAGAAGCACATTTCCCCCTGCCCTCCATCCAGAATCACAGAAGGGCCAGGCCCAGTGGCTTCCACTCTCCTTTCCTATTGCAGGAGGTGGCCCAGTGACACCAGGTCACCCAGGGAAGTGCCTTCCATATCTGTAGATGATTGGGAGGAATTTAGAAGGAACCTGTATCAGTTTACTATAACCATGTACCAGGACGGGATGGCTTAAACAATCTGTTTCTCACAGTGCTAGAGGCTGAAAATCCAAGGTCAAGGTGCTGGCAAGGTTCTATGGAGGACACATTACTGGTTCTTTGGCATCAGATGCAGGGGAAGGGATGGGTATGGTTACAGAGGTGACAGAAGCAGGCACTGTGATGGCACAATCTAGTATTGGGATTGTGCTTACACAAGGCTACACATGTGATAAAATTGCATAGAATGACATAGATACACAAACACAAGTGCATGAATAACTAGTGAAATCTGAATGAACTCAACGTCAACTTTTTGTTTTTTATATTGCACTAAAATTGTGTAAGTTGATAGCACTGGGGGAGACTGAGGGATGGGTGCATAGAATTTCCCTGTACATTTCTTTATAAGATCATATGAATCTATAATTACTTCAAAGCAGAAAGTTAAAAAAAAATGACACCTGACTTCTATTTGAAAGTTGGACCAAAAAGGGCAAGAACAAATGGGGGAGACCAGCAGTGGGTAGTTGGGGAGGGATGATGATAACTGGGACCAATATGATGGCAGTATAGAAGGAGTAGATGAATGGATTAAATACTTAGGAAGTATCAGCATAATATCAATGAGATGAATTAATTATTTGGATGTGGAGTGACAGAGAAGAAGGAAACACTGAAGATTCTGACTTAGAAAACTTGTGTAACCATCTGTTGAGATAGAAAAAGTACTGAAAGAAAACTCATTCACTGTGGGTGAAGATAACAAACACTGTTTTGGATATGTTCATTTTGAAATACCTAGAAAGTACTCGTGGAAATGTTATGAGTTGAATGTATGGGCCAGTGTTCAGAAGGTAGGGTTAAAACATATAAGCCCAAATTGTTGGTGGAAAGCTGACTACGGTTGTGACTATCCTAGATTGCCTAGGAAAAGAAAACGGGAGTGATGAGTGAAGAAGATCTAGGGCAAATCCACGTGCCCAATGTCTTATCCATTATACAATACTACTTTTATAAGTAAATAATGTTACATTTCAGTGCTCTTGACACTACACTGTTTAAGTTTAAGGAAGTCTGAGAAAGGAGGGTGGAATTGCAAAAGAAAAGGAGAAAAAAGAGGTTAGTAGACTAGGATATCAGAATACGTCAATTTAAGTCAGACTGAACTCAGAAAATGTAATGTCTGTGATGATTGCATTATTCTTCAAATCAAGTAGAATTTGAGGAGCATTAAGGAAGGAAAAGGAAAATATTTCTCAGATGGAAAGGAATTGCCCATTTTCTTTAATTTTACTATAAGGTAGCTTAGCAAAGAGGCTTTCCATGACTGAACTTGAACGTCCTGCATTGTATTACACCCAGAAGAATGCTGCAAGTAGACAGGGAAATGTCTGTGCTGCATCTCAAGGTTAGTCTGAACCTTTTAAGTAGCACTGCACTGGCTCTTTCAGTTTCCAGATCCTTCAATACATTCCTACTTAAGAAAAACAATAGAAAACAGGACCTTATTTGTCTATAATCTTTTCCTGGAAGGGTCCTAAGTATTCTGTAAACTTCATTCTATAAACAAGATAAATATATAAAAACTCATATATAGAAACATGCTTATAAATATATGCCAGTTCTGCAGAGAACTTAAAATATACCAGGCCATACCCAGCTATTTTTAATCAGTCTTCCCATTAGACTCTATTATACAGGCATCACCATCACTATCATCATCACCACCATAAATGTTTCCATATCTTGAGTATTTACTATGTCCCAATGTTCCAGGTACTATGCTATGTTTTTTATATGACATTTGATTTAATCATCAAAGATATGCTAGGTATAGTAAATATTTTTATCTGTATTTTACAAATAATGAAATGAAGACTTGATGATTTGAAGTAGCTTGCTCAAGTTCCTAGAACTAATTAAATAGCAAAATAACGATCCAAATCTACATGCCCAGTGTCTTAACCATTACACAATACTGCTTTTACAAGTAAATAATGTTACATTTCAGGCTCTTGACATGACACATATTATTATAATTTTGAAGGGAAGATAATCATAAGATGTGTCAACTGTGTACAGAGATAGGACACATCTCAAGTCTGTTGATATTCACCACTTCTTCAGAGAACATATTGATTGTGGAAATAAAACCTCTCACAGATGTGGCTAAAAACAAAGATGTGACCTAGAGGATATGGTCCAGACCTGGAGTTCCCATTTTTTCAAAAGGAGGGAGGGGGAGCCAAGAGCCAGGGTGATGATCAACAGAGCTTAGCAGAGACCCTTCATCTACTTGCAAGAATTCCCACAAAGAGAACTGGAAGTCTTGCCTAAGTTGGCCTCTGGTTTTTCTTAGACAGTGTTGCCCTTTATGTCACTGGAACGTGGGCATCTCTGTTTCAAATGGAATAAGTCACATCCACAGCAGCAATGGCACATTTTCGAGTAAGCAAGATCGTGGTTGTGTTTACACAGAGCAGTTCTACTTAGTATTTAGAATCATGTAAACATAATCCTTCCCCATCCTCATTCTGACCACACCAGGTGAAAAACCACTAATTTTAAGTCCTTGAGAAAGTATTTCCTTAAAGTTTTATTTTTATTGCAGATAATGACTTTGAAATAAAAAAGCCATACTATACATCAAACCTCATACCTGTCTCCCTTATTATGACAGCAAATCATATTTCAAACTAAACAATGATAACTAACATTTTTATGTCAGACTCTAAACATGCAAATAGAAACTCTTTGAATTATTTATGATAGAGGGTGGTTAATGCAGGGGATTGGTTACGTAGGCAATGAAGGGCTGAGGCTATGCAGAGATCAACAACAGAAGGTTGCCACTCGCACCCCTAGACTGGAGGTTCAACATGAGATTATGTTATGTGAATCCTAGACCCAGACTCACACTGTGGAACCTGGAACCTAGTAAACCTGATTTTAAAAAACAAAAACAAAAACAAAAACAAAAAACAAACCTCGAGTCACAGAGCTACACGACAAAATGCTCCACTGGTGAAATGGGAATGGGAGGAGTATCCTGACTTTTCCTTTGTTTGCACTCAAATATTCTGTGGGGGCCTCCCCTTGGCCAGTCCCAGGAAGAAGCCAGCAGTCGCCGCAGCCTGAGAATCGCCACCTGTAGGGGTCAGCTTCCCCATGACACCAGAGCCAACTGAGGAAGAAGGGTCTGAAGCCAACACGCCCAGGGCAGGCACAAGCCAGGGCAGCAAACACTATTAGACCAACCACGGTGTCCCAGGTCATGGTCCATGTGATCAGACACTAAGTCAGAGGATTCAGAAGTATGAGTTTGGATAGATTTTGGTCAGTGTAAAGCAAGAGATATAAGTAACTTTAGAAAAAGATCAGTAGTGCAGCCACAGTATTTTATGAAGTAACTTTTGTAACTCTAACTTCAGGACTTGGGAATACAATATATTAATAAAGAAATAAAGAGTAAATAAGTAAACAGTAAATAATAAAGAGTAAATAAGACAGAGTAAACCAGCTTGCTACTCTGTGGATAGTGAAGGCTTTGGGGGATATTTATTTTGTTACCCTCTAATTTAAATTATAAATTTCCCTGGAGATGATTGTAACCTCAACATTCAATTTATTGATCTTTAAGCTCATGTTCAAAGATACACTACATCAAAACTGCATCCGTGGCTTATGTGCACAAAGGCAGTGATGAGGAGTGGAAGGAAGGCATTGATGACTAACAACATAGTCCTTCTGTTGCATCTCTCTGTTATTCCAAAGGGAAAGCTAACAGAACCACGTATCTCTCATTCCCTGTGTACCCATAAGCCTCGCTGGCACAATTTTATCACTTCCTTCTCTTTTTGGTCTGTCTTTGATGTTTATTGCAATGATTCTACTCCTATAAATATATTTTGGTACTCTGTAAGTATATATTCTTTCGACGAATTTATCATTTTGCTAAAATGGGATCATTTGTGCTGTATCACTTTATAACCTCAATTTTTACTTAACAATGTGTTTTGGATATCCTTCCATGATAATATTATAGAGATATAGATATGTATGTATAATAATAAAATAAATGTATATATGTAAATATATGTCATCTTAAGTTTTAAAGACTGCATATCTTGCCATTGTTTCAGTATGCCATCATTTCATAAAAATCACTGTTCATAAGTTGGATTGTAATTTTTCAATATTTTTACAACAATGTCATGAGCATCTTTAATCCTGTATGTTTATTCATTCATGAAATTTCTGCTGAAAATAAATTCCCAAAAATATCATTGCTAAGTCAAAAGGGTTTTATTAGTCAGTTTAGTCTACATTTTTATACAGTAACAAACAACTCAAAGGATGCCAATGGCTTACAACAGTTTATCTCTTGCTCACACAGGTTGAGGATAGCCTCTCTCTGGGATCTTATAGGGGAAAAAAGATTGACAACTATGAGCTGATTCAGAAAAATTCTGGTGAGAAAGATTTCATATCAGGAATATTTCATTTCATACTCACAAATCACTGTCCAGAGCCACCATGACCTCAAGGGAACAGAAAAGCAAAATCTTTAAGAGAAAAGAGCCCTAAAATATAGGAAAAGAAGCAAGTACTTTTTTTTTTTTTTGCTTTTTGGTATGTGGGTAGCTCCCTGACTGGGAATCGAACTCAGGCCGCAGCATTGACAGTGCCAGCGCCAAAGCCTTAAGCCACTACACCACCAGGGAACTCCCCAAGAAGCAAATACTTTGAGTGATACAACTAGTGCCCATGATAATGCATATTGCTATGATCACTACTGTTACTGTAAAAAAAAAAAAAAAGGACAAGATTAAATGTTGCCATAGACAGAAAACAGAGATTCTGAAATAGAGAAAGATTATCAGATATCCCAATCATTTCTTAGCAGATAATTTAAGACCACATAAGAGAAGTAATATAAATAAAAGGCCTTGTACATATAACTAACGCAGGATAATCATGCCCATTTCCACTTGGCAAACAACTCTGCCAAAACATGACCACCACATGTCCCCAGTTCTAATGGTTAAATGACCACAAGCCATAGTTGCAACCTCTAAATTGTCATTGGCTTCTTGCCCACATTTGTTCACAAGAGATTTAATTGTATGCAACAGAATTTAACCATGAAATAAGAGACTTTGTATTAAACAAACCAAACTAACAATCTATTGATATATTTGGATTTATAGCTTCAAGTCACCTTCTTCCTCTTGAAAGAATATGGAGATGACATCAGAGTAAATGAAGTGAGATTATTAAGACCATTGGCAATTGATAGCCACAGCTAAATGAATGCAGAGACATCTGGTCAGTGGGTTTAAAATTAAACCCGCTCTGGGGAAAGCACTTTTCCTATTTATTTTTAAAAGGAAAACACAGAAAAAACAAGAATGAAAATACGGGAGGCCTGGGGGTGTAGAAGTATATCAGCAACTAGGTTTTTAATCTTGAGTTGCCATAGTTGTAGCTGAGAATAGAAAGTGAATAAATTTTGATGAACAGTAGACTACACACTTTCACAATAAAATAACCAAGGGGAAAGTTCTCCTCAAGCCTATGAAGCTTTATACTGAGAAAATAAAGTTCTTAACCCTGGGCTCCAAGGGAGGGTGGGGAATGGCTTGTATAGCAGGAGGCATAAGGAAGCTGCCTGTATAATCTCCCTGGTTGTATTTGAGATTATAACATCATCTTTCATTAAATGCTTGAATCTAAGCATAAAACTAAAAAATGCTTATCCAAAAACCAGTGTATGGATGATATACTCAGAGAAATCCTTTTTATTGATTGATTGTTTACTCATAAACCATATCTAAACCCTTTGAGGGCAGATGAACACACAGCTCCCAAATCATTCTCCGAGCAGTCACTTCCAAGAGCCTTGCTTGCAAAGCAGGGAGGTTTGGGAAGCCTAATCCCGCTCCCCGACCTCCTATGGGTTCCACTACTCAAGGACAAACCCGAGGTTCTAAATGAGGAATCAAACTGCACCATCAATCATGCTTTCTTGTAAGGTTCGAGTGGAAAATAGAATAGGAGCTCTACCTCCCACACCAAATACAACTTGCTCCCCAGTTGTAGCCACAGATGTCTGAGATTCTGAGGTGCCCTGACCTTCCAATCAGAAGGGGTTAAGACAAGTTAGGCCCTATCCCACGGTGCTTTGCTTGAGAGCATGTGGTGTGGGGGAGGGGGTTAAGGCAAGAGAGGAAAAGACAACAGTAAAATTAGAAAGGAAGCTGAGATGAGAAAAAGGGAGAAAAAGCTTTCCATTCCTGAATGATGGTGGGGACAGAGAGGAAGACCAGAATTTTACCCAGTACAGTTCCTCAGAGATTGGAGAGGGAGTGTCCTCATGAACATAGGGAATAGGATTTTCCAAAGTAAAAGTTCCAATACTCAGAACCACTTCATTCTTGAAAGAGGGAAGACACTGTTGTAGAAAAATATTCAGTGAGAATTAGTAGCATCACTTGTGGAAAAGTTATTTATATTACAGTACTATATATTAATGGCACCAGATCACACTTTCATTTCCATATCAAGATCCAAAGAGAAAATGTTTTCACAAATGCAGAAAATTAGAATTCCAGCCCTCCCCTTCAGACCACGTCAAATAGGGTGTTGAAAGCTCTTTGAGAGAAGCACGGACTGAAAATCTGAAAACATAATTTGAAGAAGGGAGTA
This sequence comes from Lyroderma lyra, assembly GCA_004026885.1. Lineage (NCBI taxonomy): Eukaryota > Metazoa > Chordata > Mammalia > Chiroptera > Megadermatidae > Lyroderma > Lyroderma lyra. The sequence goes on from PVJL010000033.1 coordinate 349,111, forward strand.
GTAACTGAGTTATTTACTATGTCTAATTGCAATTAAAATAAAGTATTTAGAGAGGTAAAAGCAACAGCCTAAGTTTCCTGAGGACTAGCCACATTGCACAGCTGTTGGTTCTTTGACATTTTTATTAGGACACCCATAAAATATCGTTAACCTCGGTATGAAAACTTTGGGCAGAACCAGCTAAGAAAACAAAAAGTTACTACCATAGCATTATCCAAGCTGATGCTTCCAATGTACAAGTTGTCACTAGAGGTTGGAATAAGTTGGAGATGGGGCCCAACACTAAGTGTGTCCCTCCTAAAATGCAAACTTGCTCCAGGCTTGAGTAAAGCCACAGTGAACAGTTAAAAGTTCCTGCTAACACCACTGAACCATTTTCTTGGTTGTTATTATTCTTAAAATCCAACTCAGTGATGCTATGGGTCTATTTGGAGGTATATTGGGAAATTCCTTTGCACCAAACTCACCATCTGTTCTTATGCCATCTGATACTTGCTAAAACTATTAGATGAACAATCAGTACATCTTGACATGAATTTATTGAATGTTATGAATATCCATTACTGTGTCAGGTCTTTTGGTAAACAGGATGAGATATAAGGAATATCACTGCTCATAACAAGCACCTGTAGAAGAAAAGACCTCTCATGGTATCAGATTTTTAAAGAAAATTTAAGTATTATTTAGGCAGATGGATCAAAACTGTGGAAATGAGAAATGGTGAATCAGTTTCTCAGATGCCAATCAAAGCACTCTGTAGAGAGTCATTTAAAAATCCATGTGTTATTACTGAGTACTCATGAGTTCTTGTATCATGGGTAAATCTGTAGACTATTACAAAAGGACAATTTCTCACCATTTATATGATCAATTTTCACATATAGTTAAACAGAGATGAAGACAGGAAGTTCTGATAGAATGCAGTGTCTCCGAACGCTTGTTTATCTTAGTTCCTGGAGAAGGGCAAACCTATATAATCCAAATCAAAACAGAACTTTCACAAACCCTAACATCCAAGAGGCAAACAACAGAAGAGACAAAGCCACATAGAAAATTTTGAGTATACCTAGAAAAATGTAATTGGACAGCACTCATAAAGGGAGAATGCTCACTCTTAAAAACTCCATTCTAGAGTAATTCTATAAAATAATCAATGTAGTATATGTAGTTTTTGATAACCTGAACTCTGAAATCAGACTGCTGGTAAGCTCTGCATCCTACTATTTGTATAATCTTAAGCTAATATATATTTTTTTGATTCTCTTCTCCCTAAAATGGAAATAAACAACATCAAATAAAATGATTGGCAATATAGATTAAAAGAGAGAATCCATGGCCTACTTGTAGAAGTATAACAGAACTTGGAAGTTGAATGAAATGATGATACAACTTCTTCTTATCTAGTTTACTGACCGATCAATGGAAGGAACCACTTCAGGACCAAATATTATACATGTGTCTATAGACCATTCTATAGATGCTTTAGAAATAAATGATGTATTTACACAATTATATGCAATATAGGTGACAAAAATACAATAAATTCAGTGAAAATGTTAAGAAACCAAGTTACATGCATTTTATTTTTTCCAACTAATTAATTAACACCCTAGGATAGATGCAGGTTTTTGCCTTTTATTAAAATGTGGTTAATTTTACTTACACAGTAATTTGAAAAAGAATACAGTCATTGAAACTCTCTAGATAGGATACCTGATCCCAAGAGTTACTGTGGTAGACTAAAAAAATGGCTTCTCAAAGATATTCGTATTCACTTCCTAATCTCTGGAACCTATGATAGTATGTGACAAACTGAATATTACCTTATATGGCAAAAGATGTGATTAAATTAAAGATATTGAGATAAGGTATTTATTTATCCTGGATTACCCAAATGTGCCTAAATGCATACGGGGAAGAAGGCAACAGGAAGACGCAGGGGAGACTGGAGTGATACAAACACCAGTGAAGACATGCTGAGCACCCATCAGAAGTTGGAAGAGGCAGGTCAGGCACTTCCCCAGAGAATCTGTAGTGGGTGTGGCCTTGACAGCACCCTGATATCAAACTTCTGGCCTCCAGAACTAGGAGAGGATAGATTCCGTCACGCCAAATCGAATGAAGATTGTGGTAATCTGTTACTTTAACCCTAGGCAACTAATAAACACACACGGTCTACCCTGTATACAATAATCTTGTATAACGCCCAGTTTAGGCTTTGAAATCACAGAATGGGGTTCAAATCCTGGCCCATCCATTTGATAGTCATGTGACTTTGGACAAGTTGCTGAGACACCTGAACCTTAGAGTCTTCTCTATAAAATGAGATTATTAAATTCCCTTTATTAAGTTCGATTGTGGGTGTAAAGCATTACGCACTCGGTCAATCTAGATTCTTGTTCTTGTTATAAGCTAAATAAACACAAGTCTAGTCATCCACCCAAGCATCTAGTGGTAAAAGCTGGTACTCACTGGAAGACTTTAGACATGCTCTGAAGGAATCTATATGGCTGATGTATTAATGTCCAAGACCAGCCTGTTGGAAGAGCTGAGGTCACAGAATTATCCAAAATGCAAGATGGGTTAGAAATCAGACGTCACAGGACATAAAATTAGTGTCCAGCTCTGCTGCCTTCTTGGAGACCCAGCAAGACCATCTCAAAATGAGACAGTGGCTTTTGAGCATAACTGGCTACTTGAGACAAACTTATCTCTTGTTTATGGAATGAATCACCCTTTGAGACTAGTTGATCTTTTAATCCATAAGCATGAATCATAAGTCTTTTGTAACAACAGTGAAATCAAGAAAAGAATAAAACCCAAGAAGTTCTCAAACACACACAAAAGTGTTCCATCTTAATAATAGCAATTTTAAAAACCACCAATCTTAATTTGAAAATATCCATTTCCCTATTGGAAAGAAAAATGTTACCAATCAGATTGTAACACAAATACATCTTTGGAAATTTCCCTAATATCTTCCCTTTCTCTGTTGTAAATCTCTGTTTTCTCAGAATGATCTCTCTTTAACTAAAATCTAAACTTTTGTTAGCTAATACAATGAGGTTATAGAATGCACAGTTCAAACTCCAGATGCATGCTGCTCTCTAAACCATAAAATCCTGTAAAGAATGAGTATCTCTTACGAGAATGTAGCAGTATGTTTTATGTGCGATAACACAATTGCCAGGGCAAAGGATTTAGCTAGCTGCTATTACCACTTCCTTCACTTCCTTCCCACTTCTTGTCTGCTCTCACTTCCCCTTTTCCTTAGCATCTCTAATGCCTATTTTCCCTCACTGGTGCCCAGGATAAAGGCCAGTGTGTGAGGATGACCACAGTCAACTGTGGCAGGGACGCAAAACTCTTCCTTTATTGGAGCACTCAAATCATTCTCAGAAAGATGATTTCAAACCTTGCCACAGGAGCCCTGCCCCATACAGATTTTTCTCTTAATAATTAAGTGAATTGTAAAAAAGAAAAAAAGGTTTTCGTTCTGGATTATATAGTATCTGCATCACTGAGAATTTAGTTCTTTTGGGTAGGTGTGTATTTTTTTGTAATTTGTCAAAAATCACAAAGATCAATGAAGAACACCAAGAAGGAAAGTAAACAAGGACCCAGAATTTTGGAAAGAGGCCCAACATTTTAAAGACAAATAAGAATCATAACAAGAGAAGGCATTTTATAATATGAAATATGACAGATTTTAATTATGTCTTTTATTACCATAAGGAATCTAATAAGAATTGTTCGACGAAACTACCTTGTAGGTTTCTTAAATTAATTTCACACCTATACAGTATCTTTAGACTTTAAAAAGCACAATTAGCTATATACAAAGGTGATCTGGAAAAAAATCCAGCTGTAACTGCCTCTATGTTTCATATTCCATGGCTGGATACTTTCTGGAAAGCCCCTGTGTATATAGAAATTAAGAAATTATAGCACCTCCTAGATATTTATCATAATATCAGTAAATCACCTGTACATATATCTCAAAATAAGAGATGAACTATGTTATCACACCCATCAGAGGCAAATCAATCTACTATGAGTAAGCAAGACTACTTTGCTTAACAGATAAGCTGTAACAGTCCGTCTTTACGAAGCTGGGACCTGACACCATGGCTCTCACTTCCTTACCTCCTCGCCTCTCATCGCCCATCGTTTTCCTCTTCACTCACTCCGCTCATTTCACTCCAGGTGTGTCGGCTCCTTGGTGACTCATCCAACACGCTACACACTACTATTAGACGCTGCTGTACTTCTTTCCCCTTCTTTCAGGTCTTGACCTAAATATTGTCTTCTTTACGCCCTAATCATCCTGTGTAAAGTAGCAGTACACCTTCTTAATAGTTGCCACTCCCTGTTCTCTGCTTGATTTATCCCTTTGACCCCGATGGTCTGTAAATTCAGTAATATTACCAATTTTTGTCTGTTTTGTTTACTATTATGTCCTCAGTGCTCAAAACAACTTTGGCCCATGGAAGACATCAAAAAATATCTTTTGAATGAAGCAGGTTGCCTAGTTGCAGTTCTGAGTTCAAGTGTTATTATAAAACATGTAGGTGCAGTCTGATATTCAAGGAGGTTTCAAAGAATGCAGATCAGAGTACACAGCAGGTTCATGAAAGCAGAGCTGTGACTAGGAACAAATTCCAGGAACCTGTGCTATTCCAATAGAGACAGAGGTCAGGTGAATTAGCAGCAACTCCAGAGGAGGCCAGGTCTAGTGGTCTAAATATAACATACCTGCACTATATTCCAGCAGGCCAGCAGCCTTCACATCTTTTAATGGAGATAGCACAACAGCCTTCACATCTACATGGCATTGAAGAGGCCAGAAAAAGTTATTGACCAAACTCAAAGTTTGGCTAAATTGTGGCTCCAAAATAAGGTAAGACTTGGATTAAAATAGCAAAGTCAAATAAGAATTTCTTCTATTGTCAATATGTAATTTTGCTAATGTCCATTCTTTATTAATCTTTTATTAACATACTAGGTGCAAATGGTTATTTGGATTATTATTTTCAAGTTTTATTAAATAATAAATTATTTTCAAATATTTGTTAAATACAGAGCAATAGATTTTCATAACTGCAGCTCACAACATCTCCCAAACATTATGCTCTCCAGAGAAAATCGGGTACAAAGCCAAGAATGTCATATAGAGAAACCTTCTGACTTGCTCACTGAGGTCTAAAACTTTAAAATCAAGCTACATGAAATTCTGTATGCACAATGCTACTTTACTTCTTTTAAGTTGTTTTAATCTACAAGTATTTATTGCACCACTTTAAATCACCTCTGAGTATTAAAGGCATCAGCTACATAACCCAAAAACTACTTGAAGGTGAACTCCAGCAGGGCAGATGCCCCTATTCTATTCATTTTTGTAAACTTTTAAGATAAAGTCTACTAACCAGCTTGATTGAAGAGGCCCTGAATGGAGGTTGGTGGTTTCCAGGAAAGGCCTCTAAGTAACCTCGAAATGTGATATTTGCTCTGTCATTTCCCACATTTCCATGTCCTTAAGCTTTATGGTTCAAAACCCCGATTTTGTCAGTATAATGGGAGGTGCATCTCTTAACCACTGTCTTAGATGAACCAGGCTCACGAGAGATAAATGTACTAAATTGGGGTGCTTAAGTATTAATTCATTTAAGTATTAAAGTAATCATGGATACAGATAACCAGGTTAGCATGACCAGTGTATTTGTTTTCTCTGGGCAAAATGGAAAATCAGGTAAGAAGCTAAATTCTAATGAGAGAGTCGCTTTGAATGCACAAAAGTTAGTTGTATAATTCAAACATGTTGTGGGTAGTGGTTACTCTACAAGTAGGGACTGAGTAGTTTTGAGAGTTTATTTATTAGCCTTTGGATAATAGAACCCTGGGTAGAATCCACATCTGTTTGTCTCCAAAGACTCTGCTCTATTTTAATGAGTGTGACACTATATTTGATGCCAAGAGAGATAAAAGAGAAGTATGTTACCTCATAGTGCTTGTAATCTCACTAGGAAGCCAACTCTAACATTTATTGTACGGTTGCAAAATAATATAAGGCACATGTAATTGATGCCAAAGGCCCAGATGGTAATGATAGGAAGAGAAAGTACAATAAAATCCAGGAGATCCAAGGAAATGTTTCAAAAAGGAGGCAGACGGTATTTAAATCAGAGCATTAAAGGAGAAAACTCTGATTAGATATCTGACTATCAAACTCCTTTACCTTTGGTCATATTTGAGTTCACAGCCGCTCATAACAAGTCAGAACAGGAATAAGTTTGGTACTGCAAATTCTTGTTGTAGTGTAAATATGCTTTCACAAGGCTCATCTGTATACAGTAAACATAAGTAAAAATGATATGGTGGGATATTATGGTCTTCCCAAAAGCATATCATCAATCATCTCTAATGATTAATAATTAGTAGTCAGCTTGAACTGTTTTGTATTCTGCTTATCAATCACAAACACAGCTGGGAAGCAAAAGGTATGTAGGATTTTTCATCACAGTGAAGTTATCTTAAAGCAGAGGGTCTCCACCTGGGAGATTTTACCCTCCACAGGATGCCTGGCGATGTCCAGAAATATCTTGGATAGTTTGCATGGGGTGACAGGAAATGCCACTGGCAAATAGTGTGTGGAGTCCAGGAATGCCGACAAGTATCTATCCTACAAAGCACAGCACGGACTCCCAATAACAAATAATAATTTGTTATAAAATGTTGGGGTTAAGAAAACCAGATGGAGGCTGAGGGAATATTCTCTTATATGTTACCAGTATCCAAGCATAACACACATTAAAGGCCCAGGTCCAGTTTCCTCTGGTTCTCCCTATCACCCTATGCCTGACTTGAACCAAGATTTGTATGCTAGGATTTAACTGGGTAGGAAGAAGTGTGTGTGTGTGTGTGTGTGTGTGTGTGTGTGTGTGTGAAGTCAAATTTCATTTTGGCCCTCTGGCCACTCAATGGAATTATTATGAAGTTGTTGAGGTTTTTAAGAAAAAGTTCTGCATAGAATGCATTCTTTTCTTGTTATTAGCATTCAATATAAAAATAAACATAAAATGCTTAGATTGGCCAAAGATACACATTTTTCTGCCAATCAGAAAAAGAAAAAAGGAAATGTTTGGTAATAAAAATAATATTGTAAGAGAAGGAAGAATGTTCCAATTACGACTACTGAAATGTGTATATCTAAAGAAAAATGCCTAATGTTTATATTGTGTCTTAAGCTTTTCACCACACGTTCGCACCTGTGGTTTTCACTGTATCCTTACTGAGATGGACAGGAAAGAGTTGTAGTCCCATTTTAAGATGAGAAAAGACCAAAGCCAAGAGATCTGTGTAGCACCTCCAAGGGCACAAGTCTTTCCCTTATTCTCTTATTGAACCATAGCTGAAGTTATTTAGGGACAGGATCTCAGAATACAACAAGATGTAATAAGAAAAAGTCCAAAGGGGAGTAAATCACAAGATGGATAAAAACATTTGAATTCACAGGAACCAAAAGGAATTCAACTCATAAGAGGAAACCAATGGCCATAATTTCTCTCAGGAAATAATAAAAAGAGAGCAATAGAGTTAGTGACAAAAAGATTAAAGAAAACAAAATTATTATTTCATGATTACTGAAAAGCGATGCAGAAAGTGCATCTTCCAGATGCCAAATCACAACTGCACTTACATCACTTCTCAGCACATGTATTTCTCTTACTCAGGACCCCACCCCACAAGAAATGAGACATGCTACAAGAGCTAGTCTAGATTCTGTCTCCAGTTGTCCAAACGTTAGGCACACTGAATAAAATATCTGAGACCCACAAGGAGAAATAAAAGCTGTAAATGCTGAAAAGGCAAATTTCATATCAATGCAAATGGTAATGATGCATAACCTATTAGGATTTATTTTATGGGAAGTTCCTTGTTTTCAGATAAATCACATAATCAGTGTGACTTTTATTTGCTTATATATAATACTTTGATATGATTATGAATCCACTCTATGCATAACCAGTAAACAAATTGTTGTGGGTGTGCTTTGTCCTCCCTCAACAAGAAAACAGACTTTCTCTTTCTTCCTCCTTTAGCCAAAGTTCATTTGGATGTGGTTTTCAGACATTTCTTGATTACTGCCAAGGATCTGAATGAAGCCATCAAAGATCCTGCTTTATTCAGCCTCTTTCATGTAAAGATGACAATGTCTTGACTCCTCTAATAGAAAGTTTACTCTAAGATTTAGTTTTCACATAACATTTAGAAAACAAAATTGCCCCCCAAATCATCAGTATTTTACTAAGTGAAGAAAATTCGTGAAAGGAGCTCTATTCTTTTTTTTCTAAAGCCTGGAGATAACTCTGTAGAAAGTTATTTTCTATGCAATGAAATATCAAAATTTCTAATTTCATAATATATGAAATATACCTGTTTCTGGATAGAATATTTACCACCCACTAAATGCATTCCAGAGCATACCTGTATCAGGAGGTTAACTTATTTCTAGTCTCCTAAAGTAGCCTGTCACTCCCTCCTTCCCTCCCTCCGTCTCTCTCACTCTCTCTAATTTCAAATAGTAGCAGAGAAATCTCTGATGACTACACACTTACACTATGCCTATCATGTAAATATTTTTCTTTTTATTTAGAAATGTGGGTAATTCCACTTAAACTTCCATTATTAACAAAATATATTATTTTTTCTGCTAGGACTCATCCTGAATGCGTGTGTTTAGGGCAACGCACAGGGACAACAATGCAACTCCAATTCACATTTCTCATTTCCTCCATTTCTCTAATTGTTGCCCTGTAGTTTTGTGTTCTCAGGCCCTCCTTATTTGCTTTTTGATTAAACAAGCTCACAGAGAGTGTCAGTTCCAGTTACCATTTTTAAGATGGATAACAGAAACCAGGTGGCCCTAGTCAATACCGAGTGGCCAGGCCATGTATTGCCACATGCTAACAAATATTCAATTCATTTAAGGATCTAATTCATCTTAAAAGAATCAGTATCAGCACTGCATATCTCACCTGGCTGGTGAGATCTCACCTGGATGGAATGCAAGCCAGAGCTAATATCAAAGAAGAATTACTACAGAAAAGCAATGGACAATAGTGCCAGGCCCATGTATGTATTGCATATAGGTGATTTCATTTAAACTTCACATTAAAAGAAAATATTAAATCCATTTTACACTTTTAAAAAAGGCTCAAATTGGAATATTACTCAGCCATAAGAAAAGATGAAATAGGGCCATTTATGACAACATGGATGAACCCTGAGACCATCCAAAGTGAAATAAGCCAGACATAAAAAAACCAAGAACCATATGATTTCACTCATATGTGGAACATAAAGCTGAAGCAATAAAAAAACAAAAACTTATGGACACGATCAATAGTTTAATGGTTAGTGGTTCTCTGAGGGTATGGAGGGAGGCATGGGAGAGAAGGGATGGGTCTCAAATACATGGTGATGGAAAGAGAACTGACTCAGGGCAGTAAACACATAATGCAACACATAGATGATGCACTCTAGAATTGTACACCAGGAATCTATGTAATTTTTACTGATCAATGTCACCCCAATAAATTTAACAAGTAAAAAAGAGAAAAAAAGCTCAAAGAAGATATGAAATCTGTTCCAGGTCATAAAATTAGTAATAAGCTAAGGTAAAGTTTGAATTTAGGTGTGTCTGAACCAATACTATATAATCTCACCAAAGGGTACTTTAGAGTTTTGGGGGGTGCAGATGGCAGAGGTGGTAAGCATAGAGACATCTGACACAGACAAATGAAACGTGATCTGATATAAGACTTGAGGAAAGTATCAAGAAGTCATGGAAAAGGCTCATTACAAAAGCACCCTCACTAAGGCGTGTTCTGAGAAAAGCCATGGGTTCATTTCACTTTTGTAGGTCAATAGTAAGAGAAGACATCAGAAAGTTATGATCTGGCTAAACTGTGCTTTAATCATCAGGCTAAGAAGTTGAGAGTATTATTTTTAATGCGAAGCACATAATGGGAGAATTACATGCTCATAGTGACATTTTTGGACAATTAACTGTGACAGCAGTATGATAAAGGATATTTTGAAGGGAGGAGAAATGGGACAGGCCAGAGAGATAAGTCCACAATATTTCTGGCATGAGAAGATGAGTCTAAATGATAATGATGACAATGGGACTGTAAATGAGAGCTCCAATGCAAGGAAAGTGTACCCATGTGGAGAGATTACTTAGCTAGACTTGGCAATAGATTGATAAGCAAGAAATAAAGGAAGCAAAAATTCCTCAAAGTTGGTTCTTATTTGATGGAGGTAAGGGTGACTCAGTTATGTGACATAAGAAAGTGAAAGAAGAGGATCTGACTGGGGGTGGGAGGGCTAAAGATGATCTGTCAGATTTTATAATATCCTCTTAATGGAACAATGGGCTGGAAAAGACATATGTATTTGATTAGGATCAAAAGAATGATCTGAGGTAGCTTAACCACAGTCTAGGCCTCTTAAATGCTGAAATTATTTTGTAATCAAAGATACCTACAAAATAGGTATTGACTTGTATTTTGTATGTGCCTACAAAAAAAGAGAGACATATAGTACAAGTATATATGTAATTTATGCGCATGCCTTTTGATTCGTGTTAAAAACAAAATAGAGCCATAAGTCACCGAGAACTTGCTATCAGGTTTTCTGGTCCCACTGATATTGGTCTTAAGTCTTTTTCCTGGAGAACTTGCCTTGGTAAGTAGATACCTCTCAGGGGATAATGTCCAAAAGTTTAACTTTCAAAGGCAGAAAAAGAGTAAGAAAGAAAAGGCCAAGACACCTGAAAATCTGTAGACGGAGAACTAAGTTCACAAAAACGTCATTCAGGAAGCAAGAGCACAAGTGGGGTGGCCAGTAAGGAAAACCCAACAGAGCAAAGCTGGTGAAATGTCCAAAGGAAAGCTCTTCCAATGACCCTGTGACTCAGCATTCTCTCTGACTTGCTGCCAGCACTCTAAATAGATTTTTTTTTTTAAATAGAGATGCTTAGCTGTGATTATTTCTGATTCTGGAAACAGGGAAATGCTGTCAGCCATGAGATTTCCCAAGAGACAAGGACAGGTGAGGAGAGAATAAAAAGAACGAAAGACCCATAGGGAGGTTCCTGGGAAAGGAATTCAAATGACATAATCATTTCATCCTTTGCACACTGTAAGTAGAAAAAAAGTTATTTTAGATCTGAGACACATTATAAAATGTTTACATTGTTCAGAGAAAATAAGTTTGACATCCATGTAGTATAAAATTGCTCAAAAGGTTAATTAAAATTTACAGAGAAAAATAAAAGTGAATTTTTAGGCTTTCTTTTCATAAAACTGAATTTAATTAGAGCATTTCTATCAATGTCTCTAAGTCCAAATCAAGGCCAGCCTTAGAAATATGTGGCACAAATTAAAGAGCTTTATAAAAATCTTGCCCAAAAGAAAGTTCCCTATCTGCCTGTCACTGATCTGAGAATTCCATGATTACAGATGTGGCATTAATACATTTATTAATAATTTATCTTCACAGAATTTATAAAAGATGTCATTTTGAAAGAATTTTCCTAAAAGTGGCTAATATATAATCTTCCTTATAGTCATTCACAACTCAGAAAGAAAAACAATCCTTGAAGAACAACTACCCAACAGGAACGATACTTAGTAAACGCTGAGCAACTTGGGTACAGTACATAGAGAGGGGGAGGACTGTGACTGCAGGAAGCTGGGAAAATCCAGCAGACTCTGAGCAGGACACATGATCTCGTTATCACTTCTTTACAGTCAGTTCCCACTTGATTTTTCTGGAGCCTTCTGGGATTAACTTGTCTGTTCCTCTTCTTTTCCACAACAAAACATTTCCCCTGGAACTCAATCTTCTTGAGGAATGAGGTACTGAAGAATAATTTTTCTCTAGTTCCTCATGTTCTATGATGAACCCATAAATCTTGTTTGCATTTGCTAAGACTTTTGTCTCAAATAATACTGGGGAAAACCTGGGCTCACACGAGGTGACCTGAGGAAGTTACAGAGCACAAGAGCTGCATTAGTCATAGGTGTCCTTATCTTCATCAGAAGATGGCTGGGCCTGGGCCACATTGTTTTTTAAAGATTGAGTCAGTCTTGCCCAGATCTTTATCTGATCTCGGTAAGCCCCAAGCAACTGTTTCTTAACTTTGTACCAACAGTCCCACTACCTGCACTCTTTCCATAAAGATAACCCATTGTCAAGTGCAGAATCAAGGGAACATTCCGAACCAGTCCCAGATCTTTTCCAAACAGAATTTTATGCAGAGACACTTACCATCATCTTCTATTTTGTATAAAATAAATAGAAACAAAAAAATCTACCTTCTTTGAAGTAAAGTGATCACACATGTTCTACACAAAATTATTCTCATGCCCTCTCCATCCCCTGATAAACTACATTAAAAGAATTTTTTTTTAAGTTGATTTGGTCTGTTTTTCACTTGAAGGAAAAATTAGGGCTCTTTGGGGAGTGCAATATGATTCCAGAGCTCTTGGGCTTAGTGCTACGATCCTGTAATCAAAATCACCCCTTCTTTTTGAATGATGGGACAGCAAGCAGGCCTGGCAGTGTTTACGAAGCATCCCCCTCCCATCAGCCCAGAACTTCTGTCCTCTGATCAGCTCCATTGAAGACACTGAGCTGAACCCTGTGCACAGTTGAGAGAGAGAATGGTGACCACTGCCAATTCTCATTGACATTTTCCTTATTTTCCTGTCTCTTTGGGGACTCAAACAGAACGTTTAGGTGAAATATATATATATGTGAAATATATATATATGTGAAATATATATATATGTGAAATATATATATATATATATATATATATATATATATAAATTTGAAAAGTTTAAAAACTGAAAGCATTGTTAATGAGTGTCATTAGCTATGTAATTTCTGGATGTATTCAGATATAAGATTGAAATAGAAGATCCTGGAAGACTCACAGCGTAGTGGTGTCTGCCTCCCTTTCCCATCTCCAATATTTTCTACCAAACCCTTCTTGTTTAGACTCTGGGTTGAGAAGTGTTCATAAATTATGGGATATTAGACCTCCCACTTCCCTTACCAAGTAACAATCTATACACAATTTCTGCATTGGACAGAAAGTCACTTTAGGGTTTTTCAGAACAAAGTTCTGAATGCAGGGAGGAGGCAGCTAAGAAAAGAAAATTTCGCAGGCAAAGTGAGAATACCTGAGTGCCACCTGTGTTTGTCACAGCTTCTCTGTCAATAAGAAATGTCTACATTTACATGAATCAGTGCTGTGCTAGATCTGACTCTAGCCTGCTTCTAAGAGACACAAATGTACACATTTCTTCCCAACTTCTAGTTCACTGATGTCACATTAGTAGTTCAAAATAAACCATGGTGGAAGTATTGACACCACAGAAATCAGCAAATGCTTTAAATCAGGTTATCTTATTTTTGGACAGCCAAATTGCCAGCATATTGACAATTATAATTTATATTAGAGAAAAGGAAATACAAGAGAAGTTCTAGCCAACATACATACAGTGCTCTCACTGAACAGAGGTCTGATGAATATCATTTTTCTCATTTTCAGTAAAGTCTTAGCATACATTAGGCCACGGTGACTCCCTGAATAGCTGTATCCTCATAATCTGCGAACTTACAAACGAGAAACTCTGGGTTGGGGCCAAACATTAAAGCCCTCATGGGGAATGTTCTGATACTTGCTAAAGTTTGAGAACTTCAACCTTTCTGCATTGCATCTAGGGAATCTCCTCAATCTAGCGCTCTCTCTCTCTCTCTCTCTCTCTCTCTCTCTCTCTCTCTGTGTGTGTGTGTGTTGATGGGATAGCACATGGCACATGTTAAGGTATATTAGATGTCAAGGTGTATTATGTAAGGTATATTATTCAGTTTGATTTTAAGATAGAAGAGATATGAGCAGATATCAAGGATTACTTGTGGTCTGTTTTTAAGATAGAAAAGATGCAAGCTAATGAGAAAGAAACAGTACAAGTGAAAGAAAGAAAATACAGGAGAAGATCAGAGTAATTCAACCAAATCCCTTGAGAGGGAGAAGATGGGACCTGAAATACAGATAATGAAATTAACTTTAGATGAAAACAAGGGCACCTTCTATACCAAGACATTAAGTTTCATACTTCATAGACTTGTTTCACCCCCAATACCACCCATTTTTTAAGGCAAAATCAAGGTCACTGCCTTGGCCACCTCAGTGTGATAAGATACCTACAACATCATTCCTACAAAGAAAAATAGCTTTTTTTTTTAAGTAGATGCAACTATCAAGGTCTATGAATAACTGGTCTGTTGATTGCTCAGATAACACAAAAAGTTAGTTGGATTTGCATGAAAGCTAAATTAAAGCTTTCTGTCACAGACATCACTAAGCAAATGAGTTCAATGAGTCATCTTTGATATGGAAAGTAGAACAAAATTTATAATAGGAAAATATGAACATTCAATAAAGATGATCATTTACAGAATATCTACTGTGAGTTATGCATATTATGAGCATATTTTGTTTTTTCATAATAGTGTAAGAGGCAGCTGTTATTGGCTGTATTTTTTGGATTGGTTAAAATTCAGAGATATCTAATTCAATCAATTGCCCATGATAGTGTCGTAAATAGTCTTTTAATGTAATAGATGCCCAAACTTACATACTCAGTTACTTTTATTGATATTTTAAGAAAATGCTTCAAAGTAGATTTTATAATAATTTTATAGAGTACAGTCAATATAGAATAAGTAAAGAAGGCCCACGTGCAATAACTTTCCATGGAAATAATTACAAAAACCTCTATCCTTCCTAGGATATTACGAAGAGTAACTCTGAATCACATCTGATGAAAACGGTTTCACATTCACATTGTTGAGAACTAAAAAGTAATAAGACATGAATATCTTCCCAGAACTTTTATAACCTTTTGGTTTGGGGAGCTGAGTTTAGCAATATAAAATCGACAGGATTTTAGCAGGCTTTATGCTAAACTCAACATTTTAATATGGGCACAGATCAGACTTCTTAATAACTCTTCAAGTAAAATATTTTCAGCACTCTCAGGTTTAATTGCTTAGCTTTGATTTTTGTCTGCCCATTGGGCTTCATAAAATTATGAGGGAAAACTATTACCATTAATGTTCACAAGGCAAAGTTAAGGGCACTGCCTTGGCCACCTCAGTGTGACACTGACAATAAACAACACATAGAATTGCCCGTGTTTTTCCCATGTCAGCATGCAGTTTACACTGGAGAAACGCCAGACTGACCTGGTCGTATGTCTTTTCTGGATCACAGCTCCGCCAACCATCCAAGAAGCATATTTTCCCCTCCCTTTTGGGAAGATGGTTTTCTGTCCTCCAATCATACTTGGTTTTTAAAGAAATCTCTCTATTCAATAGACTAGAACCAAGTAGAACCATTGTATTATTGTATAATTTTTATTAAATAATAATGTATTATCATTTTAAAATGTAATATTAAAATGTGTTATTTTTATCTTGGTAAGCTTCAATGCATTGAGTAGAAATTTTTTCATCTACCTGTGATTTGCTTTTTACCATGTGAATTAAACATGAACTGTTACTCTTGGGCTAGTTGAATCTTACGGTGAAATCCAAATCATCACAAAACTTCACTCAATCTTTCCTCTATTATGAGGCTACAACCTCAAGCAGTTTTCTCTTGTTTAAAGTGTCTCCTTCAATGAACCACTTTTAAGGAATAGGAAGTGATAAATACTCAATATTAAAACAACATATTGCAACTAGTTTCCTTCCTTAGTTTGAAACCACTTGAATTTTTCCATCAACCTAAAAAGAAACAGTGCTGTATTTACTTTGCACAAGAAAAATTACATATTAAAAATATGTGTATGTATATGCATACAGATATTTATGTACATACATATATGTATGTGTCTATGTAGTTAATAGGTATCAAATCATAAGAACTCAAGCTACAAACATCGTCTAGACTTGGTTAATCAACCATTTGTACATGAGAAAGAGTTTTTTGTTTAGCATGACAATTGTTTAGTATTTTAGTATTAAAATTTCATGGCATAGTTTTCTAAGATGAAATTGTGTGCTTAGTATTTTCCAATCATTTCAAGTGGACTTTTGCAAAAGGGATGTCCTTTCTAATATATGAAAACATGAACAAGTGGAATGCTTTCTAAAAATTAACATAAAGAAACAAAATCAGCTCTAGTAGGTCATAAAGTTATTCCCCTCCCTGCTTTGTATCTATGGGACTCATAGGTGGTATACATCGACTTTAAAAAAAACTTGGTCCAATGTATTGCTCCCAAGAAAATCACAGTAGGATTTAATAGTCACTGGAAGCATGAACTTGCCTAACCAATTCTACAACTTCCAGTAGCACTTGGTTTTTAGAAAGAATAATTAAATCAAGGTGATTCTGTGCTCCAAGGTGTATATGTGCATTGTAATGATCTACTAGAAATTTTAGCCTGAGATTTTAAATATCTTGATATTTAAACTAAAACCTTTGTCGTTTTAGTTTTCTACACCCCAAATGGTTAAGAATTAAAAGTACTTGGACAAATTCCTGTTCCATTGTCTTGAGAGCCTTTTGGATATGGACACTCCAACTACACCAGCTTGAAGGAAAACTCCTCCCTGGTGCTTCTCATAAACTGCAAAATCACCATCAACTTGAATGCAAACTTTTCATTATATAAAGTGTTCTGTTCGCTGATGTAAATTGGTGCAGATAGGTGAACCAAAATTCTTGACTTTCAGGGATTTTAGCTTTCTAATGTTTTTGTTTACTTGTTATTTGGGTAAAAGAAAGGCTCTGGGAGGTAGAAAGATGAGGCCAGATAGATTCCTGGGCTTTGCATAAATTCAGAATGCGTGCACTTGTGGAGCCGTGTGTTCTTTTTTTGACTAGTTGTTTAAATGAGATGAGTTGATGTGGAGGGAGTAGCATAAAAGACATGTAGATACTTATCTTCTCATCCTTGGAAGGAAACTGAAACTATTTTTTAAAAAGGACATGGCTAGAGTGGTGATAGTATGGTGGTAAGTCACAAAGACTCAGAACTCTGAAAATGTACATATACTGATAGTGTACGATATAGTAGTTCTAAAATGGTATCTTCATTGAAATGAATGAGGAGAGCTGCAAGGGATAGTTTTTCTGAGGGGAGCAAGCATGTTACAGTATTGTTAACCACAGGCACAATGGTGTCCAGTAGATCTCTAGAACTTACTCAGCTTACGTAAATAAAACTTCACGCCCATTGAATAGCAATTCCTCCCTGGCAACTACGATTCCACTCTCTGCTTCTATGAGTTTGACTATTCTCGATACCTCATATATGTGGAAATATGCAATATTTGTCCCTCCGTGACTGGTTTACTTCACTTAGCACAATGTCCTCCAGGTTCATCCATGTTTTTGCAAATGACAGGATTTTCTTCTTTGTTTAAGGTTGACTAATATTCCATCGTATATAGAGACCACATTTTCTTTATCCATTCATCCACTGACGGACATTTAGTTGTTTCCATATCTTGGCTATTGTGAATAATGCTGCAGCAAACATGTGAGTGCAGACAGCTCTTCAAGGAATCATCAGGAATGTGCTAAGTATGCCCTACTCTTTCCACAGCTTCAGACATGTTTGGGCCAGATTTCCGTAATTCTAATTTATAATTCAAATGGTAATTACCTTATTAATACTTTTGGCCTTCTCACACAGTCATTGATGGCCTCCTGGCCTGGCACAACCGTAAGCTGTGTCTTCAAACAGACGTATTCTGGATTTTGTTCATTGTTCTCCTTTTCCTAGAACAGGTTCTGAGCTGCCTTTATAAAGGAATTCTGAGACAATACTGTTTCTGGTCTCAGATACTCTACCTTCTTTCACTCAATTGTCTATTCACCAGTACAATAAAAGAATTATATTTTCTAAGTATTTTGAAATCATCAACATAAATTGTTTTTCATATTTATAATACATGCATTCTTCAAAGAAAGATTTGCAAACTAAATTATAATTCATACAGCGTTTAAATTCTGGCCACTCTAAGTTTATATTTTTCAAATAATTATACAGTTTCTTTAGGCCCGAGTACTCTTATTCAGTAAGGCCGGCATCCACAAACTATGATCTGCAAACCAGCCATGTATCTTTGTAAATAAAGTTTTACTGGAACACAACTATGTTTATTCATTTTCTATTATCTATGGCTACTTTCACGATGTAATAACAGAGGTGGTAGTTTCTACCAAGACTATATGGCCCAAAAGCCTGAAATATTTACTATCTAGAGAGTTAAGACGAAGTTTGCCTAGCCCTGCAATAGACAATAGATTGTAATGAACTTAGCCAAATATGTAAACAAAATTTAGCAGTAACTCTGGTCGTTTCTTTCAGAACTCTTGGCATGCTGAAGAATTTGCATTCAAGTTGATGGTGATTTTTCAGTTTATTGCAAGTGTAAGTACAGCCACTCCCCTAATCCTAAACTCTGCTCTGAACAAAAGGGGTTGAAAGGCTGAAACAACATTTCCCAGACTCCTTTTTTCTCTGGCTTCCTTTGAGTGTCCCAGTTGTGGGAGGCACTGGCAGGAGAACGGAAGGTGAGGGGAAGAGAAAAGCTTCAAGTTTCTGACACTGACAATGGCAGTTGTTAGAGGCTGCTGTAGCAGTAGTGGCATGGGTTGACTGTAGACTCCTGGAGCCCCAGCAGTGGCAGCATCATCTGGGGTTCCAGCATTTCCAGCAGGGCAGGAGGAACAGCCCTGTGAGCTCTAGTCTAGGGATAGTATTTGTTCCTTCATCGCAGAGTATCACAACTTCTTCCTTTTTGCTCCTCCAGTTTTCCTCCTTTTCTTTTATTTCTCTAGCCCTTCCAGAACTTGGTTACAAAGTTCCTATGCACCCCTACTACCCAACCCCCGACCCCGCATTTTGAAATATCTACCTCCTTTTCTATTTCCTTAGCCATTCCCTCACTGATATGGTGCCCAGGGTACCCTGTTTTTTTCTTCTCTTTTGATGATCACATATTTATCCACAACCATCCCCCGCCAACACGTCCGTTATCTAAGTTAGGCCCTCAGAATCCCTATTGCTGTTCTTGCATTCTTATCATAAATTTTGACAAATGCATTGTCACTCCAGCTTCAAGAAGATATAATGAATAAAGAGCTAATAGGCATTCAGAGTCAGTAAGAGGTACAGACGATGATGCTTCAGTAATTTGTGAAATTGTAAAAATGCGCTCTCTTGTTTTTCCTCTTAGCTATATTGGAATCTTGCCTGATTTTAAATTTAGAAGAGAATATTCTGGGGATGTATAAATAAAAATTGCAAAATAAACAAATGAACAAACAACAATAATACAGCAAGCAAGCAAATAGAAAGCGTCACTATGACTGGAACCTCAAAACTAGGCAGCATGTAATTCCAACTTAACAATAGCTGGAAAAACACCTGCTGTATGGTTAATGGCCCCTGTCCTCCCCAGGACACCGCTATTTCAGCTTTTACATGCAAGTCATCATCATGAATTAAGGGACCGAAAGGCTTTAGCCCCCTAGGTTTCCTGCATTACTGGAATATTCTGAAAACATTTTCTGTCTCTAATGACATACGTAAGTTTGAACTTTGGAAAATGATTTCTCATGTTCCCCATTTACTTATAACATCATTCCATATATCTGTCCTGAGAAAGATTTGGGATGAAAAAAATTACTATTAACATGAAATTACTATGACATTACAAAAGTCAGAGATGAAGTATACTTTATTATGTACCATTTTGTATAATTAGGCTAAAAATAAGGTACATTTATTCCTTCGTGATGTTTTCTTCTTTCTGTTTAAGCTGTTCTCCATACATATTATCTCAAACCATATTTTAAAGATTTGCTTGGCTGCTTTTTAAATCCATTTTAATTCTAAAGTAGAAAAGTCACAGCTCTTCTTAGATTCTTTTCAAGTACAATTTGTACTTTAAAAGACCTCGTCTTTAAAAAGTACTTTCCTGCCCCAAATATGAGGGATGCTCTTACCTACCACTGTCAATGTGATTAAAAGAAAATGAGGGATTTTACTCAATGTGGTAATATACAACTAATAAAAGGTCAACCACTCCAGGGCTCTAAGTCATAACAGAATCTGTTATTTTCATTTTGGTTTTTTTTTCCTTTCCTTTTTTTTTTTTTTTTTTTTTTTGCATGATGCTATTTCCCTGTGAAACAGTAGAACATAGTTTTTTTTTTTCATCAAAAAAAAAAAAAGATGCACTTAAAGTTATATATCACTCCATGCTCCTCTTCTTGCTGGATTCAATTACACTGGGCACATTTACATAATGTCGGATGTTTGCTCTCTAGAGCCAGGTTGACACCAGTGCGTTGAGACCTTTGCTGCACACACTTCCCTCTCTGTGTGACCTTGGGCAGGTCACTGAAGATCTCTGTGCCCATTTTCTTGTCAACACAATGGGGATAAGAATACCCTTAACAATTCAGTCCCTGAAATGCTCTAAATTTATGTGAGTGGTAACTACATATGTTTATTATTTGCAAAATTAATCTCTCCAAAACAAAGAAGAGTAAGAAAATCTGGAAAAGTACAGTAGAAAGAGCGTCAGTCTGAACCAGGAGGCCAGTTCTAACCTGAGCACCAGGCGCTGAGCTGAGCCCTCGGTGTTGAGGCCTGCAACACTGAGTTGGACAGAAGACAAGCTGCATAAAATCATTCCAAAGGACTCTTCCAGGTGTGAAATTCTTTGACTGTGACTAATTTCAAATGGCAGAAATATGTTTTATTTGCCTCTTGGCCATTAAATGTAACTAAGATTAACTCTTTCTGAACAGATATCATTTCTGTCTTTCCCTAACTTTTCAGATTGAAGAATTCCCAAAGAAACAATTTTTTACCAAATTCCCCTGTGATTATGTGTGATATTTTTCTTCTAAATATTTTAACCTCTTTTTTCATTTAATAACCAAAAAAAGTATTAATATTTACAGCATGCAATACCTGTGTTCAAATTACCCATCTCTCTAATGGATTTACTATAAGCACATGCATTTATTTCCAGGAAAACATTCCTTTCAATCTTCAGAGCAGAATGTGTTAATGAGACATCACTTACTACATATTTCAATGTACAACTCTCGTCTGAACTACAGCCAATATTGCTGATCAAATGCAGAACTATGCCTAGATGGGAAATAAAAAAGTTGCAGAGAAACCTAAAACCATGTAAATGTACCATTTTTAGAAAATTCTGGCACCTTAACCAATTTAAACTTAATCAGTAAATAAATCCCACAATTGGGAATATTCTGAAACTACACTAACACTGGCTCTCATCAGATGGCTCAATTTAATTTACTTTTTACCTTTCCATCCTTCAAAAAGTTTGAAAGCTCGTGTGTGTGTGTGTGTGTGTGTGTGTGTGTGTGTGTATTTATAATTTAAGGCATGAGACAGGGGCTTGAAATACTGCTAACCTTATTCCAAGATACGTGGATTCTACTAATAAACCCACTTAGTTTCTATAAAATCAGCCACTAGCCAGGTCTTCAGTCCTCTTTTCCCATGGTCACCTGCACATTCACCTCAGGAGCACTGTGCTTGCATACATGATACTCACATCCTCCAGGTCCCAGTAGCCATGATTGATGGACATAAATGAAATTCAATAAGACTTCCTGCCTGACTTGGTTCTCACTGAAATAATCTGATTAGGTATTTAATCAAGGCTGCAGAGATTAAACCAATTTTGTGACTCTGTGGCCTGGCAGCCTTGGAGTGGTGGTGGTGTCCTTTTGGTCTGAAATATTGCCAGTGTAAATCAGATGCATGCTCATCACCACCATCTCAGACACCACCAATCATTCCTTGGACTTCTCAGAGCCATGTAGAGTTGTAAAGTTTATACTATAATGGATTTTACTTTGCTTTTTGGCAGATCCTGGTGGAGCCCCTCTAAAGGTGAACAGCACAGCTGGCTGGTCAAAATAAAAAAGGAATAAGAATTTATTTTGAATTTTATAAAAAACTGAACTGATACCAAACATTGAAAGCTAACGCAAATCCTTTTTATAAATCTGTTTATGCATTTAAAAAAAAAGATTAACAACAAAGATTGCTGGTAGTGGCAGCATGCATTTTATGAGCAGATGACGGGGAGGGGAGGACTTTTCTCTGGAGGGAGTACTGAAGAGATCATAGCTCTATAGAATAAGCAAACAGTAGTTGCCTTTTCACAGGAAGAACACACTTGATTTGTTTACTTTGCCCACCAAACTACTTATTCATTCATCTTTTAGGGAAAACATCCTACAGTAGGCTCTTTAAAAATAAAAATCAAATGTCTTTTCCTTTTGCTAAATGAAATCTCATGCCCAAGAGTGCTATTATGAAAAGCTACCAGGAGTAAACATCATTAGCTTATTAGAAAATAAGGACATTAATGTTTTAGGGATTGAATGGCATAAGAAATCTTGATCTCACGGATGGATGATGGACTCATTATAACAATGATTATTTGTTTAAGGTAATTAGACTTATTGGTTGATGGATTTATTATGAGGTAAATTGCCTAATACCTATTAGAAAGATGTCTTTAGAGATGCTGGGACCAGATATAAACAGCACTTGCTTTTTCTGGTCAGCTTATATAAATATATCTATGCATACGTGTGTAAAAGTACAAGCAAAGTTTATCTGTAATTTTCATTTGAATATCTACTTTAATGGGTGTTTCCCATATTTACAGTCTGACAAATAACATCCTTGGCAATACCATAAAGAACAACAAAACACCAAAGCATTGTCTGAATAATTAAAATTGATTAACTCATATTCAGTAGATTGGTAGTGTTCTTGCATAAAATTTTAATTCTTTAAATAAGTAATACATAAATTAAACACATATCTAAACTTTTTATTAAAATCCCATCTCCTAGCCCTCATTTATGTTTATTATTTGTTAGAAAGTAGAATTCACAAGTTATCAATCTACTTAATATTCCAACTACAGAAGACAAGGGAAAATTTGAAAAATGTATTTATCCATGTCAGGTTAGACTTTCAGGAATCTCACAGGGCTGATAAAAAAATTTTTTTCCCAACCCAGGCTGAAATCTACACATTCAAATTTAATTTTCAGACACATCAAATGTCTAAGGCCAGGAAAAAAAATCACTTGCCAGAGCTGTGATCTTTAGGGAAAATGAAAATTTTGTATCAGTTCTTTTATTAAATTGGGTTAGAGTAGAAGAAAATATATCTGAGGTGGGAAGTTTATGGGTAAAGATGAAACATACAGCTTCAGACAAAAAGAATTGGAATCAACCTCTTTTAAAGCAAAATAAGGGGGGACAGACAATGTGCTGATTATTTTTGCTATCTTGAGGACAATTAATGGACAACTTAATTCAGTTTGGAATTTGTATTTGTAGTGCTGTGGTCATCCTATTATTTTTCAATATAATCACTAGTTCCAACACTTATTTTTAGTAATATAGTCTAATTTGAATCATCAAATCTTATTTCCAGACTTCATTTCTACAGGTTATTATAAAACAATAAAAATGGACACTTGTCTTTCCCAAGTCTTACTCCCAGAACATGGCCCAAGAATATGACTTAAGGGACTTTACAAGTTACTGTTCTCTCAAAAAGTACCTTTATAGAATAACAGCTTTATCTTTGCTTGTCCTTTTTATGATACACTATAACATCAAAACTCAGTCACTGGCTGTCCCTGTAAAAACAATAAAAAACTGAGAAAAAAAGTACCAATGCCTTACCACCGTTACTTAAATGATACATGTGAGGCTGAACAGAGGATGCAGTTGACTCAGGGAATGGTGGCCATATTTTTAACAGGATGTAAGAGAAGCTAAGTCTCATTGCTTCATGACTAAACCCTTGACTTACTAACACAGACTGTTCGACTCTTAAGAAAACAGTGGTTTGCCCTTAACTGGACTTAAAAAAAAAGATAAGCATTAATTGGTTATACTTATGGTATATTTTTTCTTCTAAGAAATACTCTCCTCTCAGTGAACCATTTTTATAAATAATCAATCTGATAAAACAAGTACATTATTTTATTTTTTGCAATTATTTTTCATCTGCTATAAATGTATTCTGAAAAATGTAGTGTAACCAACAATCTGTGGATATTATGTAAGATGTATTTAAAAAAAATGAGATAGTAAACAGATTTTTAAAAACAGTAACAAAAGGATCACAGTAATAGTAAAAACAGATTGGTCCCCAATTTCAGCATCTGCAAAATATTAAGTGAAACAGAATAAAGATTTCCTTATTATAGAATTTTCTCTCACTGTGACTTTCTTCACACTTTTGTAGTTTCTACATAATATCTGTTGATCTAGACTAAATAACATAAATTAACAAAACCAACTGCTAATAAAGCCATTATAAAGCCAGTATAGTTATAGGATTTATACAGTTTCAGTAGCTCCTTAGATAATTTTAACTCTACAGTCTCAAGATGAACATGTAATCTGACCAGACATCTTACAGATGTCGTCCTCACCCAAGTACTTGTCACAGTGGAGTTCCATGTCATGGAGGTAAACTGCTACTGGTTACAGTGTGACTGGGAGAAAAAAACTGGGATGACTAATTACAACCTATCACCTCCCTAAGATAAAAACACTCAAATACCTTTTAAAAATAGCTTAGAGAAGAGAAATTGCATTGAAGGCTTTGGATGAGAGAATTTTAAAAGCAGAAACAGAAAGTGTGATCTTTATTAGCCCTTCCCCCAATCCCTATAGAGGCTTAATTTGAATAAAGGGATAAGATGGTAGTTGTTAAGAATTATCCTAACTAGGATGTGAGGGCGATCTGGCTGCAACATCTGTCACCCCATTGATCGCCAGGGTTGATTCGGCTGATCTGGCTGGCTAGGCGGGTGTCGCCTTCCTCCCTCACCGCTCCATGCGTGTCCCTCCCGAAGCTGCGCGCTCGGTCGAAGAGGACGACCTTCACCGCTAGAGGAGAGGACCGTTCTTCGGTCAAGGGTATACGAGTAGCTGCGCTCCCCTGCTAGAACCTCCAAACAAGCTCTCAAGAATTATCCTAACTCAAAACATGTTGTAGGGTCCAGAAGGCCCTGCTTGTTGGTCAAAATATGGTTCTTGCCAGGTTACAATCTATTTATTTATTCAATAAATTTTTATTGGGTGCTTTGTAGTACCAGTTACTGAACCAGTTAATCGAAATACAAAAATGAGTAAGGCAGAGTTCTTATCCTTCAGAATCTTTATTCAAGTCAGGGAGCCAGATAAGAAAGACAAAGATGATAAAACAAGGAAATGTGTGATGTGAGTTACTAAAACTGAGGGCAAAGGAAGAGGTCAAGGAAGGCTTCATGGAAGTGCACCAGGGGAAGTTTTATGTGTAAACACACTGAAGAGGAGCTGAATTATGGGAAATAGGAAAAAAAAGTGCATTATGAGGAAAGAGCTCCCGGCGAAGGAGCAGATGCTCAAAACGTGTAAAGAAAGCACAGCACTACAGAGATTTGCTCAGTTCATGATGACTGGATTGTGGACTTAATCAAGAGCCTCTGTATGCCACACTAGTTTAGAGGAAGGGTTTGAGGAACAATTGAAGATGTTAAGCAGGAAATGTTTTTAGAAAGTGCATTCTATACTAAAATGGAGTCGACCATAAAAGGAAAACATCTTAGGAGATGCAGTGAAAGTCTCTAGATAGTCGGGACAGGGGAATAAAGGACTGGGTGTAAAAATATTAATGATATTGCTGCATTTCTGCCCTGGTTTCCAAAAAAGTTGAGGCAGTCTTTGCTATTTATTACTTTTTAAATACTTCCTAAAATGACTTCTTTCCTGCTTGTTTAGTAGTGTTCCCAGAGCATGTAAGCCCTGGGTGCAAGTGATATTTCCCTCTTAAGTGATAATGAACCATAATTAATCTAAATTTACAAATTATGTTCAATAACAGATTTGTCTTCAGCAATATGTGCCCCAAGTAAATACCTTATTAGATACATTGTTCACCTCGGGTTGTAAACTCAGAATTATAAATGCTTTCCTCAGAATTTCTCAACATTAAAAATATCTCTATGGAAGACAGTGTGGAGGTTCCTCAGGAAATTGGGAATGGAGTTACTATATGACCTGGCAATTCCTCTTCTGGGTATCTATCCCCTAAATTTAAAAATCTTAGTCCACAAAGACTTATGTACCCCAATGTTCATTGCAGTGATGTTCATGGCGGCCAAGGCATGGAAACAACCAAAGTGCCCTTTGATAGATGACTGGGAAAAAAAAGCAGTTGTACATACATATAATGGCATATTAATCAGCCACAAGAAAAGATGAAATAATGCCATTTGCGACAACATGGATGGACCTTGAGATCATTGTGCTAAGTAAAATAAGCCAGACAGAAAAAAACCGAGAACCATATGACTTCACTCATATGTGGAATATAAAACTGAAAACAACAAAGAAACAAAAACTCATGAACACAGTCAATAGTTCAGTGGCTACCTGAGGGTGAGGGGGGAAGGGGCGGGAATCATTATATATTCCTGATTAATTGACTCTTTATCATTATGGATCATAGCTCTTTATGCCTGATAGTATTCCGTGTCCTGATGTATTCAATTGCTTAAGATTTACATTACCACTTCAGGTTATCCATGATTAATATTTGCAAAGTATTATCTTTTTCATCATTTTAGTTTTATACATATCTCTGTCTTTATATTTAAAGTAGATTTCTTATAGACTTACATATAGGTGGGTCATGCTTTTCTAACCATCCTGATATTCTCTGACTATTCATTGGAGTATTTGGAGCATTTACATTTGATGTAATTATCAGTATGGTTGAGTTTGAATCTATTATCTTGCTATTTATTTTCTATTTCCCCATACTTTTATTGTTTCTTTTTCCTCTTTTTCTGCCTTCTTGCAGATTTAGTTTTTGTTTTGTTCTGTGTTTTAGAGTTGTTTATAATGTATAAGGCTGTCCACAAAAAAATCCAGGCACAAATGCCTCTATTTTTCATATTACATGGCTGGCTACTTTCTGGACACTCCTTGTATACCTCTGTTTTATATTTTCAGTGGCTGCTCTAAGGTAGTCCTATCAAAAGACATACAATGCAAATGCTGTGTGTAATTAAAATGATCTAGAAACCATACTGAAATGGAAAAAGATACAAGTAAAGTTAACCTTAGCAAATATATTTAATCCAATACATTAAAAATATTATATATTAACATGTAATTCATATTATCAATAATAGGACAAATTGGCTTATTATTTCTCCCACTGATTGCACTGAAAAGATTACATCATTTATATAGCTTTCTACCCAAAATGAATAATCTGAATGTAATCATAGGAAGTATTCAAACAAAAACTGAGGGCTATTTCACAAAACAACTGACCTGTACTGTTCATAAAAGGCAAGGCAAGGCTGAGGGGCTGACCGCTCCAGGTCTAAGTAGACCAAGGACATGTTATAATGAGACCAGAGTGTGATCCTTTATTGGATCTGGGATCAGGAAAAATAAACATGTTAAAAAGGACATTATAGGGATAATTGGTGAGATTTGATAATATACTATACATTAGATAATAGTTTATATGAAAATTAAATTTAGTAAACTTTATAATTATTTCTCTTTTTATGTAAGAAAATACTCTCATTTTTAAGAGATAAATATAGGACTATTTAGGAGCAGCTATTCCTTATGTCTGCAGTATATACTTAAGATATTCAACAACAATAAAAATAATAATAATGTTAAATAATAATAGAAAAACAATAACAGAAAAAATAATAACACAAATGTGGCAAGATATTAACAATTGGATATTAAGAAGTATTTTTTACTATTCTTTCAACTTCTCTGTTGTTTTCTTTAAAATGAAAATTAAAAAATAGTAAATTTAGATAGGTTACTAGCTATATGATCAATTAAGATACCCAAATTGACTGCATTTTCATGTTTGCAACAACTGTGTATAAAACTAAGTTTAAGACATGATGTCATTAGCAATAACAAGAAAATGCCAAATATATGAAAATATATTTAAATAAAAATGTACAAAATCTCTACATGGAAAACTATAAAATCATAAGATATTAAAGATAGAAGAGAAAGAGGAGCCAAAAAGGTGGGGCTATATAATTTCATGGTTTAGAAGACTCGATACTAAAAATGTGACAATTACCCCCAAATTAACATTTCGCACGCAATCCTAAGAGATATCACAGTTTTGGAGTTCTGGTCAAGATAGTAGAGTAAAATATCGTATGTCAACTGAAATTGAAAAAAATAAAAAAATATATTTAAAAGAATCAGTTTTGTTTTTTTTTTAAATAACAACCGATTTAAAAACTCATATGGAAGAGCAAAGGTCCAAGAATAGCCAAGGCATTTTGGAAGAACAAAGCTAAAAGTCTCACTGAGCAGATATTAAGACTCATGATAAAGGTATAGTAAGTAAGTAATATAGTAAATAAGAAAGACACTATTGGTTTTGGTCCAATTTGGACAAAGTGACCAATAGAACAGTAGAGCCTAAAATCAAATGCAATTGTATATTTATAAAATATTAACAAAAAACAATTTTTGCAAAAGGTAACAGTGAATTGTAGTGAGACCATTACAATGGTCTTGTAAATAAATGTTGCTGTTATCAGTTGGATAGGCACATAGAACAAAATAAACTGTGGCCACTAACTAACACCATATACAAAAAAATCAGTTTCATGTAGATCCAGACCTAAATGTGAACAGCAAAACAACAAATCTTACAGAGGGAAACAGTATTTCTCATAACCTTTGAATCAGCAAAGATTTGTTAAACTGGAAAATCATAAAGATCTAGTAATCTCACTTCCTGGATGTTCTTCACAATGCTGCCCGTATTCTCCACATTCACTTCCTTATTCACCTGCATGCTTAAATAATTACTTGATTACCTGTTATCAGCTAAGTCCTGCAAGGGATCTCAACGCGTATAAGACCAAATCTCTGCTCTTCAGCATCTCCACGTCCCTCCCACAAAGGAGATCTCTCCCTCTTTCCCCTTTCCTCCTCCTTCTCTCTCGTCTTTGTGTACTTCACGTCAGAAATTTATTGATTGCCTATGATTCACCTGCACTGTTCAAGCATTTCATGTGTATGAACTCATTTAATTCTCATCAGTCCCCAGTTTTTCAGAAGAAAAAGCTGAGTCACACAACGATTAACTAAAAATTTACCAGAGAGAACAGGATTTGAATCCAAAAAATAGGTCTTCAGAACTTGAGCTTCATACCATTATATAATACATGTATATATTACATGAATTACATAACTATACATCATACATCATAATATATTGTTTCATATCTATCTAAAATTAGGGGTCTTCCAAATTTAAGAATGTTTTCCTCTTGGATACATTATTATAGGATAAACTCAATAAAATAGAAATGTCAAGACAGCCAGAGGCAGAAACTAGTCGAAGCGCATCCACATTACTTTACTCCTTCGAACTACCTTATCGCTCACACTGCTTTTAGCCCTCAGCCTGAAGGTGATAATGTCACTTTTCAGAAGGATCCAAGGGCCCTGTGTAGCGTTGTTCACTTTTGTGACTATGGATCAAAGATACTAATGATGATAATGGTTCTTGGGCACCCACAGAAGAGAACAAGTACTTGACCTATCTTCTAACCCAGCAAGGGAGAAGAGGGTTCTGGTCTAGTTCTAAAGGCTTGTCTGGGCTATGACTGGCTAAAAATAAAATCTGAGCACAGTCTCCCTCAAGGTCAATCTCAGAAGAAACAGCCCAGGGAAATTCCCAGTCCTTTCCCAGAGAAATTCCAACAGATTTTGAACAAAGGGTACAACTCTACATAAATTAATGAAATATAAATTCAAGGCGAGTGAGTATTTGCATATATTATTCATCATCCCTCTCTGTGACTGCTTTATTTTTTATGTAGAAAGATGACCACAAATTGATACCTCTATTCAGGGTTTTTCTTGAATTTTCCTAAGGATTCCTTAGAACACTATGAAAGAGATAGAGAGAGAGAGAGAGAGAAAGAAAGAAAGAAAATGAAAGCTAACTATTATAGGGTCCAGAGGCAAGAAAATAGCATATCTTGACTGATAAGGTGAATTCTATCATTTATATAATATATACATATATAATGAGAAGGTGAGGAAAGTCTTCCCGATTAAGCATTTAGGTTAGAAACAAAGAGTAAGAAATGAGAGGTAAGCTCCCCCAGGCTGGCTAGGAGAGAGCTGTGATAATGTGACCTTCGGTAAAGGTTGGAGAAATGGAGAGGAAGGTATGAGATCCAAGGATAGCAGTAATATGCAGTGAAATGACTAGACAACTGATCGGTACACAGAGGGTCAGACAGAGGTAAAAATATAAACATTTCTGCCCAAGTGTTGGCCTGAGTGGCTGCAAGAATTGACAATGCCATTAAGAAAAAAAGTGAAAAAAAAAATTTGAGGGAAAAAAAGCATTGGACTTGTTAGTGTGGTAACTTCCAGGCACTGGTCAGATAGGCTTATGGGGAATACCAGTAGGCATCCATATAAAATGGATAAAATGGTCAGTGTTTTTTTGTAGTACATCAAAACTGAAGCATTTTGTAGTACATCAAAACTGAAAATTTTACATTGTTCATGGCAGAGATGGCAACCAAAAGATTCCTGGTACATTCAGTACATGCATGCCATGAAGTACCATGTCACAGAGTCTGAATATATTATCACCTGAGATATTACTGAGAACGTGAAAGGAATCTAGACCACTCTAAAGAGAAAAGCAGTAACTTGGTTCTCAGTACACTGCATATAGTTACTTAAATGAAAAGTAAAATGTTACCCATATTCTTTACAAATGCTCCAACCTCATTAACCCCCTCATAATCAGTGTGTTCATCCAAACCCCAGTATACCGGAGTATTTGGGCCTTGCTGACTTAGAGGTATTGCCCCTCCCAGATTTGGCTAATCCCTAAAGAAAGCGAACTACTTGCCGGGAGCCTATCTTTCATAAGCAAACCAACCACTCCAGAGCCCAGACCTCCAGTCACTTCCTTAATCAAAGGCTTACACTCTGGGCCACCATCTACCGTCCCAATCATCCCCAGGGCCAGGTCCCGAACAACTAGGGACAGCCTGCCCAGAGCCCACTGAAATTTTTCAAACAATCCATCAAAACCTGCTTACCCTGCCTCACCTGTTCCTTTCTTTGGAAAGCACAATAAAGGCTCTTGCCAGTCCTTCTGCCCCCAACCCTTCCCCTTCTGACAAACCCTGTTCCTTCCCTAGATAGCCCCCACGCCATGGCATGCCCACTCCCCTTTAGATCTGTGAGAGTAGCAAACGATCTTTTCACTGGCTGGTGCCTCCTCACCTTGCCATAGATAACTAAATAATAATAAAATCTATATTTGAAAACAACCAGTCAGAAACTAGAGCCCAAAGCAATTAAGAAAACCCAAAGTGAACAGATTTCCATGTGACTGGTAACATAAAGGACACAGCCATCATTATAAAAAACAACAAAACTAAAAACTGACATGATGACAGATATCACTACATAAAAGAAATTACATATATCTTATATAACTACTATGTACAAAAACAGACTATTTAAACATCACTTTATTCATTTAAATGTACTTACAATTTTTAGTTTTTAAAATGTTTTTATTTTAATATCATCAGTATCACAAAAGATAATTTCACAAACAATAATCCCCATCCACATTTTAACACTGCTCTATCTCTTCAGCCATATAGTTTTTATGTAATAAAATTACATTTCACAAACCAATGTATGATGAGTTTTTTTCATATAGTAACATATTTTAATATCGACAACCTGCGGTCCACAGGCAATCTGGCCTGCTGCCTATGTTTATGAATAAAGTTTAACTGGAACACAGACACACATACTCATTTATGCATTGTCTATGGCTACATTCCTGCTACAATGGCAGAGCTGAGTGGTTACAAAAGAGACCACATGGCCTGCGAAGCCTAAAATATTTACCAACTGGGCCTTTATGGAAGTTTGTCAACCCTGATGGATGGTGTGTGCATTTTTCATGTTGTTTCTATTACAACATAATATTATTTTAAACCCTACAGTAATTCATCAGAAATATATATCCTTATTTTTGGGTCATAATCTTGGATTCATGATTCTCAGAAATAAACTTGTCCAATTTGATTTTAGGCCATGAAGTTTTATATAAGACTGGAAAGGCTACTTCTTAAATAGTAGTATTATATTACATTAGCATTGTTAAACTTTAGACTGTACATAAAAAGGAAAAATATTGATTCTGTGTATTAGGATTTAAAATCCATGGCACTCTCAGAGAATAAAAAGCAACACCAAACGCAATGTGAACATGATATCAAGAAGCCTTTTCTATACACGCAAGCATTCCCAACTCCCATGTTCTTCCTGACCACAATACTTGAGCTTGATGGTTATATTTTTAAACAAAACCAATGTAGTACATCAATAGCTCCTACACCCATCTATAAATCTCCCTCCCATTGTCTGCCAATTTGATATGTAGAACATGGTTAAGATGAAGGAGGAGGAGGAGGAGACTAACACTTTGGTGCCTAAATAATTCTTCAAAATATTTGTCAATGATGATGTTAAAAATCTAAATACACTGGATGGTATTGGGGAAGACTGGAGCTCTCACTCAGGGCCCAAGTTTATTTAAATTAGGCTCTCATCTCAGCTGTACAGAATGAAATCAGGAATGTCAAAAATAAAATACAATGATGGGAGATACACCAAGAAGACATTTATACTATAATAATAGTAAGAAAATATTTGGGATTATGTTTACTTTTTAAAGGAGATACACACACACACACACACACACACACACAACACACACACACACACACACATATAAAAAATACTACAATTTGTTTAAACAAATTATGTTCCTCTCTTTCACATTCAAATTTTAATGAGGTTCCTTAGCTTTATACCTTCTTATAAACCTGACACATCATTTTTTTTCATACTAATAGTAGAAGGGTAATAGGATAAGAGAAAAGAAGGGAGTTGATACACATATTCATAGGCTGGGCAGGAAAAAGATAATAAAGGTTACTGACAGGAAAAGTGTGAGGGATTTTAAACTGTCATCCCCATCCTTAGAGCTAAGCTGATGGGATCATTTATAACCAGTGGGTCAGTTAACCTAACCTTGAGAATGTATGAGTCATTTGCTCATGATTTGTATAAGCACCTCCATCTTAGCTTCCCAAAGTTAATAAATGCCAAAATAAATAAGCATTATGTGTGTTTGTTAAATAAAATTAAGTATATATAATCAATAAATAAATCAATATGAAAGAGGAGAACTAAAGTTTTACTTTTCTTTTTCATCTCTTCTCATTTTCTCCTTAATATATATATATATTTTTTGTAACAGTAACATTTAGGAGACAAGGTAAATTCAGGGCATGGATGATTCCATAAAACCATGCTTCTGGTTTATATTATCAGACATAGTTCTCTAATCCGTCACAAGATGTGCTTCAAACTGACGCAGAAAGCATTACCAAAGAGGACAGCTGAGGTTAGACTGTTCATAAATAATTATAAACAAATGAATTGTTTACTCAGTCTGTCATGTGTGTGGACTCAATTATACACCCATTTTCAAAGCTCTGCAACCAACCCAATCAATCTGCCACCAGATCCTTTTCCTGATGCAAGTTACAGGTTTTTCCTGTATCCCACTCACATCTCACAACTAAAGCTTTTCCGTTCCTCCTATGCTATGCTCCACTAATTTGAACGAGAGCACAGCAGTAATGAACTCATGACTAAATCACCTTAATGTCAAATAACAATTGTGTGGTATAGTAGTGCCCTGGAGAAATATATCCAGGGCTTAGTAAAGGGGTTTAGCTGCGTCATTATTTCACAGTGTGTGGAAGAAGTCGTTTCACGGACTCACATCACATGGATAAGAGGCAGATTTCTTACCCTTTCCATTATTATTTCCCGGCATGCGAAGAGAAGCATTATCTTATATGTTATTTCATGTCACCAAGATGGGCTTCCAAGATCAGTTTGGAGATAATTATGGGTAATGGTTAATACTAAATTCCCACCTTATTACCTAAGAGCTCCTACCTTCGTTCGCATCTAGCCTGACTCCTCATAACCTCACCTTTCCTAGGACTGCATATTTTCCACCCCAGATTTTACGAGATTTATACTACTTTGAAAAAACTATTCTTCCTAGTCAAAAATAACTGAAATGTTCCAGAAGTCACTAAAGGAAAATAAAAAGTGCTTCCTGAGTCTCCTCCCTGTCTCTGCTCATGCTTGTCACAAAGCCTGTCCTCCGGGGGAACCACTCAACAGACTGCTGTAAAAACACCAAGACCTTCTGGGCATGCCTGCACATGACACACATTTTTAACGTATTTCAATAAAAATCACATCATCCTGTTGTACTTCTTAAAAATGTGCTTAATCATACATCACAGGTGGTACCTGTGGAGCCCCCTCACATTCTCGAATAGCAATGTAACGTGCCTTTCTATGGCTATAGTGTAATCTATTTAACCAAGCCCTCATAAAGAACAGTTTTATTTCTCGTTTTCAATTCTTCAATTCTATAAACATGTTGCAATGAACATCTTTGTACATATATGTTGGCATAGTGTTTATTAGCAATCATTTATACAGTGTTTACTATCTTCCGGCACTGTTATAATACAAGAGCTTCATCTATTCAATCTTCATAACAAATGTTTGATTTCAGTACTGTTAGGAGAGGGAAACTAAAAAACCTGGAATTATCTTCTGGAGGATGGGCTTCTTGTAGT
The DNA here is from genome assembly GCA_004026885.1 of Lyroderma lyra. Classification (NCBI taxonomy): domain Eukaryota; kingdom Metazoa; phylum Chordata; class Mammalia; order Chiroptera; family Megadermatidae; genus Lyroderma; species Lyroderma lyra. Next base: position 384,097 of record PVJL010000033.1, read on the forward strand.
AAAGACTTCCCTTGCTAGGTGAGTGTTCTAGGAACTCATCTGCTGGCGTTGTTATGAGAGCCCGCTTTCGGCTTCACAGAATTTTTTTTTAAGACTCTCTCAACACATTTCCCTATTTCATGCCGGGTGATTTACACAAACAATGCCCAGCATGACAATGCACCTGCCCACACCACGCTGAGTGTTCAGCAGTTTTGATCAAAAATGACATGACCCCTGTGCCCCACCCTCCCTATTCACCTGCACTTACTTGCCCCAAGTGATTTTTTTGTTTGTTTCCCCAGATGAAAAAAGTCCTCAAAGGGAAACATTTTGCTAATGTAGAAGAGGTAAAACAGTAAACGACAAAGCATCAAAAGACATCAAAATTGAAAAGTTCAAAAACCATTTTGAACAGTGGGAAAAAAACCTCAACAGATGTATTGCATCCAATGGAGAGTACTTTGAAGGTGACTAAAGATTAAACATGTAAGAATAAATACACATTTTTTATAAATAAATTCTGGGGTTTTTTGGGGGTACCCCCTCATATTATCTTCTGTTTGGAATTAGGAGCAGGGAAAGGAGTCACATAAAAATAAATTTTCTTACATTAAATGACAGAGGGAATTCAATTCAAGCTTTTTGGCTCCAAAACCAAACCATTGTGCAGCACTATCTCTAAGTGCCTTTGCTTTTGATCGAAGGTCCAAAATTTTTAAATTTGTCTCTGCTTTGTTTTGGGCTTGCTTAGACCCTTAATTACCTGCCCATTGTCAGGTTAAATTGTCCTTGATACCAAATTTGGGTGGACATATCATTCTCTTGACTGTATCAAAATTCTTTCTCAGCTCAGTCCTGGTTCCACCACTCCAGAATTGCAAATTGCTTCTATGATTTAAGCCTACCTATAGCCTTGGCTTGAAAAGAAAAAAAAATTTTAAGAAAATTTTTATAATAGTCATCAGTATAAAGAACTGTGAACAGTTAGTGTCAGTTATGATACAGTATATGAGGAAAACCACAAATATTTAGGCCATTAAAGAATATCTTTGGTACAGATTCATTGACCTAAGTTTAATATGTGGGTTGTGACTTTGGAACTCAATTTTCTCACCCACATAATGAAGAGATTTACCTAAATTACCTCCTGAGATCTATTTCAGTATTAAAATTCAGTAATAAGTCTCCAGGTATCGTGACTCAATTATTCAGATACCAGTTATGCAGTTTATAGGCTTCTCCTGAACCTATGAATCTGAACCTACCTAATCAGCTCAGCCATCATAAACACCAAAATAAGCAATGCAAACAAGCCATCAATTCTAACTTTACTGATTTGGCTAAGCTGATGGATGAGGTTAAATGGATCAGTGTTCTCTCTTTCCTGTATTTTCAAGTATAAAGACGTTACTCAGGAATGTTCACATGAAACAGGGACATAAGAAAAAAAGAAACCTTGCTATCACATTTGAGGATATTTGTAATGAAATTTGAGGAAACGTGCACTTAATATATAACTTAACAGTGGCCCCTGTATCTGTTCAACAGAGCTTGAGTCCTGGGCCAAGACCTAGGGCTGAGGTAGGAGTCAATCAGATCTTCAGAATAAAGATGATGAAAATAAGAAAGCTGTGAAAGGTGTTGCAGAGAAAGTCAATAGTTCAGAACTAAAGAAACAGTGCATATGAAGTGGCATTCCAAAAGAGCAGGGTTTGGGACTCAAGGTAGAAACCAGAGGCTGAGCAAGTAGGTTTGGTGCTGGCCGCTAATGGAGCACCAGGACAAAGGCATTTTGTGGGGGCAGTTTACAGTCTTGCTCAGACCTCTAAATAGTGTATTGGTAAATCAATCTGGATAGAAATTATTTCTTAAAATGAAAATTTAAGTATTACATGGCAGATGCATTATAGGAGAAAAAAATGACAAAAAAGGCACTTTTTTTTTTACTCAAATGTTATTTTTGCTACTTTTCTTACTCAAATCCCGACTCATATTAATTGTGTGAGATCAGAAAAATCATTTATCTTCTATGAGCCTCCATCTCACATTTATGAAAGGAAGAGATTGGTTTCTTCCTTGTAGTATTTTTGTGGGAATTAGCTGAAATTTACAGTTATGTAAAGGATTTGTAACTGTAAAGATGAAGCAAACATAGAAAGGAGTACTCTTGTTACCATCATTGAAGTTCCATTTCTCGAAGGAGAACTCCATGTACACGAACACTTATTACTGGATTGCTTTCTTACTCTGATTGGCCTTTAGCCTTTGTTGCCTTACACAAATGTGGCATGCGACAGCTCAGCTCGTTTATCATGCAATGAATTCTATTCCTTCCTTGGTGTTCTCAACCAGCTGACCTCCTCCAAGATTTCAAGACTTGATCTCAGCATTTTTGTTTTCATAACCCATCCATTGAATTACTGGAACAATCCTCTCATCTTTGAATCTGCCCTAATATTTCAGCTTTCTTGGAATTTCTTTTTCAGTCTTTGCCACAAATAATTAAAAAGCAAGGGGGAAGTGGTTTCCTTTAAGTTGTGAAGTAGTGATATCCAACAGTTTGTGATCCACGATTTTTCTTCTCCAGAATTGTGCAAACATTGCACGTTGCTGGCCTACAAACCAGCAGCATTCACAGAGATTGATTAGAATCAATTTGGACTTTAGAAACCAAGGTATAAACAACGCATTTTTTTCTAGTAAAGGAGGACATTCGCAACAATAATATACACATCAAGGCTACTTCTGTCATATGGTCATATTTATTCTAAGATGTTTCAACAAGACAAGTGGTCTACAATTGACTTTCCTGGAACCAGAACTAGGCCAGTTGCATCAAAATCATCTTGAGAACTTTGCGGCAGTGGAGGGGTGGCGGGTGGAGTGGGTGGCGAAGACTAAATCCTCAGCCTAGCTGCTGAAGCACTGAATCATAACCTCTATATATGGAACTTGGGGATCTAAGTAGTGTTTAAAATTTCTCAGTTTATTCGGATATCAAGTCAGGTTTGGGAAACAACTTTGGGTACCAGATTTGACAATGTACATATAGCTATGGGTTTGATCCCCCTAATTCTAGGTATTATTTATCTATTCCTATTAAGTAGCTACCAAGGATTAATTGTTTTCAACTGCATAGCTCCATCACATAGCACCACTGGCAGCACATGGCATTAATAAATGCAGCGTTCAATGCACAAAGACTGAATCTACTGAACCTCATTCAAACATTACTTAAAAACAAAACTCAGAGTAATATAAGAAAGAGAAAACTGAGGCTGAGTATATTTTCCATTGTTGTTATCAGAACAACTTATTTTCTGCAGCTACTCAAACTTATCTGTGGTTCTTTCTTTTTTTTTTTGCTTTTTGGTATGTGGGTAGCTCCCTGACTGGGAATCGAACCCAAGCCGCAGCACTGACAGCGCCAGCGCTGAAGCCTTAAGCCGCTACACCATCAGGGAACTCCCATCTGTGGTTCTTTTTTACTGAAATAAAAAGTAGCTAAAAAGGAAAATAACAGGATTCATGGAAGATCATGTACAACCTTGGATATCAGTAAGAACAAAACTTTCAGACAATATGAGAAAGGATATGATCTGTGAATAAAGTCATTCAAAAATACACCAAGGAAAAGTAAAATTCTTTAATTCATATAAAATTGAGATAGAGTCCATTATTTGAGCTGTCATGACCATCATAAAGTGAGTTTTATAATTTTACCTAAGGAATGAATAATGCTGTGGAGACAAATTTGCTCAAAATGCCCCGTTATTCTTTGTGGTTCTCTTAACCATAAAAAAAAGTTATTCAGGAAAATAATTTCTAGTTTTTGGTGACTTAATCCCTCTTCTCTAATGCTGGAACAATTCATTTAGGTTCCATACATTACTAAAAGAAGACTAGAATCCAATAAACTTATGGCTCAGAATATAAAATATACATTGGTTTTACTCACTTAAAACACTAATTTTTTTATATACCCTATACTTTACATTGTCTAATAGACTTATAAAGAAAATAGAGGCTAGTTTTTTTTCTGGAGAGCCTATATATATATATATATGTGTGTGTGTGTGTGTGTGTGTGTGTGTATGTATACACACTTATATACATATATATACACACACATATATGTATATATGTATGTGTGTTACGTGTGTGTGTGTGTGTGTGTGTATACGTATGTCAGTAGAGCAATTTTGTTGATTTTCTTCTTAAAGAGATTACCATTTCTCTAAGATAAAACCCATTTCTCTCTTTTGTTAAAGAAGATGTGTTAGGTTTTACGAAGTACCAATTTTAATCACCGTGTAGCACAGTACCTGGCACATGGTTGGTTTTCTCAAAAATTGGTCAATAGTTAAAGGATTTGGACAAGCAGAGCTCCAAGAAAAAAATTTTTAAATCAAAATGAAACAATTCTATTTTAGAACCTAAATTTCCAAGCACTACAGAATTAAAGTAGAAAGATTCCCTAATACTCAACTAACACTGAATGACATCACCCCCAAGATATTTAATAGTCAATAGTCTCTCCTTATGATGCACCTTTTTAATCATCTCGGGAAGAATCCTATTATAAGACTCTACCAGAGCATTAAAATGGATCTATCTGTTAAGTAGTAGACAGAAAAGAATTAGTGCTTTTTTCAGTTTATGTTTTCAACCGTGTGGTACATTGTAAAAATGACCACAAATCTTTCCCTTCCTACATACACTCTTGCTATATGACATTGCAGCATCTCCCATCAAAATACAGAATTTGTTTCTCACTCCTTGAGACCTCCTTTGGCCAAAGAAACATCAGCAAGCTTACGGCAAATAGGGGCATCAAAAATGCTGTAAAGAGGGCTTCACTCTTGCTGATCTCGAAAACCCTGAAACTGCCACCATGTGGACAAGCCTGGAATTGCCTGATAAATTATGAGACACATGGCTCAGTTACCCTCATGACTCTTGTCATACCAGCCAATGGAGACAGCTGCTTGAATGTAGGGTTATCAACTGCCATCTGAATGCAGAAGCATGAGTGATCACAAGAACTGCCCATGTCACAACATGGACGGACCTTGAGATAATCATGCTAAGCGAAATAATCCAGACAGAAAAAAACCAAGAACCATATGACTTCACTCATATGTGGAATATAAAACTCAAAGCAAAAAAGAAACAAAAACTCGTGGACACAGTCAATAGTTTAGTGGTTACGTGAGAGTGAGGGAGGTGATGGGGGAGATAAAAAACAAAACAAAACAAGAACTGACTCTGGGCTAGGTGGCAAACACATAATGTAACATACAGATGATGTATTGTAGAATTATATACATGGAAGCTATGAAATCTTCACTAACCAATGCATCCCAAAAAATGTAACAATAAAAAAAAAAAGGCAAGAACTGCCCACTTGCTACTGCTCGGAGAATTGTGAGTTAAATAAATGGTGGTTGTTTTAAGCCATAAACTTTTAGAGCAGTTTGTTAAGCAGCAAAAACTAATTGACACAAAGAGATAAAGTCAAATTCATAATAAGGAAATGACAGAGGAAAAAATAGAGTTCTTCTCTTGTTTGATTACGCCATAAGGAAAGCCTGCAGAGGTTGCCAAAAGGAAAGGTCATCCCAGCACACTATTTTTTCTAATTCTTTGGTTCTTTATCAAAGAATGATGAATGGCACTGACATTTGATGCATGCCTTCTATGTATTAGATATGCCCATAGTTTTATGGTCTAAAACAAATTTAATTGACTACCTAGGAGGAGTTATGGCCATAGTTTTATGTTCATTATCTTATTTCATCTTGCAACCCATAAGCTAGGTAAGATTCAGAATGTCTATTTTAAAGAAGAGAAAATTAGTGCTCAGAGTGACTGCTCCAAAGCTACATACTTACAAAGTGACATAACTGAAATTCTAAGGCAGTTTTGCCGAATTCCAAAGCCTATTAAATCCTGCCTAAATGCGGCCTCACTGGGAGAAACAAACATAACTTTTTAAATGGGTAACTGAATACTTGCCACAAATTTAGGAAAAGTTTGACTTAGCACTGGTCTCATTGGTCTCACTGTTACCAGAGTTAACTTTCTAGAGGCAGACCTGGCCTCATCACTTTTATGTGAAAGACACTGTCACTACTGGGAGGTACCCCTGTCAGGACTCCTCTTGTATCTATCCAGTGTTCTAGTAATTAAAAAATAAATTCAGTTCCCCTGATATCTCAAGCTCTTTTTATATTTGAAAAATGTTATAGTTAATGAAATATTTCAAACATAGAAAATTAGAAAATAATACCACAAAAAATCATGTGCCTATCATTTAGATTGTCAAATCATTTAAAACTTATATTTCATTTAGTTTTACTTTTTTATGAGATATCATAATAGCCTCTCTCTATATAGTGTCTAGTTGTGTTTTTTAATTAATTAGGTATTTAGTCTGTTTTCATTGTCTAATTTCTTGGATCTATTGCTTGATGTTTCAGTTATTTTTGAAAAATTCTTTGCCATTATGTTTTCAAATATATCTTCTGTCCAAATTTTATTTTTTTCTCCTAGGCAGTCAAATAAATGTATGTTAGATCATTTGAAATTGTCCCATAGCTCTTTTGGGGGCGGGTATCTCTCTTTTTTTTTCACTTTTTTTGTGTGTGTCAGTTTGCATAATTTCTAATGACCTATCTTCAAGTTTATTGATTCTTTCCTCAGCAGTGTTCACTGAAGGCACTCCTCATCCTTGCTATCATGTTTCTTCATTTCTAGTCTTTCTATTCGATTCTTTCTTAGAGTTTCTATCTCTTTGCTGAAATTCCCCATCCATTCTTATATGTTGTCCACATTTTCCAGATTATTTATGAGTACTTTTCATTTCCCATCTATAGTTCCACCATCTGGGTCATACCTAAGTTTGAGCCAGATGTTGGAACTATATATGAAAAAATCAGGTTGATTGCTTTGCCTCTTCATAGTATGGTTTCTTTTTGTTTTTGCTTTTGTTTTGCAGTTTTTTATTTGAAAGCTAGATACTTTGTGCAAGGCAGTAAAGCCCAAGGTAAATATTGTTTATGCCTAGAAATGGGCATTCTTCCCTTTGTCTGATCTTTAGTTTTGGAAGTAGATTCAATCTAGATAGAAGATGAGCTCGGTCTTGATTTTGTTGTTTTTCTATAGTTGCCCTTAGCATACTACCGGTTCAGATTCCTTTATCATTTTCTATAGGTGAGCGCTGGTTTCCAAGGAAGTTTTCTAATATTATTCTTCTACTGTCAGCAATAGGCGTTTCCTATGGGTGCACCTCAGAGAAGTTTTCTCCATGCTCTTAAGTATCCCCTAAGCAGTAAATGGTGTTACTTGCCACTCTGTGTTTGCCATGATGGTAGTCAGGAGTGAGGGGGACGGGAGAATTCTTCTCTGTTGTCTTGTTTCAGCCTCATCTTCCACAGATGCTGTGTTTGAATCTTGGGTGTGGGCCTTAGGAGTTCTGCCCTTCTTCCAGCAGTGGGTGATTTTGAATGATTTAGGCCTACGATGCAGTCCTGTCCCACCTCCGGAAAAAGGAGTTTCTGGTTTGGTTTGGTTTTTTGCCAATTCCCTCCCACCACCAGCAATAGTCTTTAACTTTATACTGAAACAGGATGTTTGCAGATTTCTCCTTAGTGATTTAGGTTTTGTTTCATAGAGGAGATAGGGGAGAAGAGCATGTGTGGGACTTCGTGCTTTTTCCATAGTGGCTGCTGCTCCACAGCCCTAGGCCTACAATACAAGGGAGGCTTTTTCTGCGCTCTCCACCTTTGTCTTAAATCTTTCTTGCGAACGTTCAGTGAGGTTCCATGGAGAATTTCCTTCAGTCTGTAGCCCCAGTCCTATTCTCTCACATTAGCTCACATTCAGCTTTCAACAATTTGTAAAAATTTTAGCTGAATTATTCTAACGTGCTCGTATGGTGTCTGATATCTCTTTCTCTTACACTTGCTTTAGGTAAACGACTGTTTACATTTCCTTTCTCTTTGGAGATGTTGGTCCTTCCTTAGATTTCAAGCTAGTTGACTGCCTTATGACCTCAGCTCCTAATTGGATTCAAGAAAGGTTATGATATTGTAGATTAACTAGCTTTTATTTTCATGTCATAAAACAGAAAGTTATGCCCTTTGCAGCTTTCTACATCATAAGTTAATTATACCTTAGTTATTTTTACTGATATTCCCTATTTTTGCCTGCTTTTGTCCAGATCAAATAATGGAACAATTGCAAGTCTCCTATGCCTCCACAAACTTTAATAAAAAATACCAAACTATTTTTCAAAGTGGTTGTACTAGTTTACTCTTTCACCATCAGTGAACAAGAGTTCTCAATGCTCCTCCTTACCTATGCTTGGTATTGTCAGGCTTTTTCATTTTTGCCAATCTTGTTGTATAAATTGGTATCCCATTTTGACTTCAATTTCCATTCCTCTGATTACTAATGAGATTTGGCATCTTTTTATTGGTTTATTGGTCATCTGGGGTTTGCTCTTATGTGAAGTTCCGATTCAATGCTCATTCTCATTTTACCTTCGAAAAAATAGATTATCTATTTTTTTGTACTGGTTGACTTTCTTTTTCTTATTGATTTGTAGAAATTCTAGTACTGGTTAACTTTCTTTTTCTTATTGATTTGTAGAAATTCTAGTTACTGACCCTTTAGTTATATGTGTTGAAACTAATGTCTCCCACATTCTTAGCTTGTAATTTTTCCCTTTTATGATACTTTTGATGAAAATAAGTTATTTAATTTAATATAATCAAATTTCCCCAACTTTTCTTTTATCATTAGTACATTTGTGTCTTGTTTAAGAAGTCCTCTCCTAAGCAAATCCATAAAAATATTATCCTGTGTTATTCCTTAAACACATTAAGTTCTGCCTTTATTCTTCATATACACAGAAGTTGCTTTTTTTTTTTATAGTAGTCATATTTTCTGCTGATCAGTGTGTGCATGCTCTTTGCTAAGTCCTCTTCCCATTCATTTTACAAGAGTTAATTCAAACATTACCTCATACTGAATCTTTCCACTAAGTCATAATTTATTGCTTTAGACTTACTGCTTTCATAGAAGAAAGTCAAATAAACAAACCATGATTTTTCTACAATAAACCCTGTTCTGGGCACTAGACTGATTTCTGGAAACACAAAAAAATAAGTTAAAGCTACTGTCTTCAGCATTTCATAGCTCACTTTAAGGTTTCCTTCTTTCTTTTTCTTTTCTTTTATTATTTATTAATTTTTAAAATTCTTGGTTTTGGTAATCTCAGTCCTTGGGCAGTCTAATGAACCTATGATTACCTTCTTAAAATATTGTTTTTATATTTATAAAAAACAAAGCAAATAATGTAAGAAAGGAAATTAATGTACTAGAATAGTTACCAATTTGTTAAAAACTCTGACACAGTAACGTATGTGCTTTTTAATGCACACAAATGCAGTGTTTTCCATTCTATTCTAGCTCATTTGTAAAATTCTGGTTGAAACCCACTAAATTTATTTCACAATTTACTAATGGAATATAGAAAGTTTGAAATCATTAGTCTAATAGAGATGATAGGATTCAGCCTCTTGTTATTCTTTAAATACAAAAAAGTTTCCTTTTCCATATATCAGGTTTTTGTTTTGTTTTTTATAAAACTCTGTTAGACTTTCTTCATTGTATTATAATTACAGGTTTTCATGTCTGTTGCATTGAAGCATAATGCTATATTCTGTGACTATTTTATTTTCATGCTTTTTATGACTTAATGGCCTGGTAAAGCTTAAATCAAAGCCTACAATATAACATCCTCAATTCATGTTAACAGATATATGTAGATACAATAGCCAAGTTGTTAGCTGCCTAAATTTGATTTGTCTCACTAAATGTGCATTTGTCACATATTTCTCATGCTCACCTACCACATGAAATAAACTCGCCAGCTATCCCAGGCTTGTTTCCTACTGTTAACCAACCTGAAAGAACACATATAGATCTGTCCCTCATTGGGCTATTGGTTCATTTGTCAGTGGGTAGGATTATGTATGTCCTAAGATTTCCAAGTTTTAACTCATATGTAGATGATCTTAAGGGCTGCTCCAGAGGCATGAGCTGAACTGAAGCTATCAGTACCCACAATCTTTCTATCCTATTTTCATCTCCTCCTTCCTACAGCATCCTTCTTTACCACTTCCTTTTCTCCCTTTACCATGTCTTCATACGTAATACTTCTTCACACCAAATTATTCACTATTAAAATGCAAGTATTCTTTCTCATTAAGAGAAAAACAACTGTGGTATTTTAGGTATAAGAAAGCAAGTAGAAAGTTTTAGGTCGAAGGTGAGCTTATGAAGAGTTTTTGGATATATTTGTACTGCACATTGGAAATATAACTCTATAGTCCCATCATACATATTGAGAGCCAAGAATACTTATTAACTAAAGTAAATAGATCTTCCTAGGCTTAGATTTATAATAGCTTTCATAATTGAAATCAGAGCCAGGCATTTGGTTTTAAAAAATACCAATGTGAATACATTATTATCAAATTTATAAAGATTAAATGTGATACTACATTAAAAGCATATCACAGTTAATTATTATTCAGAATCATTATCATATGCTTTTAATGTAGTATCACATTTAATCTTTATAAATGTCCAATGACATTGGTATAGTTATTATCCTATTTTGTAGGTGAAAAAACTAGAATGTGAATAGATTAGCTTTCCCAAAGTTTACATATATTGAGTAGCAGCTTTTGAAATACAAACAAGGTATGTCTATCATCTGTCTCCAAAATCCATGTCATTAACCATTATACTACTGCAATTCAAAGAACTGTCCTCTAAAGATGTCTTCTTCCTAATCCATGGATCCTCTGAACATGTTAAATGGAAGAAGGTACTCTAAAGGTGACATTAAGGTTGCTAATCAGTAGGATTTTAGAAAACCCTGGATTACCCAAGTACATTCAATCTAATTCTTGAAGGCCTTAAAAGCAGAGGAATTTCTCCAACTGGATCCAGTCAGAGGATGTCATGGGATACAAAGGCAGGAGAGAAGTAAAGCATGACTTGTTGCTGACTTTGAAGGTGAGGGCCATGAGCCAGAAAATGCTGACAGGCTCTGGAGGCTGAGAGAAACCCTCGTGACAGACAGCAAGGAAATGGGGACTTCAGTTCTATCACTTCATGGAACCGAATTGCTTAACAACCTAAAGGAGCAAGCCTGAAAGTATATTTTCTTCCAGAACCTTCAAGTAAGAATCCCGGCTGGCTGACACTTTGATTTTGGTCGTAGGGGACCCGGAGCAGAAAAATCAGCTGGGCTTATTGGACTTCTGACCTACAAGAAACAGTGAGGTGATGAATTTGTGTTGTTTTAAGTGCTAAATGTGTGTTATTTTGTTATATTAGCAATAGACAATGAATATGCTATTCTACCTCCCAATAAACAAATAAAAATTTCTAATTCCACCACCCAGAAAGAATCACCATGGCAATCATTTAGTGTATATCTTTTTATCCTTCTTTGTGTGTGTGTGTGTAAATATATTAATAGTATGCATAAACTTAAGATTATGCCAAACATACTATTTTTAACATCCTTTGTTTCAAATCTAACATTTCATCATGACTATCTTCTCATGTTTTTAAACATTTTTCTAGAAGAATTTTAGTGGATAATACTATTGCACTGAATTTATACCACAGTTTAATGTCCTACATTTAAATATTTAACTTGCTCAGAATATCTTACTAATATTCACACAAACCAGATACTTAATAGGGCCTCTCATCCTCTGAGATTTAGACTGGTTTTCTTGAAGACGTTGTTTCCACAGCCTGAAAGAGCCAGGATTGCAGGAAACAGGAAGACACTGACCGTTTTAAGTTGGCCTCTCTTTTCTCATGCTATCTAAATGCTTGCAGCTTTTCATGTTCTCCAGATGGAGCATTCGGACCCTAAATCATTGATGACTAATTTAGGCTTTACTGAAATTTTTATATGTGAACTTAGACAATGGGCTCAATTTCCTTCTAAATTTTCCACCAGTTTTAATATGATCCGCTTTTCCTAAAGTCAGTTACAGATTTTATTTCTTGTTTCACAGCATTGCAATGAATATTCTTATGCATACATATTTATACATAATATTTCTTTATGATGGAGACTTTGGTCTGGAATTACTGAATCCCAAATATGCACATGTCTGAAGCTTTTTATTCTTCTTCATGATATTCAGTTTTATTCTGATACAAATCAAATGCTAAAAGGTTTATCAGAAAGATCTTTGCATTAAAATTCAAAAAAATCATTTATTGAGATGTGATGACATATGACAATGTATTAGTTTCAAGTGTAAAATAAAATATTTTTGACTCTCAGATCTTCAAACAGCTAAGTTTGTCTGGTTTGGGGGCTTTAAGCTTCTCCGGTTTTTTAGGCTTTGTTTTCCCCACGTGTAAAAAGAGGGTCCTTGAGGGTCCCATTCTGTAATGCTTTGAAAGGCAAGTTAAGTATTTTATACAAATGCTTTGGAAAGCAAGCTGGGTATATTATAATAATGAAATAGGATTAAGTATATTTCTTGGTACAGCTGTCAATCACATGTTGAATCTATTCAGGGAGAAATTACAAATATGTCTCTATTGAAACCTCTTATCTTATTAAAGCATATTTCCTCCACAAATGTTTAGCATGCAGGAAATACAAGGGTTGGACCGATTAAAAAATTTTGTGTATTGCTCATATCCCTAATTATTAATGAATATTATTCTTCCACATCCCAAATTCATTTCTGAACTCATAATTAAATGACTAATAAATATAAGGTTTTATATCCAGTAAAGGAAATAACTAAATGATTTCCTATATTTGTGGCATTTGGGTTTATTAAAAGCACATGACCTCATTTTTTTTCTTGCTGAAATCAGAGTGCATGGAGAGAAATGGTGGGAAAAATGCTTGTTATTTTCTGGATAGGATTTTAAATATGACACATCAAAATTTACTTGTTTGTAAAAGAAATCATGAGAACAAAAGCCACTTTTTTATTAACTGAAAGAGGAAGTTTCTAATTTTTTTAACACAAAGAAATAAAATGACCTGATATATAACACATGGAGAAATGTCCTAAATATAAGCTGAATTCTTTTCCTCTCTGCTCCAGTAAACAGCTATCATAACTGACTATTTCTACTATTTCCAAAGACTTGGGAATTTCTTTGTTTCTTAGTAGATTATCTTCATTGGAATGTTCTCACAAATACAGTATTTTTTTTCTTATAGTTTTCTTGTAGAAAAAAAAGGATCTTACTTATGTTAAATGTGTTTCCAGGTGATCGAAATTCTAACAAACCCAGTGACTCTATTTGTAAAGGATGAATTCCAATTAAAACAGCACACGTGGTTTGATTCTGTGATACAACCCGAATCCTAAATAGAACATACCTCTTTAATGTGTGCAGATTTTGAGTTTTTGGCTTCTAAATAGATAAGGCATCTTCTAAAATAATGGTTTTCTAGCTCTGGTTGATATCAGGATCTCCTGGCAAACTTAGTAAAAATACAAAGACTCAGACCCTACTGCAATGAGTCTGGGACTCTAGGTCTCCAGTTGATTCCGTTACCCACCACAGTTGAAGAATCACTATTCTAGAACCTTGTTTTAAAATTGTATTTTTTTAATGTGTGCCTGAAAAACCTGAGGTCCCTATTAAAATGCAGATGATGACCCAGCAGAACTGAAACGGGGTCTAAGACTCAGTACCTTTAGCAAAGGCCCAGGTAATGCCTATACTGTAGTCCACAGACCATATTGTGAGCTATAAGGCAGAGTCTAGGAACACAGTTTATACCTTTTTCCACACAACATCTGCCTCAAGTGAATGTGAATACAATTTTCCACTTCTATCATTACTTGCCTAGGAGATACCAAATGTGACGGTTGTGTTTTATCACAGTTGGCTCTAAACAACCGAAGTTTCCTTGAACTTTGAGTGACCTGGATACCAGATCTTTATTGGACCTAATTGAAGACACTTTCCTGAAAAATGAAAAATGAAACAATTTTAACCAAAGTGTACAGTGCTGTGGACTCATCCTGCCCTCTGAGCATGCTAGTTTTCTCAGTGTAGTATAACTATGAACTCTTCCTCTCTAGCATATACAACACCCCTGACATTCTTCTTCAGCCAATGACTTAGTGAATTGAATTTCTTCAGTTATGTGTTCTCTCATCTGGCAAGTTAATAGTTTAAACTTGGACTTTTGTGGTTGGTTTTGCTCTGGAGGTCTTTGTTTTATTCTTTGACACTAGTTTTAAGACACTGTTTTGTTTTGTTTTTTTATAAAATCTTTGTTAAATCTATGACGACTTTCTTAAATTATGTCTGCCCATGAATCCCTCCTTCCCCAAAGGGACACTGCTCCTGTGTTATCACTTAGTGAACACTTGTATCACCTCCCAATTGTGTGTATCACTGAACCTCACTCTCTCCCTCTAGTGCACACATACCCCATGCTGGACCACATGTGTGTGGGTTCACATCTTGTCTTCTTCACAAAATAAAAAGCTCGCAAGTAAGGGTCATATTTTAATATGTTGTTTTCATCATTGTTCTTATATCCATATTTGTTGAATTGAAATAAATTGTAGTAAAGAGTAATACTATCTTCTTGTTACTTGGCACATCAGAAAGGTATGAAGTATTTTTTTATATATTACATAATATAATCTTTGTAACCAACAGAAAAGGCTTATGGTATAAATTAGAAAGCTCAAACTTAGAAAATATAAATTATAACCTTGAATCACACGTAATTAAATGTCAGAAAAGGGACTTAAACTGGTATTTTTTTCATATATATATATACACACACACACACACACACATACATATATAATACAGATTAATCCATCTTTAACCACAAGCAAATAAACAGAAATTTTCTCTTACCAATTTTTATTTCAATTTCTTATCAAGATAAAGTAAAATAAAATCCTGCAAGAATAAGATGGCCAAATACTGGTTGATGGGCCACAGTGTTTCCAAAACTAATCACGCACAGGGAAGCGGGCTGAGCTAACAGAGGCAGGCATGCTGAGCAAGTGGGGACACAGACTGCGCCGGGGGGGGGGGGGGGGGGGGGGGGGGGAGGTTCTGGAGAGAGTAACACAGGGCAGGAGAGGAGAGAGCGCCACTGCGAGAAGCCCGCATTCCCAGCAATGGCAGAGGTGGTCTCTAGTCCACTTCCTATTCAACAAGTCAGATCTTTTTTCATTGCGTGCTTTAAAGCAGGTAAAACTGACTTCCATTTGTAGTATTGTGGTAACTTTACGTTTTAAAAGCCATCCAACTATAGAATACATGCCTAAAAATGATAGATACAATATAACTAACATTTTTTAATAAAGGCCAAACTCACAGGAACTAAAAGAATACCCTGTGCAAAAAGAGAAATGAGAAGGAGAAGGAGAGGAAGCGAGAAGAAAAAGAAAAGGAAGAAGTGGAAGAAGGAGGAGAAATGCTGATGGGCCAGCTCAGGAGAGATGGGATTACTCAAAGCCATTTATGAATAACAAAAACTTAGTGCTTTGTTTTACAAGAATCATTCAGGGAAAAAGAAAAAGAAAAGGTGTTGGGCCCTTTGGGTCAGCCAAAGGAAAAATCACTTGCTTCAGAAAAAAAGAGAGGTGACAAAGAAAATTTACAATCTGTCTCAGCTCCCAATGAGGGAAAACATCTTCCCTGAGGATTAGCTGCATCCTTATGAATTGGCAGTTGGATTTGCACCACCTAATTGGTCACTGCGTAACCAAAAATCTCCAAACCAAGAAATAAACTTCACATGGTTCTGAGTTTAATATCCTGGGAATCTGGCAAAAAGCAAAGGCAAACAGAGCAGACCATCAAACCAAAGTTTCCAAATCACACCAAAAAAAGTCCCCAAAAGCAATGCCAGGAAGAGAGAATTGATGCAGTATGTTGATTACAAAGTCGACTCAATTCTTCATCCCTCTCTATAATCACACCCTTTGCAATGTGGCTTTGCAGATCTCCCTATCACGTGGTAAAGTCTATCTCCCCAGGCTTACAGTCTGTGCTTGCTTTTTGATTGGCTGTGGCCAACAGATTGTGGCAGGAGTAATGATGGGAAAGGCCAGTCTATGCTTTAAGCATGGTGGTCACAACATCAAATGGTACAACATCAAAAATAAAATATATTTAAAGCAGCTAGAAAGAGAAAAAAGATCACTACAAGCAGGCACTGTTACAAAGGTATGACAGATACCATGAAGCTTTCCATAGTCACTAAATGCAACTCCATGCAAATTCCATCAACTCCATTTAATCTTCATTCATCATACAACAGTGAGGTTTCATCTCTCTTCTGATTTTTCAGAGCAGTCTGTGAGAACTCTTACCTAGTATATATCCCATAATTGTTTCCATTATCATTATACGTGCACAGCCCTAAACTTTGTTTAGTAAAGGAAATTCTTTTTTAATTCATAAGCATCTTGGAAAATAGTAGTAATAGTAATACTTTGTTATTTGCTTTTGGATAGTCAATCTTATCTAAATGTTGTCATGTCTCTTCATATATTTCTACAATATTGACCTAGTCAAAAACCTTTAAAGGTGAGATTGGAGGTAACTATGATTTCTAACATTCCTCAGTATATGTTTGCATTTAAAACATATTACAATGCTAGTTAATAGTAGTACATAAATAGAGAACTCAAATAACGTAAGCAGTGCAACACCTCCAGAAGGGGAGCGTATGCTAAAGATGCTTTTTAAACTCATTATAAAAGGTTCAATATGTGTTTAAAAAGGTTGCAATTTTCTTTATTATAAAGACATGTATTTCCTGTCTCTCCATCTTTCCAAATTATTTATTTATTTTACAATTTAGATAAAGTATTCACGTTCTACGTTATTATGGACATGGAAATGCTATTCACAGCTATGCTAAATAGTACTTGGTGATTACCGTTCCTTTCTTGCATATTTTTTTAGAGATTATAATTGTCTTAATTTTTAATAAACTTTATTTTTAGAGCTGTTGCAATTTCACAGCAAATTTTAGCAGAATAATTAGTTTTTCACATATTGAAAATGCTTTGTATGTTTTTATAATTCAGACCCCCAAGTCTCCCCAAAGTGTTAAATACCCACTACATTTATTTTGGCACATTAGTTCTATAAATTTGAAGAAACCCCTCCTGAACTCTATGACTTCTTCTATCTTGGCTGATTGCCTTCTATAATGACTAAACTATCCTCTAGGTCAAAGATATTATATTTTTATGTCTTTAAAGCCACTTGCTTACTGTGAGCCTTCAGTAAATTACTAAATAAATGATGACTCTATTGTAAAAGGAAAACAAATAGGGAGGAGGCCATGTGACTGAGCTACTTAGTCTGGAATATTCCAGTCAACTGACCACAGAGAAAGCTTTTATCTCCAGTCTGAAGTGATAGGGGCTCTCATATCTCTCATATCCGGGACTTTGCATCATTGATTAGTTCAATGCAACAACTGGCAACTCCACTCGTTTAATTGACCTGGTATTTGAGTATCATATAGCTACTGCCTGTAATAGACTTACTTGAACTGACAACTATAACGTCATTCAGTAGTCTTCTTGGTCTATGAATCTTCCACTTTATATAAGTAGATAATTAAAAAACAAAACACACAAAAAATACTATTGTATTTTCATAGCCTAATAAACACATTTCAATGTCCTTAAACATAATCAATGCAGATGATCAAAATCAAGAGAATCCTGTTTCTTCCAACTTGAAACTGTCCTACAACTCACATGTACTAATATCTGAGACATGCAATTATATGATCTATTATGGATTTGTATATTTATGTTTTTTCATCCTCACTGCAGAAAATATTTTGTTTATATTATAAGTAGTACAACGGAAAAAGCAGTGAGCATATAGAATCCTAAAGGTGGAGATTCACCTCTAAAATCAACTCAGGAAAGCTTGGCAGATGCCTAATGGCTCTGTCTCTATTTTCCCATATAAAAAACAATGATAATAATATCTATTCTCACCTCCAGGGTTGCTCTGACTATATGATGAGACAGAGAATAAAATACCATTTTATAAACCTTAAGGCACACTGAAATTACAACTTTTTATTAGATATTTTAGGTAGAATCATGTATTAAAGATTCACAACATACATAGGAAAATAATAAAAAGGCCATAGATAGCAAAATACTTAGGGTAGCAATGAAAGGTCATGGTTAATGAGCTACCCTGATGTACAATTCCTACAGAAAAGACAGGAGAAATAAATGATTCTTTTCCTGTATTTACAAGTTTCAAAATCCTAAGTTGGTTCACTATCATCCTTCAACAGTGACCATTTATATTTTAAGTATCATTATGAATTAATGGATTTAAAAGCATTTTACGTATTTAAGCCATTTTATTTGTAACTCATTTTGATGCTACAATTAATGGAAGCCTATTCAGTTGGCTCCTGAGCCCTTTTGATACCATCTTTGTTGTCACTGATAGCTTTCTAGACCACAAATTTTTAGCCTGACTCATTTGCAAGGAAATAGATGCAAGCATTATTGGAACATATACATATGTTCATATACATACATATATATATATATATATATATATATATATATATATATATATATGTTTGTGTGTATACATACATACGTATGTACATATAGCAGAGAGCATCCATGTGAGTCACAATTATTGATGGAAAACAAATAAAGAAAAACCTAAAATTAAAGGATAGTTGAAATCACACTAGTTATGTATCAGGCAGTGAAGTGAAAACTTCCATCAACAACTTTCCATTTCCTCTCCCGCTTTTCGTAGCACAGAATAAGGAGAAAGGATGCCAGTGTTATTGCTTCTCTGAGAACTGAGAAAGAGGAAACTGTCCTAAGGAGCAGTGAAATAACTGTATTTGAGCCCTTGCATCATGCAGGCTAGGTTTGGTCTACGTAAAAAGTAATTCGTAAGCCTATGAGGGCTGTCGGGGAAAAAAACTAGCCATTGTCAATATAACGCTGTTGTATCACACGGCTGGGTATTTCCTGGATGTATAAAGGTAGGAAGAGTGGAGGGAAAACAGATTTTTCTGAAGGAGATCATAGCCTTGCCTTTTAAAGAAAATAAATTACTTCTTGGGTGCCTACAACAGTATAGAGACAAACCTTCTGAAAAGAGAGGATAAACAGGATGATTTTTAGGCGTGTGGTTCTTTTCAAACTTCTAATTTCATAGCATCAGTTCACCAAAAATAATACTGTCAGAGTTTCTTATTGTTTGTCATGTTAAGGCTGGATAATTGGCATCCCATTGTTTGTACAGGACAAAATATTACAGGAAGAACATCATGTGACTTGGGTACCTCTGGGTTCTCGTGGGAACAAGACAGTTCTTAGCAAGAGAGAAGAAATATCCAAACAGCATAACCACAAGCTCACTAATGGCCACTGTCCGCATAAAAGCGGAAATTGAGGGAATTTTAGGTTTCATTTATTTTTTCCAAACATTTATTTTTCAAATGTAAAGCAGGGGGACTGGAATATTTATTATAATTGTTATAATTTTTGTCTTGATATGAGGCTGTAGTGTTCAGAGAAAAGTGCAGTTAAAACAAGGTACACTGTAATCTGCTCTGATTTACTTTTATATAATCATCTCACTCAGGTGGGCCTTTCACAATTATTTGTAGTTGTGACAAATAGTATTAATAGTAACATTTATCAAGGACTGTATCAGTTTCCCCTTGATGCTGCAATAGATTATACCAAATCAGTGGCTTAAAACAACACAAATGTATTATCTTACAGTTCTGGAAGACAGAGGTCCACAATGGGTCTCACTGGGCTAAAATCCAGGCGTCAGTAGGGCTACACTCCTCCTGAAGGCTCTAGAGGAGAATCCATTCCCTTGCTTCTTCCGACTTCTAGATGCTGCTTCCCATCCCGATCACTGCAACCTCTGCTGCCCTGCTCTCCTTCTCTGGTTCTAATTCTCCTGCCTCCTTCTTTCACTTATAAGGGCCCAAATGGGTAATTCAGGATAATCCCTCCATCTAAAAATGCTTAACTTATTTACATCTGCCAAGTCATATAAGATAATATATTTAGAGGTTCCTGGATCAGGACATGGACATGTTTGAGGCGGAGGGCATTATTCTGCTATCACAAGTACTTAATATATGCTGTGCACTCCTATGAACATTTCACATGTTTTAACTTGGACAATCTGCACAACCGATTAGGTAGTTACTATTATCATTTTCATGGTAAAGATAAAAAAATTGAGGTGCAGAGGTTGCATTTCTAGGAAATGGTGGAGCTGAGACACAAACCTGCCTAGGCTCAAGGACACAATCTTTAAGCTTTAAACCATACTACATCTTTGAGAATAAAAATAGCATGAAAAATTAAACTACATAAATATCCCCCAGGCCCATTTTAATACAAAATGTCAAGCACTTAATGTACATCTTTTATCAGACCTGCAACTAGTAGTTTGCTACTTTGATTCTCAATTTTTCAGCAGTGTTATTGAATGCCCACAGTTGTGGCAAATATTGAAAATCCATAAACATCCCTGCCTTTCAGAAACTTTTAAACAAAATGAAAACATTTAGAAACCATTAGAAAGCATTACAGAAGTATAGGTACTCAAATGCTACATTAAAAGATAGACTCCTTCAAGTATGTTTTAGTAGAATTGAATAAACAAATAGCACCGTCAGTGTTTAAACTGAAGCTCTCCAAAGGAAAATAAAACAGGAGAATCACCCAGGGACATGGGCAATCTCTAGAGTGAATATCCACATCTAAGAAGCTGTTATGTGTATTCGTTCTTGACTTTCATTACAATGAAAGTTATTTCATAGTCAAATTAACTTTATTTACAATGGTTACAGGATAGAAATGCCTTAGTCTGGACAGTCATGTTCTCCCATGAGTAGGCCATGAGTGTTTCAGCCATGCCTTCATTGCTTTGACTGCTGCCTATTATTTTCAGATACACTCCTTTCATAGCAGAATAATAAAATCATTTTAAAATTCACCAGAAAAGGTTCATGGGGACAAAGAATATTGTGTCACCACATAATGACAAGATATCCAGGTTATTAGCAACATATGAGGTTTTAGAGTTTTAGAGTCTACAAGTGAATAGTATTTTGGATTGAGGGAGTGTGGGGAGAGAGAGGGAAATGGGTGGCACTGATGATGGAAGGAAAACTCCACTGATCTTACACAAGCTGATAATTTGTCCTGAAGAAATCATAAATGAATGATTTTAAACTTGGCTTCAAAAGCAGACGATAGAACCCATTTAAAGATAGAAGTCTGAAGTAATTATATTTCCTTGTTAACACTTTTAATATGCATTGTGAATAATGTGGATATTAAAATGCTGTTGCATTTCAGAGTATTCGTTTCCAGTCTTCCTTCTCAGTGGAGGGGCTTCTTTAATTATCTCAGTCAGCTACCTTTCATTATTTATCTTCTGCTTAAACTTCAATGAGAAACAAACGTCTCTTAAATTTTCACCATCTTCTGCATTGTATTCTTTCTTTGAGGCTTCATGGATCTTCTCCTTTTCCTTATACCATATGCGTATTTTTTTATTCATCCTTAAATTCAGAACTATCTATTCTGATGTGGTAGATTGAAAATGGCCACAGATTCCTTGAAATTTTTCCCATCGAGAGGTTGGGTCTGTTTCCCTTCCCCTTGAACCTGGGCTAGTCTGGGCTGCATTGGTCAAGTGATGGTATGCCGGTTGTGGGCCTAGGCTTAAGGAGGACTCACAGCATCTTTCTTAGTCTCTCGGAGTCCTGCGCCACCATGTAAGTAATCAGATGTTACTGAGGTTGACATGCTATGAGGAAACCCAAATAGTCATGACAAGAGGCCATGCTGAAAGAGAGAAATTCCCTTTCAGTTCCCAGATGCTCCAGGCTCCAGCCATTCAAATTATATTATCTGAACCCGGCCTTGCACCCATTCCTTCCTAGTCCTTACACTTAGAGCAGGAACCAGGGATAAGTATTGAGCTGTCTTTGACTCCAGACCAAACTGATTACCACTAAATAGCACTGAATGACTCCTATCTATGATCCACGAAGAATCACTTCATCAATAATGGCCTGAATTCCTTTCACACAACATCATGATATAATAAGTATGGTTGTTGTTTAAAGCACTAATATTTGAGACAACACGTAATAGATGAACTAGATCAAACAACAGATAACCAGACCTGAGGTCTGACACTTCCCAACATAGAAGATCCATAAAGACAACATTAACATCTTCTTAATGTCTACTTAATCACTGATAGCTAACAGAAATTATCTAGTAGGGTTACTAATCACAGTAGGCTAGCTGCTGTAATGAATCTCCAAATCTGACTGACTTAACACAGGCAGGTTTCAGTGAAGTTCTGAAAAAGGTCTCTGCTGAACACAGTCTAAAGGTATCCCAGGCTTCTTCCATCTAGTTCTCCAGTTTCCTAGAGGCTTTGAAACCTTCCTGGGATCCTCTGTATTTGGCCAGCAAACAAGAAAATAGAGGAAGAACAGGATATAGTGCAGAAGGTTTTGTGGTTAGGTCTTCAGGTAGCTTACATTGCTCTGCCCACTTTCCACTGACCAGAATGTAGTCATATGCTGCACCTAACTGTAAGATTGTGAAAAAAGCACTCCAGTTCTCTGCTTAGGATGAAAAGGAAATAGGGTTTATGAACAGTTTCTGCACATACGTCCATATTAACATGGAATGCCATCTTCTCCTGATCTGTCAAGTGCTCTGAAAGCAAGCCAGATGCAGAAGAGGATTCGTGTGTGTGTGTGTGTGTGTGTGTGTGTGTGTACACATGTGAAAATTGTACATCCTCACATGTCCTGCTTGCCAGACACTTCCAATCTCCCTGACTGTAAATCCCAGGACTGATGGTCAGTACATCTTTTCCTCTCCACCTGCTACCTACTCAAATATAATGTCTCCAAAAAAGGCATAAAAAAGAAGTGCTCATGTAGTCAGGATGTGATGGGAGAACAGAGCAGGACCCTGGCTAGTTCAGAAGTCAGTTGACCGAATTCCTGTCAGGGGTCTAAGAGTGGACTTGAGCCAAAGACACTCCATGCTATCTTTCAGCTCTAGGTTGTTGTTTTGTTTTGTTTTTCTCCCTTGGTTACTCTGTCAAACCAATCAACACTGTAGTCCCCAAATTCCTAGGAGTTTTCTATAGTTTTCTCTGTCATTTTCAATACTACTGTCTTCATTGGTGTTGGTGTTTGAGAGGAGTGTGTGTGTGTGTGTGTGAGAGAGAGAGAGAGAGAGAGAGAGAGAGAGAGAGACTTCATATGTCTTTAGTTGGAAGATGAGAGAATTATCTTGTATGACTAAGCTATCACCACGCTAACTAAAGGTCTCCCTGTCCTCTTTGAATTTTAGTGGATTTTTGTTGTTGTTGTTGTCATTGTTGTTGCTTTTTGTTGTTTTCTCAGTTTTCTGAATGTCATTTCCAATTTAGGCTTTATGTTCATTGTAAACAACTACATTATGGGAACTTAGGCTAGTGTTTCTTTAAGACATCACTCTGGTCAGTAAAAACAAAATAAAAGGCAGATTTTAGAGCAGGAACAGCAGCTAATACATTACTGTTTGCACAAGTTCCATTGACCACTAAGTCCTATTGAAGCCTCAAAGTCCTTCTCAAGCAGTCTGTTTTGACAGCCACTACCAGCCAGTGTGCAAGCATAATATGAAATCTGTAGGCCATCAGTGGTTTGAATGACCTCATTTTGCTTGAGTGATTTGTTCGGTTAACAAGCACACATTAAACATCTACTATGTGGCATGCATTGTAGTCTTTGCTGGAAATAAATGCTAAGTTGAGTGCTCCACATCATTAAGAAGTACATACTCCATTGGTGGAGACAAACAAAATGACACACAGAGTATTAGAGTAGATGTAAGCCCAGGATGCCTTGGGAGTACCTGGACCAAGCACCTATCATAGTGCTGAGAGTTGGGTATGGCACCTTGGAGGAAGAGCCAGCCAGGCATTCCTTTAGCCCCTTCCCAGCACTTGCCCAGTTATCTGTTCAACCACTTGCATTGGAACTTCTTTCTTGCAGGGACTCCTGCTCCTGTGCCTAATTCCTCAGGTATCCATGGAAACATGGAGGCCAGAAATGGTATTATCTCATGGTGAACCACTTCTCTTTGATGCTGGTGTTGAAATTGCAAACAAATGACATATAAACTGACTATGGTTCTTATAATATTTGGGAAACTGTCCAAAAAGCCTCTTTACTCTTCTTTCTTTTTATAGAACTCTGCCCTCTATTTTCTCCCTTGGGGGAGGCATTCCAGGAGCCAAGTTCTCCCACTTCAGGAAAGTGCTCTGAACTCCTTCACTTTGGTCTCATTAAGCCACCTCTACCCACCAAAGTCTGCTTTTACTTGTGACTCGAAAATGAAGAGATTTTGAGACTGCAAATCAGAAAGCCCACTTTTTATCTTATCCTCATTTGGTATAAAGATTGATGTTACATTCACATGAGAAAAGATTTGCTTTGGGATTATATATTTCTTCTAATAGTTTCCTCATGGAAATGACCAGGAGGAGAGTTTAGAAGAGCCAATAACATACAAGGAAGTGGAATAATGGTCACTGCAGAGGTCCTCTGCCTTTACACTTCTCCATCTTGTTTCAACCTAGCTTTGGAGTCCTTTGCTCAATATTGTTACTTTTGAGTTGCCTCAAAGGTCTATTGCTAAAATGAGTCCTACCAGCCCCTGCTAAACCTTTGTACCTCATCCTCTATTAATATTCTAGCTTAGATGCCTCCCAGTTTTGTTTTGGTTTGGTTTTTTAATTAGCTACAACTAGCAGAGAACGTGTCTTAGGAAAATTGAATTCAGGGCAGATATTGTAGGGTAGGAAGTGTTTAAAAGGATTTGAACAAGTAAAGCACCATCTGACTGGGACATTTCTGGATAGGCATTTCAGTTATACCCTCTGTTAAATATTAAGTATGCAATGAGGAAACAAGTTGAAATTGTAAATATAAAATAATTAAATTATTAGGGTTTTAGAAGCCAAAAAAACATGTGAGCATGTTTCATATTTGACTTAAACATCTGCTCCCCATACCATACTTTCACTGTCAGTAAATGCATTAAGATATATTGTTTCTTCTTAAGCCAGTAGCAAAGAGGTAGGTTAGATCAATTAACATTTTTTAAAGTTGAAATTTAATAAGTAAGTCATCCATTGTAGTACTTCTTCAAATCTTTCCCTCAATTTACTCTATTTAAGTATAGCCTCCTTTGATAAATGTGATTAGGTATTTTAATAAAGCATCAGAATATTATTTTTTTAAATATAATCATATGGACAAACATGCTGCGTTTAACTCTCACTTAATCACCTTTGGAATATCCAGTCGATGAATCTGGGAGAATATAGCCAAATTATTAGCCTAAAAATGATAAAGGTTTTATAATAACTACAAGCCATAAAGTTTTAAAATAATAAAATAAAACAATAAAAAAGTTTTTAAAGCGACCATACAAGCCAGAGCTATAAATTGCAAGCAACTCAAAATATACTTTGAAAGAAGAAAATCTCAATTAACTGAACCTTCAACTATTGGTGGTATTTTTGGTATTCTACTTCTTACAAGGCTAGGGGCAAGGCATGAGAAAGTGGAAAAAAATGTTTTAAAAGATTCATAAACAAAGCAGTTTCCAGCATAAACGTGGGGATGAAAACACATTCAGTCCAGTCCCCCAGGCTTCTGCATTATAGTGCTCTGTGTTAAATCCATAGCTTTCAAAGGCAGAAGGGAGATTGAATGGCTTTCA